>KZ308310.1:228923-268006 GCA_000376725.2 Ladona fulva
AATGCATGTGCAGGAAAGAGAGACATTTTAGCGTATGGTTTTCATACCAACCACGATATTTATATAAAGCTATATATATATTTTATCTGTGCTTACCAGAGATATTAGTGAAATACCTTTAACTCATCCATAATATATGGTTATTATTTACTTAATTTTATCTTTCCTTATTGCACTACAACTAGATATTTTTGTACTCTAGTGATACGTTAATGTAAAGGTTGACGCTTGATACTTTGTATTGTATTGTCCATGCAGCCAACGAGGGCAGAACTTAATTTCAGGTTAAATTACTCTCTATAACCTTAAATATTTACGAGGAACTTTTATTTATGCTACCAGTATTATTTGAACTAAAAGATAAACTGAGATTAATTTAGGATGATTACTTTAAAATTTGGCCTCAATTCACTAAATCAACTAATTTCGGATAAGATGGGCATATCTTTTTTGTTTTCATTAAACTCTTAGCTGATTTTTCTGCGAGAAATTTCCTTAATTATTCCAAACAATTCCATTTATTACTCCTTAATGAGGACTTCCTTGTAAACCCCTTATTTCATTATTTGTTCAATATCACAAACTCTCTCCACTCATCCACTCATTTTCATAAATCCGAGATGACTAATTTTTCCGTCTTTAATTTTGAGCTTGTTGAAGCGGAGTCTCGGCGAAAAAGTTGATTGGAGATTAATCCTTTAGTCACATTCTTTCGAAATCATCGAGTTAATATCTAGCGCGATGTGCATAATGAGACAATTTGTGTCCGTACGACACGCAGACGTGTGCACTAATTTTTCCCTGGAATCGCTCATTAATTTCCCGTGGAAATCATGACGGGCTTCATCCCAAATGAGCACTTAACCAATCTAAAATTCCTCATCAGTCCACTTCAGCAGACACACCCACGCGCCTTTCATCACTCAGCTTGTGGTCCGTATCGTGGGATTGCCTTTCACTTCGCTCCGAAGAAACCAAAAAAGATAGATAGTGACGATTTACATGATGAGCAGTGCTTTGGCGCGCGTTCGATCCGAGTAGAAATCGTGAGAATTCCGTCGCTAAAAACCCGACTTCGGCCCGACGAAGATGAAATGTGGAATGGTCGCCATTCGTCCAGTTTCCTTCCCATTAATGCGATGATCCTAAAAGAGGGATATGGATTGCGCCCGCTCCCCTTGAACAACGTTGCCTTTAGCCCATTGGCTTAAGGAAAATCACCAGCGTACAGTAACAATCAACTAAGATAAAGCGCGGAGGGTAACTGATAAATGTCAACCACCATAGAACTAATTGAAGTGATTAAGCAGTATCCCCTGTCGTACAACGTATAGCACCCTGTTTACAAAAATATATGGAAAAAGGACCAAGCATAGAGAGAATTTGGAGGAACAGTTGCTTCCTTTTGGAGAGCAATTGGGCTCCCGGATAGCCAAGTGGACAACGCGTTTGACTTCGGTGAAAGCGGTCCCGGGTTCGATTTCCGGTGGGGTCCTACGTGCGAAATGATCTCTGATGTCGAAGCACTATTAACAATACTACTACTACTACCAAAGGAGCAATTTGGATCAACTTATGTCTCTGTTATATCTTTGTTATCGTTTAGTTTTGGTACCTTGGCTAACGACGATCTTATTTAAAAAAGTATTTGGTTAACGACGTATGGTTGTGGTCAAAAATTGTCTTAAGTATCGACATAGGCTAGGCGCTGTTTTTTCACGGTTCCCTCTGGTGAAGGTTGACTATTAAAAACTGCTTTTAATGCTATTTATTTTATTAATGATAATTCTTTGCTGCAAATATTATTGAAAACATTATATGTACCATATTTTAATAACATACAAATGAGTTTTATCTTTGTATTTGGCCTGGTATGGTATCATTAAAATGGAACTTTTCAGGAACAGGAAGCATTTGCGATGACTTTGAAATTTACTAAGGTTAGTGAAAACTTGTACCACGACTTCGATGTCGAGTTTTGTTTTTTCATAAATTGATTTGAAATCAGCCCAGTATATCTATCGCATGTTTCTACTTTGCTTTACTTTCATAAGGTTCTTAACTTTTTCTCGCTCCAAATTTAAATCATGCACTCACTACATATTTCGAACCTTTCAAAAAGTGCTATTTTCAAAATTAAATCCCCCGACCACCTCAGAGAGAATACGCGGAACCGATCGACACGCTCGGAATATTTTCTTTTCGGCGCCGAATCCCTTTTTACTTGCCGCCTCTCCATTTACTTCCACCTACATGGCACGCTGTTGGTTTTCCTTGCTTTCAAATGGGGTTCCTTAAAGAGAATTTGCTCCGTGATGCGCAAGATGTCTCACAAGCCGGTGTGGAGAAATGGAGTCTCAAAGAATGTCGTCACCGAGGATAAGCTTTCGAAGCCGACTGAAGATTCCCCGCTCCAAAATGTAAGAGACCTATTTAAGTGAATGGGGGTTGGTGACCCTTCTGATGTACGATTTTGATCTTCGCATAATAGGATCGGATGTACACCTAAAGATCGTTATCATCCTCAAGTGGTCATAAATATGGAATAAGTATTACTCTACCCGCGAAAGGTGGCGATGTAATCATTGATTAGTATAATCCAAAATCACACCTATGAAATTTCTACCGATAGCTTTATTATAATTATCATCTTTAGTATCATTGCTATCATCATTGTTATAATTATTATTATCATTTTACTCGTACGGCAAGGTTAGGTCGAAATGACCTCTCTTCCATCTAACCTCTTACAGTACTGTATATTTGCTAGAGTGTACGAGGTAGAGAAGATACAATATACGAAAGAGTAATGCATGTGCAGGAAAGAGAGACATTTTAGCGTATGGTTTTCATACCAACCACGATATTTATATAAAGCTATATATATATTTTATCTGTACTTACCAGAGATATTAGTGAAATACTTTTAACTCATCCATAATATATGGTTATTATTTACTTAATTTTATCTTTTCTTATTGCACTACGACTAGATATTTTTGTACTCTTAGTGATATGTTAATGTAAAGGTTGACGCTTGATACTTTGTATTGTATTGTTCATGCAGCCAACGAGGGCAGAACTTAATTTCAGGTTAAATTACTCTCTATAACCTTAAATATTTACGAGGAACTTTTATTTATGCTACCAGTATTATTTGAACTAAAAGATAAACTGAGATTAATTTAGGATGATTACTTTAAAATTTGGCCTCAATTCACTAAATCAACTAATTTCGGATAAGATGGGCATATCTTTTTTGTTTTCATTAAACTCTTAGCTGATTTTTCTGCGAGAAATGTCCTTAATTATTCCAAACAATTCCATTTATTACTCCTTAATGAGGACTTCCTTGTAAACCCCTTATTTCATTATTTGTTCAATATCACAAACTCTCTCCACTCATCCACTCATTTTCATAAATCCGAGATGACTAATTTTTCCGTCTTTAATTTTGAGCTTGTTGAAGCGGAGTCTCGGCGAAAAAGTTGATTGGAGATTAATCCTTTAGTCACATTCTTTCGAAATCATCGAGTTAATATCTAGCGCGATGTGCATAATGAGACAATTTGTGTCCGTACGACACGCAGACGTGTGCACTAATTTTTCCCTGGAATCGCTCATTAATTTCCCGTGGAAATCATGACGGGCTTCATCCCAAATGAGCACTTAACCAATCTAAAATTCCTCATCAGTCCACTTCAGCAGACACACCCACGCGCCTTTCATCACTCAGCTTGTGGTCCGTATCGTGGGATTGCCTTTCACTTCGCTCCGAAGAAACCAAAAAAGATAGATAGTGACGATTTACATGATGAGCAGTGCTTTGGCGCGCGTTCGATCCGAGTAGAAATCGTGAGAATTCCGTCGCTAAAAACCCGACTTCGGCCCGACGAAGATGATATGTGGAATGGTCGCCATTCGTCCAGTTTCCTTCCCATTAATGCGATGATCCTAAAAGAGGGATATGGATTGCGCCCGCTCCCCTTGAACAACGTTGCCTTTAGCCCATTGGCTTAAGGAAAATCACCAGCGTACAGTAACAATCAACTAAGATAAAGCGCGGAGGGTAACTGATAAATGTCAACCACCATAGAACTAATTGAAGTGATTAAGCAGTATCCCCTATCGTACAAAGTATAGCACCCTGTTTACAAAAATATATGGAAAAAGGACCAAGCATAGAGAGAATTTGGAGGAACAGTTGCTTCCATTTGGAGAGCAATTGGGCTCCCGGATAGCCAAGTGGACAACGCGTTTGACTTCGGTGAAAGCGGTCCCGGGTTCGATTTCCGGTGGGGTCCTACGTGCGAAATGATCTCTGATGTCGAAGCACTATTAACAATACTACTACTACTACCAAAGGAGCAATTTGGATCAACTTATGTCTCTGTTATATCTTTGTTATCGTTTAGTTTTGGTACCTTGGCTAACGACGACCTTATTTAAAAAAGTATTTGGTTAACGACGTATGGTTGTGGTCAAAAATTGTCTTAAGTATCGACATAGGCTAGGCGCTGTTTTTTCACGGTTCCCTCTGGTGAAGGTTGACTATTAAAAACTGCTTTTAATGCTATTTATTTTATTAATGATAATTCTTTGCTGCAAATATTATTGAAAACATTATATGTACCATATTTTAATAACATACAAATGAGTTTTATCTTTGTATTTGGCCTGGTATGGTATCATTAAAATGGAAATTTTCAGGAACAGGAAGCATTTGCGATGACTGAAATTTACTAAGGTTAGTGAAAACTTGTACCACGACTTCGATGTCGAGTTTTGTTTTTTCATAAATTGATTTGAAATCAGCCCAGTATATCTATCGCATGTTTCTACTTTGCTATACTTTCATAAGGTTCTTAACTTTTTCTCGCTCCAAATTTAAATCATGCACTCACTACATATTTCGAACCTTTCAAAAAGTGCTATTTTCAAAATTAAATCCCCCGACCACCTCAGAGAGAATACGCGGAACCGATCGACACGCTCGGAATATTTTCTTTTCGGCGCCGAATCCCTTTTTACTTGCCGCCTCTCCATTTACTTCCACCTACATGGCACGCTGTTGGTTTTCCTTGCTTTCAAATGGGGTTCCTTAAAGAGAATTTGCTCCGTGATGCGCAAGATGTCTCACAAGCCGGTGTGGAGAAATGGAGTCTCAAAGAATGTCGTCACCGAGGATAAGCTTTCGAAGCCGACTGAAGATTCCCCGCTCCAAAATGTAAGAGACCTATTTAAGTGAATGGGGGTTGGTGACCCTTCTGATGTACGATTTTGATCTTCGCATAATAGGATCGGATGTACACCTAAAGATCGTTATCATCCTCAAGTGGTCATAAATATGGAATAAGTATTACTCTACCCGCGAAAGGTGGCGATGTAATCATTGATTAGTATAATCCAAAATCACACCTATGAAATTTCTACCGATAGCTTTATTATAATTATCATCTTTAGTATCATTGCTATCATCATTGTTATAATTATTATTATCATTTTACTCGTACGGCAAGGTTAGGCCGAAATGACCTCTCTTCCATCTAACCTCTTACAGTACTGTATATTTACAGCAATGCAGCATGCTTTACAGTTATGTTTGTTGATGACGCATAAATTCACAAACCATCGCGAGGATTTAGTTACTCGGTGTTCAGATTTATCTCTGGTATATTGATTTTTAGGATCTTTTCAAATTGATGCTCATAGTGTCTTTAAACTAAGGAATNAATATATTTGTTGGTGTATTCTAGACTTCAAGCAGTTGCTAGAGTGTACGAGGTAGAGAAGATACAATATACGAAAGAGTAATGCATGTGCAGGAAAGAGAGACATTTTAGCGTATGGTTTTCATACCAACCACGATATTTATATAAAGCTATATATATATTTTATCTGTGCTTACCAGAGATATTAGTGAAATACCTTTAACTCATCCATAATATATGGTTATTATTTACTTAATTTTATCTTTCCTTATTGCACTACAACTAGATATTTTTGTACTCTAGTGATACGTTAATGTAAAGGTTGACGCTTGATACTTTGTATTGTATTGTCCATGCAGCCAACGAGGGCAGAACTTAATTTCAGGTTAAATTACTCTCTATAACCTTAAATATTTACGAGGAACTTTTATTTATGCTACCAGTATTATTTGAACTAAAAGATAAACTGAGATTAATTTAGGATGATTACTTTAAAATTTGGCCTCAATTCACTAAATCAACTAATTTCGGATAAGATGGGCATATCTTTTTTGTTTTCATTAAACTCTTAGCTGATTTTTCTGCGAGAAATTTCCTTAATTATTCCAAACAATTCCATTTATTACTCCTTAATGAGGACTTCCTTGTAAACCCCTTATTTCATTATTTGTTCAATATCACAAACTCTCTCCACTCATCCACTCATTTTCATAAATCCGAGATGACTAATTTTTCCGTCTTTAATTTTGAGCTTGTTGAAGCGGAGTCTCGGCGCAAAAGTTGATTGGAGATTAATCCTTTAGTCACATTCTTTCGAAATCATCGAGTTAATATCTAGCGCGATGTGCATAATGAGACAATTTGTGTCCGTACGACACGCAGACGTGTGCACTAATTTTTCCCTGGAATCGCTCATTAATTTCCCGTGGAAATCATGACGGGCTTCATCCCAAATGAGCACTTAACCAATCTAAAATTCCTCATCAGTCCACTTCAGCAGACACACCCACGCGCCTTTCATCACTCAGCTTGTGGTCCGTATCGTGGGATTGCCTTTCACTTCGCTCCGAAGAAACCAAAAAAGATAGATAGTGACGATTTACATGATGAGCAGTGCTTTGGCGCGCGTTCGATCCGAGTAGAAATCGTGAGAATTCCGTCGCTAAAAACCCGACTTCGGCCCGACGAAGATGAAATGTGGAATGGTCGCCATTCGTCCAGTTTCCTTCCCATTAATGCGATGATCCTAAAAGAGGGATATGGATTGCGCCCGCTCCCCTTGAACAACGTTGCCTTTAGCCCATTGGCTTAAGGAAAATCACCAGCGTACAGTAACAATCAACTAAGATAAAGCGCGGAGGGTAACTGATAAATGTCAACCACCATAGAACTAATTGAAGTGATTAAGCAGTATCCCCTATCGTACAAAGTATAGCACCCTGTTTACAAAAATATATGGAAAAAGGACCAAGCATAGAGAGAATTTGGAGGAACAGTTGCTTCCATTTGGAGAGCAATTGGGCTCCCGGATAGCCAAGTGGACAACGCGTTTGACTTCGGTGAAAGCGGTCCCGGGTTCGATTTCCGGTGGGGTCCTACGTGCGAAATGATCTCTGATGTCGAAGCACTATTAACAATACTACTACTACTACCAAAGGAGCAATTTGGATCAACTTATGTCTCTGTTATATCTTTGTTAACGTTTAGTTTTGGTACCTTGGCTAACGACGACCTTATTTAAAAAAGTATTTGGTTAACGACGTATGGTTGTGGTCAAAAATTGTCTTAAGTATCGACATAGGCTAGGCGCTGTTTTTTCACGGTTCCCTCTGGTGAAGGTTGACTATTAAAAACTGCTTTTAATGCTATTTATTTTATTAATGATAATTCTTTGCTGCAAATATTATTGAAAACATTATATGTACCATATTTTAATAACATACAAATGAGTTTTATCTTTGTATTTGGCCTGGTATGGTATCATTAAAATGGAACTTTTCAGGAACAGGAAGCATTTGCGATGACTTTGAAATTTACTAAGGTTAGTGAAAACTTGTACCACGACTTCGATGTCGAGTTTTGTTTTTTCATAAATTGATTTGAAATCAGCCCAGTATATCTATCGCATGTTTCTACTTTGCTATACTTTCATAAGGTTCTTAACTTTTTCTCGCTCCAAATTTAAATCATGCACTCACTACATATTTCGAACCTTTCAAAAAGTGCTATTTTCAAAATTAAATCCCCCGACCACCTCAGAGAGAATACGCGGAACCGATCGACACGCTCGGAATATTTTCTTTTCGGCGCCGAATCCCTTTTTACTTGCCGCCTCTCCATTTACTTCCACCTACATGGCACGCTGTTGGTTTTCCTTGCTTTCAAATGGGGTTCCTTAAAGAGAATTTGCTCCGTGATGCGCAAGATGTCTCACAAGCCGGTGTGGAGAAATGGAGTCTCAAAGAATGTCGTCACCGAGGATAAGCTTTCGAAGCCGACTGAAGATTCCCCGCTCCAAAATGTAAGAGACCTATTTAAGTGAATGGGGGTTGGTGACCCTTCTGATGTACGATTTTGATCTTCGCATAATAGGATCGGATGTACACCTAAAGATCGTTATCATCCTCAAGTGGTCATAAATATGGAATAAGTATTACTCTACCCGCGAAAGGTGGCGATGTAATCATTGATTAGTATAATCCAAAATCACACCTATGAAATTTCTACCGATAGCTTTATTATAATTATCATCTTTAGTATCATTGCTATCATCATTGTTATAATTATTATTATCATTTTACTCGTACGGCAAGGTTAGGTCGAAATGACCTCTCTTCCATCTAACATCTTACAGTACTGTATATTTACAGCAATGCAGCATGCTTTACAGGTATGTTTGTTGATGACGCATAAATTCACAAACCATCGTGAGGATTTAGTTACTCGGTGTTCAGATTTATCTCTGGTATATTGATTTTTAGGATCTTTTCAAATTGATGCTCATAGTGTCTTTAAACTAAGGAATACTATATACATAAATAGTTATTAAATATTTATGAGAATACAGAAATCGGCTCTGATCGTTCACGTGCACGATTGCAATAAGTTTTGATTGTTATTTAGTATAACATAATAAATAAATCTTAAGTGCCGGTCCTGTATCGTGTTTAATTTCAAACTTTTAGATCGCAAAATCGCACGATGAACTTAATTCTACACATTTACTGTATAGTATTGACGGAAGAACTTTTAATAAATGGATTTTGAAGGACACAAATGATTTTGTTAATGGTAGTTCTTGTGCTCTTCATGGATGAAGATATTTTTACTCCCTATATATTGCATTAGTTAGTAATGTATGTCTCTTTCAATTCCATAAATGCTTCCCGTATGAGGAAAAGTAGCCTTTGCGTGATTTAAGATAAATACCTTGAATTGAAAGAGATAATTAAATAAATTTATAATAAATATTTCTCAAATAACCTCAACGCAGGAGCAGGAGACTGGAGACAGCTACAACTAGCTGCAGGAGACAAGTCACATTTTAATCCTAAAATTTTCTCCGCGAAATTGATCATTCTTTAGAACAAGTATTAAAACTTAACGCCACTATAATTCAGTTGTCAATAAAGCAATGTCTTATCCAGTTTAGCATGACTACGAAATGGGCAATTATTTATTCGCATCGAACTATAAGAGAGAAATGTTATAAAATAATTTGTTTCTGCCTTTACATCCCTTTTGTCATAAAAATTTAGTATAATCGAGAATTCAAGATTTTATGAATGAGTATTTTGAAATTGGAGAAGGGACCGAGGAGAAATAAAAAGTCGGGAAAAAAGAGAAATGAATGGCAACGTATGAAATTGTGGGCGCTCAAAACTCATGGAGAGCAATTTATTATTCTTCTCGCACACAATTGAGGTATTGTGCGATTCCACGGAAGAGTTCCTTTCTTTACTCCTTGGAGTGGAGAAATGAACGGATTCCCTTTGTTCGCCTCCTCATGAACATGCATGGGAAAATACTGAAACTCAAACTAAATAAAGAAGAGATATGGGCTTCGCTGTTAACGGAGAGACTCGTTCGAAAACGCTGGATGGGAATGGACAATCTGTGCATTTGAATATTCCGTTTGAGTTATTAATTGAGACACACTATTTGTTTGTATTATTCTAAGTTTATAAAATTATTTCCAAAATAAATGTTGCGATCAATTGCACAGTTCGGAGATACTGAAACGCTGACAATTTATCTAAGATGTTTTCAACTGCGTGCACTAATTTTTGTGTAAAGAAATATCAAATACATCTATTACTTCATGAATAGGTTGCTGACCATTTCGTCTGGCTGTTTCTTCATACACCTTGTGTAGCTATTACACGAGCTTTTTAGTTTTTGTAAACATGTCTAAAATTTTTGCGTTCGAATCACGACATTTTCAAGTCAAGAAACATTTTCTACTGACTGTAAAAGCTGTAAGCCAATGAAAGATGTGCGGGACACCGATTAACGTTGAGAATATTTTTATAGGAATAATAAAGTGAATCAGATGTCTAAGAAGTAATCAAATACCATATATAAATCATTTTGCCTAATGAAATTACTTGTTCTTTCTTAAATAAGAAATCTAGCATAAAAATAAATATCTTTACAGTAATTGAATTACGAAAAATCGTAAACGTAGAGTTTGAATAAGATTTACTTTAACAGTAGGTCCCGCAAAAATGGTTTTTTGGCTTTATTTTGCAAAATAAATCTGGAAATATTGGAATTTTCCATTGTTGTTTTAGAGTTTTTTTACAGTCGATTGCATGCTACTCGTGGTAAATGAAGTTATGTCATTAGAACTATTTTTCTGTTACACTATAAGAGGTTGTACGACGTTCAAAAGAGTTGTCGATGGACCAAGAAAATTTAAAAATGATGTTTCTGAGGAATGAATTACTAATCACACTTCAGTGCAAAGCACTCAAATACCTTCCGAGAGGTTACGAGGGGAACAGTTAAAACGGGTGGGTTACGACCAATGGAGAACTCTTTTGCTCCCTTAAACTGAAAAAAGATAAAGGGGAACCACTTAAAGCAAGTACGAATTTGGCGTTTTGAAAGTAAGTAAGATGGGGGAATTTTTTTATTTAATTCATTCCTATTTCACATGCAGCAAAGTTGCCAATTTAAAGTGAAAGCAATAAATCAAGCAATAAATTAACTAGGACAAACACACACCACCATCCTCAAACCGGAAGAATCCGAGTAGCAGGGATTCGAAACAGGGATATCCTCCATCTGATAAAGTTAAATGTCTTTCTTGAAATTTTTTTGCAAGTATTTTTAGTCATCCATCATATTCATTCGTTAACAGATACTACTTTTTTAAAATAGAAGAAATTTATTTGAATCTTTAAACAAAAATACTTTCTCCCTGAACCACAATTACAACGACAGAGAGGATTCAAATTCACCTCATTGACAGTTATTACCATTATTTCCTATTGATAGATTTTAAATATCACTTGAATACTTTGTCTATGGGCTCATAGAAAAATTATACAAATATTGTATACTTCATTTGCTTGGAAATGTTTTTCGAGCGTTTAAGGAAATATTTACACCCAAAAGTTTCGAATTACTCTCAAGATTAACTTCTGGGTACGATTTACATTTTCTATTATGTCATGAAACCAAAGTGAGATACTTTCATTTCCAGAAAATTGCATCAGAGGCTCGTTACGAAGCATTCAGGAGGATTTATATTTGCAGGTATCGGAGAGCATTTATACCTACCAGCCTATTACTGGAAGTGTGACGATTTCTTTCAATCGAAATACGAGCCTCCCTCGTAGACGAGACTCTCTCGTAGACTCCCTGTCACGGCACCTTTTAATGACCTTTTCATTATAATCTTTTTGTTTCTGTTGCGAGGAAAGGGTTCGATGGATTACAGTCGCACCCTGATGTAAATCTCATTATCGAGGCACGAGAAACTGGATACCGACGGCGCTACCTAACACAATCTCCAAACATCGAGGTTTTGTTTTTATTTTCCTCGTCGCAGTCTCCAGCCTCCCTCTGTTGACCATCTAATTTGCCTGGCGGTTCATTCATACGATTCTAACTTGTGACTCGTTTCATTTCAAAACTACCGTATGTGCACTGGATTGCCATATTTTCTTCTGAACGTGTGTAATTTTGTTTAACTCAAGATTTCAACTCTCTTAACCCGTTCATTTTTATTCCCTTTTTTACATTAACTTTTTTGGCCTATACGCAATTGCTTTATCCTTTATCTGCAAACAGATAGGAATTCAATTTGCTTGATTAATAGGGACGTACTACAATACAGCGCCGTGCCCTCCTATCGGTCCGTCTACAAAGTGTTGAAAACAGCAATTGACTTCATACTTCATTAAGTCTCAATACGTGAAAAACTTCCTAAACTTTAGGTTATGTGGGTACATGGTGAAGGCATTTAATTAAAGGCAAGACCGACTCAATTATAATTCCTTAAAATTAAAACATTCCGAAATTTCTTACTTTGCTTCGAAATCCGGGTCGGTTCTACTCCATTTCAACATTTCATACATTCCATCACGACGCCGGAAAATTCCTCGTGAATACTACAAAAGGAGTAAACCTTGATTGGAATCGTTGAACTTATTTTTTGATATGGATTTACAATTAAGATTAATATCTACTTAAATTTTTGGTATTAAGATTGCGTGAATTATCATCAGGTGTTATTCCAGGAAGTAAAACGTTAATCTTTTTGAACAAAATAGTTTGAGGGAAATACGCATCGACACCTTATCTAAAAAATGTAACCTCAACTCTGAATTGAACCACGATTTATGAATAGGGGAAGCATCTCTCTCTTTTTTCGTATATTTCAAGAATTAACAACAAGTTTGTATCGTATTAAGGCCGTTAGTAATTAAGACAACATCTGCCCACCTGTACAGATATACTTTTTATTCAAATGATCTAAAAAGACTGCTTTACAGCTGACTGAAATTCTGCAAACAGATTTTATTCCTGTTTATAACAATTTAATTTTTTTTAGAATATTTCGAATTTTGATTTTATGCATTTTATAATTTACAAATGTTTAAAACTCTTATGATATTATCGAAGATATAATATTTTCATTACGCATAACAGGTCCTTAATGTGCACATGCAATCATCTACTATTGCTAGTCAGGAATTGAGTAGAGATCAGACTAAATAATTTATAACATATTTGATAATGGACTAATGACATATTTTTTCTCAGATTTTTAATGATGTATCGTATCGGAGATTTTTCATCGTTTCCTTCTATTTTATTCTTTACTTGGAAATTCATCGCCGAAGTTTATTCCGTACAAAAATTCTCGTATAGGATACTCGGGATTTCTTAAAATACTCTAGAACTTAAATTTTCTTGTTTTTCATAATATAACTCCATTCACTTAGCGCCTAAATAGGATACCTACGTCCAACCGCTAATGTTTATGACTTGGAGAGTGTATGCCCATGGAGGAAAGATTTTGAAATCTCAAAAAATAAAATAAATCTCGAGTCGCTTGAATTTTTCAGTTCGGTGACTTATCATAAATTTCCGGTGAACAAACATTCAAATTGCGAACGCTACGTTGGCATTTTCCAACCCCTTCCACCTTACATACATTTCCCTCTGTTATTCCCCTTAATCCTTTCCAGTCTCCTTTCACCGAAAATCCTTCCAATCCATCTGTTATCTTCTATATACTCCACTCTTTTCCCTCATGGCATCTTTATCTCCCTTTTCTTTCCTCAAACATCCTGTTCACTCCGTTCCGCCTCTATCTCGGTCTTCAAAAGACATCGCCCTGAGTTTCAGCCCTCTTCTCTTCCCGCATTCTCCATGATTCTTCTACATACTCGTCTTCTCCATTCGCATACCTCCTCTCTCCCATTCAGATTGTCATTTAGGTGCTTTTCCCTCCCTTGTTATTCCCTCTCTCTTCAAACAACCCTCTGGAATCTCTCCATTCCTTGTCACTTCCTTCAATTTTCCTTTTCCTACACTCTCTCCTTCCATTGTCCACAAATTCCTGTGACGTCACGGACTCCCTTTTGCTCTCCACCGCCTCTTTCTTTAAGAGCGGCTTCCGCTTAAAGTCGCACCCCCGCTCCCTCCCCGGCGATTCCCGGACCAAAACTCGCCAACTTTGAAGACTTTTTGGCTTTGCCGAACTTCTTCTTCGGCGCTTCTCTGGTCCGACTCCTAACGACCTCCGTCTTTGGGGGAAGGGGCGCCGGGGAGATCGGGTGGGGATTGCAAGGCACTCTTCGAGGTAGGAGAAGAAGTAAGAATTACTTTTTGCGAGGAATGAAAAGAGGTCGTTGAGGGAGTGCACCCTGGAAGAGTACTCATGGAACGGGCGCTGGTAGATGTAATGCGGAATTTAGAATTCGTCTGCCCGGAAAGAGGTGGAAGTGTGAGGAAGGTAAGAAGGTTTGTTACCAGTTGCAAATAGGGAGTGAACCGAGGCACCAGCGTTCCTTTCTCGAAGTTGTCGTAAAAATGTCAGGAAGAATCGGATTTTTTCAATAAGTTGATGGCTCTGTTATCCGAGTCGTACGAAGAAAGTTTTTATCTGTTTAATTTCCCTCTTCGGGTGGAAACCTGTTTGAAGATTTCGGGAGATATCAGGGAGGCATTTGGGGAGTGTCCGGCCGGGATCCAAAGAAAGGATTTAATGATTCTTTGGTTGCGAAGGTGTGGATGGCGTGAAATGGGGAAATTTGGGCAAACTGCTTTATTGGGCGCCTAGTGTTTCGTGAATAACGATCACGCGATCGAAGATAAAATCTGCGGAAATTAACTTTCTCGTTGCCTAAGGACCGGAAAACTGAATTTTGGAAAAAATATTCCTTTTGGAAACGGAATTTGTGGAGTGTCGGCATAATTTCTTATCAACTCCGAAAAATGCGACTCTGATATTAGCATGGTGAAGTAAATACCCAGGGGTCGAAAAGAAACTTGATTATAACTTTCTGTGCGCAACAAAAATTATTGAAAAACCTAACCGGATGGAACGCTTAAATGACGATAACAAGTGATATGGAGGACAGTCAGAAGCCAATTATTACGCGAAACACTAACCAATTGAAGGAGAAGGGAAACATTGAACACTTGCAAGCCAGAGGAGGCAATTGTTTATTTTTATAGTTCGGTGATTAGTCAACTAAGATGAGAGCTAGTCGTATTGAGAGGAAATATTACAGTTACTGGTATTTTCAAAAGTACATACATAGATTCATAGATTTCTTTAATTTGTGTGTTATATGTTGATTTTCAGTTATAATACACTTTCAAGATCAAACATCATGTACATCACACAACAGCAAGCTACTTCAGAAATCGCTTCCTATTATTTTTTGTTATGATCCAAGATTTTTATTGACATTATATAAAATAGAAGGAGAAAATGATGTACCCATGTTCCTTAGCCTGCTGATCATAACTAGTAAGAGCTTTTATGTCCGTTAATTCGATTGCCATATAACTGTAATGTTTATTTAAATATGGGGCTGTCCGAACTATCAGTTACCTTTAAGACCCGGCTGGTATTTGACGGGCCCACCCATGATATGTCCTAGGTAATAAGGAAAGTAAACAATGCATTCAGTGAGTAATATGCGGCACGGTGAAGGTTAATGGATAGGTGCTCTAGGATGTTTGAATATAATTTGGGCTAAGGGACCCGGAATGATCTTTACACGGCATCGTATACTTTTCTACTTCTGAGAGTAATTCTGAATCTGAGAGAGCAAACTAGATTTCGGGCTCGTGACTTAAACTTTCAGATTTGTGTTGAACGTATGCGTTTGTTACTGGTCTGACTGAACCCAACCCATACGAAAATTCGCAGTAAGGATTGAGGGTACACAATGAACGGGGGGTTCAGTAAGAGAGGCTGTCAAGAATGGATAAAAAAGGTATCTTCTCAGTGTATGACTTGAGAAGTTGAATGGGGAGCAATGTCTGAAAAGGGGAATGAAGGATTACAACAGAAAGGGAAATACGGGCGAAAGTTTTGAGAAGGGACGCACGCCCTAAGAAGACGAGAGAGTCGTTTGTGGGAAAGGAAAGCAAAGAGCGTGGAGGAAATGCAGGAGTATGAAAGGAGGGATAGGGGAAGAATTGCACGCTTCGAAATACGGGCTGCGACAGTACAGAGATCGAGCGTCGCCCTCTTCAGATTCGAGGGAGCTTTTCGCGAAAAAGTTAAGCAAACAAACGAAAGGTTTTTGTCGAAAGAAATCTTCAGAAACGCGGGCGTCAGTAACGTTGTCAAGAAGCCTCTTCGCTCGTCACTTTCATTCCGGGATGACATAAAAGATATTTTGGATGCTCCTGGTTTACCGCAGTGAACGGGAATGGATATTCCTGCGTCGAAAACGGGGACCCCTCGATCAGCGCTCACCTTCCTCTCTTACTAACTTATTCTGCGGCCAGAAAAGAGGATAATGTTTCCCTTCTTATTCCCTGTGCGCCTACGCCACGTTCAGGTTTTTAAGAGGGCGCGGTCCTCGGGAATTTTGGGACGGGTTTTTTCACGCACTCGTAATCTGGGGCGTGCGGGATGAGAACTTTGGAAATCCTATTATGTCATTCCCATTATTTTCTCTGGGGTATTTAACATGTCCCGCTGTCAGAGATTACATGGATGAAAATGTTCCTCGAGGACGACTCGAATTTGAATGCCGCTAAATTCGTTGACGCTTGGTTTGAAACATAAGGATTACTCTTAGATTTCTTGGTTTTAGTTCTACTCCTGTTAGCGAAGGAACGGTCATATAAAATTTTTAAGAAGATTAATTTACGCAGATGATTTTTCTGAATATGAATTTGGAGTTAAATAGGTTGGCGGACGGTCTATGAAATCAGGTGCCCTTACAAAAAATGTATTTTAAACCAAATTTCAAAGGTTCTGCACTCTAAACGATTCGTTAGAACTTACATTGAGAACAATGCCGCATAAGAAATCTATACTTAACGTAGATGGCGATTTTTATTAGCTTTATCTGAAAGTGTACTTTGTAGTTTCATATTTAACCAGCCGACCTTTCCGTTGATTCTCATTGTGTAATTAAAAATTGACAATTTGAGTACTAATTGCGGCTTTCTAGATTAACAAGAAAACATTAGATAGTTAATGTAACTAATGACAAAGGAATCACTGTCTGCTTAAAGAAAAGCACTTTTTTATTGTTTATGTTGCTGAATGTTTAAAAGAATGATTTAAACTGAGAGTAGTAGTAACAAATATAAAATCATCTGGTAACCAAAGCGTTGACCATATGTATAACGAAATATTCTTTGAACGCCTTATGTTTTTCTCCTTGAGCCCCTTTAATGTTTACTTATTCTGACCCTGCATTGATGTCTTATTTTCTTGCCTCCTTGATCGTAAAAAAACACCAAATAACTGTCAACATTGTGATACGCAAAATCGAACTGATTAAGAAACACTCCTAATTGGTCATACATTTCACACTGCGATTTGTTGTCATGAGCGAAAAATGCAAAATTCACTCCTTTTCATATATTCTAACAATTTTTACCCTTACCTTACCAACAAGCCTAAATTTCCCGGGTATTCTTATGCGATAATGCATCAGGCTCGGTTTCAACAATTGGAATTGTTATAAAAAGGAAAGGTTTTTCACAACCTTAAAATTTCACAGAATTTTTGCGTATTTTATCAAATTTATCGTAATTTTTAATCAAAAAAATTAATTAAAATAAGAATCTTTATTTAATTCCCTTCCTTTTGGTGCTTATTTCGATTTTCTAGAACCTTTATTTGTAATTTAATTTTTACCAAGGATAAGCTTGCAAGTGATAAAAGTGAACTTCAAGTGTGTCTTTTAAGGGTTTTTACACTTCAGGGGTCGAGTCGGGCCAATAACCTAAAAAATAGCCTCTAGGCAAATAGCCTAATTTAGCCTACTATCTGCATAGAGATGGCCAGGGGTTTAGACAGGATTTGTTCATAGGGTTATAGTCATAGTGTATACAGTGCATTTCCTACAATCTAATGAAAATATAAACTGATTTATTTAACATGTATTATTTTTACCCTGCAAATCTCCAGGGGTGTTTGTATGGCATGATTGCGGGAGGCATACTTTCGTTTATTGTTGGCTCTGTTCTCATGGGGGTATTTGAACCACCAAACCCCTCGGCTACGCCTCTGGCGGGACACTTAACTTAAACTTAAAAGTTGGAAAATTGTGCAACTTCTGATTCTTAAATTCAGGCGAACACACAAATAAACTCTCTATATATCTTTATTCTTTTCCCTTTAAATGTTCTTACGTTTTTCTTGTTAGCCTTCTCGTACATAAAAACATATCTTATACTAACATCACGTTCGATATTCATATGCCTTGACGACCGTCTTTGCAACTTTGTGATTTTAAGGTTAATTTCTAAATATTTCTGTACTTCTCTGAGTGCTCGTTATCTATTGTAATTTATTACTATTCTCTACGTTTTAAACTATCTCTCTTTCTTTTTTGTGATGAAATTTGTTTTCTGTGATCAAAAAATTTTTTGTTTAATGCATGTAGATATTTTATAGCTTGTATACTTTTTTCTCTCTCTCTCTATGTAAATATATTTCACATTCATTTTTAATAGTTTCTATCAAGGGTTAAATGAAAGATGGGACTTATTAGTCCCAATTTCACCCAATAAGACGTGTGTATGTATTTATAAGATAGGTAGTATGACTGTAGACACATGAATACTTCGGATTGAGTATTGTATGAAAAGTATCTTATAAATCTCTATTAACGAGAACTGACATAAATCATTCTAAATGTCTTTTAAAACACATTATCTGCTTCTAACTACATATTATCATGACTTACAAAATTTTGTAGAAATTGTTTTCCGGAACGAATCTCGCTAAAATTAACCAAGTGTTTAGAATGAGGCAGTCTTTCTTTGGGCGTTTCATCTTTCGTCTTCCTCGCGTTTTCTTCACCATAAAGTTTGAATCGGACTGTTGAAAAAGTAGGTGCCCTGTAAAAGCCTTATCGAGCCCTTTCAGTAGGCTCTTCACCGCATAAAAGTGAGGCACTCTATCAAAATAGATTGCAGCCATTGCAACTGAACGATCTGAAATCGTAAAGCGTATTTCTTATGGAATACAAAAACTACGATTGGTGCTTCTTCTGAGATTCTTCCCAAGTTTGCCCCTCCACTTCCGTTTGTGGGAATACGAGTTGGATTTACTGGAACATGACAAGTGTTGAATATTTCGATTACTGCCTTTCTTTTCAAAATCGTTGGATAGAAGCCATTGTCCTCCGCATACAAATTTACAAACCTTATCATCAAGTAGGTCACTGAATGCCAGGGAAAAGTCATTATTTGCGTTGTTTTAAAATCTTTCGACTCTGGGTTGGCGGAGCTGTTCTTTGATTATTTATGAAAAATAAGATAAATATCGATCTCAGACTATTTTGCTGGAGTTTGTGAACATCTCAGTGCTTTTTTGATGTTGAATTAAGAGAATTTGAGAGAGGTGACGCATGTACAAATTCACGAAAAATTTAAAAATTTTAAATTCACATTCATACTATCGACTAAATATTATTCATCTGATCTGCGGCAGATATAGTAGATATTATGAGACTGCTATTATCCCCCCTGCTACCTTGGACGATCCGACAATGAGCGCAAAATAAGAGAAATAGATGCTAGGACGAGTCGTTTTAAGAATTCATTCTTTCCGCGAACTATACATGATAATAATAGGCTAAAAAAATAGTCCGAACGCCCAGTGTTTTCACCCCCTGCCACACGCCGTAAGGCGGCTTGCAGGGTATTTATGTAGATGTAGATGTAGACATCTAAAATTTCATTCATCTAAATGTAATAATAAAAGTTTCAGATGCCCATTAAAATCTCATGTGTTAATATTTCGAATATATTCAAAATGTCGGCTGTGTCGAGGCGTAATAAGTTGAATAAGCAATTTCAGGTTTGGCCTTGAATTGAACGATAGTTACTCTTATTCTCTTTATCGGGATCATGCATAGGAAGAAGACATAAGGGATTGTAAAGCAGGTTTTTTAAACGTCTTGCGATACACCACTGGCATTTGCCAGGACGAGAAAATGTGCTGCAATTTCTGCTTTGAGTCATAATATGGCTAAACATGATTCCGTAATATTTTACATGATTATTTAGATATTTAAATTCGGCGATGTCTTTGAGAGGAAGGTTGATTAATGAGTTCCCAAATATCCAAGTACTTAGCTCGTTCTCCGTTGGTGAAAGTGGTTCCGGTTCATTTCTCGGTGGGGGCCCATGTACGCGAAGTGACATCAGCTGTTGAAGCACTTTCAACAATACAATAAACTGATATGGTCGATTGATGTAAAATGTTGTCAGTTCTGTACGTTATTTATGAATTGTCTTATTTTAAGTTTCTTAGGTTTTTAATAAATATAAAGTATGATTGATACCAAAAACAAAAAGAATATTTTTAGTTATGAGAATGGCATCCGTTATCAGTATTAAAAAATTATTTTTCGCTTAAAAAACTCTTTATTATAAGTGTGGTAATACCACTAAAATAACGATGATTAATAATAAGTGAGTTCTTATACGATATATATACTTTTAATATGAACTTGGACCTTCTACCCCTTCTGTTTGCTTAAATTTTAATAGAAATCTATTAATTACTGTAGAAAATACGCAATAAAAGTATCTTACGTGTATGCTTATGATGGTTCTTCATTCATAACGAAGTCACCGGTAGTCTTTCAAGAAATGGGATTCTGGAAAACAGATTAGAAATAGCGCTTTTCTTAGGTGTAATAATTTCAAAGCGCCTCATGGTAGATTTCTCTTGACTTTGTATCTCATGTTTTACTATCCGCATCGCTGACTACACGTGCGTTCTTAATGCTCCGCCAAATGCACACTGCCAGTGCCAAGCGCTTTATCCTTCGAGATAATTTTCTCTCTCAAAGAGCACGATAAATTCAAGTTGCGCTTTGTTTTCTTCTATCATCATCAATTTCACCCTTTTTCGCGTTGTTTCAAATATAGGTCTACCCATTTCACGGATCAAGCAGTTGAACCGAATCGGAAAATTCAAGTATAATCCTCTAAACGTTATTTTTTATCTTTTTAAATTTGAGGTGTATTAGAGATAAATAACATCAAGAAATATATGTAAAGGAATGTTAATCCAATATCGAAGAGTTTAAATTCTAATCTACGTCACCGTTATTCAAAATGGGGTTCAGCTGCAATTCATAGGATACAGAAAACGTTTTCTGCATACCACGAGTTGAGAATAGCTAGATTGGAAAATTTATTGAATGCCAAGAAATCAGATTAACGATTAAAGTTGTGTTAATATAGAACTTAGAACTGGAAAACGGAATTTTTATTCGAATCCTTTTGCGCTGAATTAAATAGATGGATCTTTTATCGGCGAGGTTTGGCCCATGTGGACTTCTCTTCCTCCTAACGTTGTACGTAATTATCATGTATACAATGATCATTTGGAAACAAAACGAAAGTGCTGTGTGTGGGAAAAAAATCTTTGCAACTGAATGTCGATGAAGAAAATCTCAAGTTGCGGTAAAACAACAACGGAGAAAGGGGCGAAAAAATCCCGAGAAAACACAGTAGAAGAATATTTTAAAATATATCTATAAAAGAGATTTTATAGTAAAACACACACTAAAATTATTGAAATTTTACATGAGAAAGGGAAAAAAATTCGAAAGTATATACGGAAAGTGAACGTATAAATGAAATATTACTCCAGAAAAAACGTACTTTAAAATAAGATACCTAAATACAATAATGGATATAGAGTGTTTGTTTAGAAAAAAATTAAGAATTTAACGGAAATTTCGACATAGAACGTCACCTTCTTCTTACAAAGGATTGGACTCTGATAACGCAAAGCATTTTACTTCAGTTTTTCCGTTATAGAAAGATTTTTCTCCTTTCTACAGCTCTCTCATAGCCTCCGTCGCCTCCTGAAACCCACGGCTTCTCCTAAAAATATGAAGCACCGCCTTCTTTTCCTGCCTTTTGTACGATACAAGTTCCGCGAAATACGCGCCTTATTTATCGCTCTCTTTTCTTCCTCAGTCAAATCTATCAGATCGAGCGAGATTCGGAGATTGGAGATGGGAACGATGCAAAAAGAACACTCTCTCATTCTCCAGAATCCAACGCTTTCATCCTTTTTTAAAACCCATTCAGGAGATGCTCATTTTTTACACGGCGGAATGTCTGTTTTTCTAGCACTTCGCAACTTCTCCATGGAAACAGATTGTTTCTTTCTCCTTCCCACGCTTGCATGTAGATCGATGATCTCCCGCGTAACTTTTTTTTGAACCGGGCATTTCGCGTTTCCGAATCCCTTCTTGCTTCAGGCTAAAGCCTCCTCTGAATAAAAGCAGAAGTCTCGTATTCCTTTGCACGTTCCTCGCGCTCAGATATTGCGCATCCGATGTAATCTTTGAATGGGTATTATGTCGCATCTTCCTTCCCCTCTATTCTTTCCCCATTCCGGTTCATTCCCATCCCGCTATCGCGGAAATCACGAGCACGGTGAACTATTCCGTATTCTCCTCCTGTTGCGAGAGACTTTTTCTGACCTCCATCCTTCCGTGCTTCCTTCCTCCCGCCTCCATGCACTACGTCCACATTGTGTAAGAAAGTTTTTGTCTGTTTTTGTCGGATTCCTTCCCGAATCTAAAATGCTCTTTCTCATACGCGCGTCTGCCTTTTGTGTCAACCTGATAAATTTTAAACTACTTGACGTAAGCTCACAAAATATAGGATCTCTGCGCGAAAGAGTCGCATAAATTTGGTACGCTTTCCTGTATTCTTAGCTTACTTTAAAATAAAGGTTATAATATTGGCTGGTATTGATGTTTATTTTAATGGCTTGCGAAATGACACAAAATATACACTTTCTCTTTATAAAGTAGGAAGTTTGCATGTGAGAGCGTGTTCGTTTAAAAATGATGAACTAAAAGTTGCACAACTTTAAAACTGGTATATTGATGTCTTCCCTACGCAGATAATGTGGTACTTTTTGTCTTCACTTTGATCCCAAAATTAAAGCAGAAAGAATAGTCACACGAAATCAGGGAAATCTTTAAAAGAAGGGGCATCAAATAAAGATTCTTATTTTGATCAAGAAATATTTCTTTTCAATTGACTGTACAAAGAAAATTTTGTCCTTTTTTTTAACGCCAGAGTTAACGTGTGGATTTACATCTGAATTCTTTTATTGGGGACTACTTTGGGTCAATTTCTGTATTTTTGTTTTCCACTGTAAGTGTAAACCCTTCGTTTATTTTTGCCACATTGGTGTATGTTAATTTAAAAGTAAACTTTTGTCAGTTAACATTATCTCTAATATGATGAATCGACAAAATGTACATTTTTGTTGTTGGAAAATGGACGAAGAAAGATTAACTAAGTGAATGTTTGATTTCTTTGACTAAAACTCCGAAATTCAAGTTACTTATACCAGAAAAATTAAGTAAGAACTTCAGGAAATTAACATAGCAGCAGAAGAAAAAGACTAGGATTTCCAGAATAAAAAGCATAAGTTTCTGGCCTATCACGAAAATGAGAGAGATATGGAATTAAAAAAGAAACGGGTGACAAAAGCAGTAAGCAAGCACTGGAAAAATAGAGAGCAGAATCATTAGAAATCATGAAAACGCAATTTCACACAGTTCAGTGATTGCAATGATGTTATCGGAATGTAGGGTATGACTAGGGTGTACAGACACCCGGGATTTCCGGGATATTTTACGGATTTTAATTTCTTCTCTCGGTATTCCGGAAGACACTTTCAGGACACCTTGATGTCCCGGTTATGAATTCTTTACTGAAATTGTTTCCAGTTTAGGTTAATCAACTGAGGCACTTCCATTCACTTATCTGTAAGTTCATCAAATAAACGTGATTTGGGCTCGAGTGTAACGCTTTCCATCGTATGGAGTGCGTAGTAAGGAAGAATTTTAGCTTAGATATCAATCCTACAAAAGGATGTATTTGTTTTCTTTTATTTACGACGGATATGCTAAGAAATGGCTGGTGAAGCGTTATCATCGTCTCAAAATAGCATAAAAAATGATGAGTTCTGAATTTGTAATTTGATTTGGAATTTTGGTTGTATTAATACGTTACTTGAATAGGCAACGTCAACTAATGTGTGTGATTAATCATGAGTTACGTATTTAGTAACATTCTAATTCTTCTTCTTTATAATTAAAAATTAAATATGTAAAAAATATTTCACGTTAGTATTAACAGAGAAACGAAAGAAAGGAGCTCATTAAAATGTTTCAATACCCGCAAAAATAATGAACGAACACGAAGATCTAACCCGGTAAACCCCTCTTCAAGTCCCGAAGATTCCGGAGTTTTCGTCTTCAAAACGGTAAATGTTCCGGTTACCATCAGTCTCTGGACTCACTACGTAAGACCGTTCATAAGCCATATCTTTGGAGATTCAGTTGCGTTAAAACCTCTTAAAACACTAAAATTCAGCGCAAAGGAAAGATATTTTGGAAATAGATTAACGGCACCTGCAGACAAAGAGGAACAAGGGAGCCTCCCACACATCCCGATATTAATAATCCTCTCTGGAAACGAACGTGCATTTGATAGGCACGGCGATGGGCGTGGCTCATACCGCGGGCACTTCTTCTAAGGCGGAATTACTCTTTAGTAACGCTATCAATTATCTCCGTGGATGAACTGCTCTTTTTTATTCTTCCTTTTGGACGATCTCCCTCTGAGAAGAGAGCTCGATTTGTAATGGATGGCTTTGGGAAATGCGGTCCACAATGCTCTCTGGAGTGTTCTGAGGATACGCCTTCGCAAAGGTTCTCGTTGCCTTAAGGTTCGTTATACCACTTGAAATATGCAAACAGGGATGCTTGAAATAGTCCAATCACATTAAAAAACTTCTCAAGCCTTAGTTCTTGAGATGTTACCTACTGTATGAACTTGAAACAATCCTTAGGTGGGATGGAAATGAGTTATTATTTATTTGTTATATTTTATTGTTCTAGCAATCTAAATCGTTATGCCAATGATTTTTTCGAATTATATTGTCTTTTAACAGTTTGTTTTTCTCGTATTTCTTGCAACAAAAATCTCGAAAGAACAAACAATTAAAACAAAATTGAATCACAAAGCAGGAAACAAGTTGAAGGATTCCATATAAAATTATTAATATAATAATAAAGCGTCTTTATTAAGTTAAGACTGAGTCTCTTCGTACATCTAATCTTCTCCTTTAACATGTTAAAGACAAAGATAGATTGGAAAAGGTATACAGAGGAAATCTTCTATGAAGTAATTTGGGTTTTAAAACTTAGGTATCATATTAAAACTAAACCAGATCTTTTATAATACGTGAGCGCAAAATTGAATAGTACAAGTATGCCAAACCTGTATTTTACGGCAAAGGTAGGTATCTTCCTGAGAGGTTAGCATGTGTTAAATGCTGTAAGCACTTCATAATCCCATGCTAATGATTAGTTGAATACTTCATACCTAATTCTCAAAGCAAAAAAAAAAAAATAGTATTAAAGTTATAAGTAAAATTAAACTGATTTCGTGGTTTTTGGGGGTATCTCTGCCGATTTATTATCGCACTGTAATCCCTGTACCCCATATCTCACCGACATAGGCTCTCAGAATTATTTGTAAATTATTTTCTTCATTTCTACGTTAATAACTAGGCATGAAAATTAAAACTTATGTTAAATGGCTCTTCCCAGCTTCCCACCAGTGTTATTAAATAGGGTGCTTTCTGAATCTATTAAAGCGATTTGGAATAATGCCTTACTTAACATTCTCAGCTGGTTCTGTATAAACTCACGTTAACCACATCTGCGGATCTTAATTTTCCCTAAAGACCTTTGGCCACGGAAAGGTTTCCCTTTCCAGCATTCTGAAGTATTTCTCCCATTTTGCCATTATCACAGCGCAGCTGCTAAGATTCTTTCCCATGACAGGTACTCATTCCTTCCGCCTCAAGAGTCTCTCTCCTGAAGCCGTCCTTTCATTTGCACCTCTTATTCATGCTCAACTACAGCTTATGATGAGGCATCTCATTATCTCCCTCTCCTTCCTGAGCTGCACTCTCTGCACTCTCGCTTCCCATCTACGTAATTCCTCTATCCTGATCCCTGCAAATTAAACATATAAATAATGTCCGACAAATCTCTTCACACCCTTACTCCTTACCATATGGCTCATCTCGACATCACGGTTAATCTTCCATTCTGCTTTATCTTTTACCCTTTGTCGACCAAGGAAAGTAGATTTTCGCTGTTGTAATTGTAATTAATGATAGTGATTATAGAGAATTAATAACAGGTACTGGCTGATACTACCCCGTAATACTAAAATGTCCTGGTTAAATCGTATTGATTCCGACGTATAATACATAAACTTTATTTCAAACTATACCAGTGATAGTAAAACTGATTTTAGTTTCCGTTCAGAATCCTTTTTTAGCATCAGTAGATTTTTATTTTAAAACCGTAATTTTCTATTAACCTTATCATTTAAGAACTTATTGCGAATTACAGGTATACAAAACATAAAATATAATCAACTTAAGGTGGAATGGCAACAAAGGTTGTCCTAAAAACTTGGTTTCTTGGGTTGAACAGGAAATCTCTGGGTTCCTATTACTCAGGTTATGTACCGTTCTCTATGAAATACCTTTATCACGAGACACAGACATGCTATTGTTTTTACAACTTGGTATTCAATTGAAGAAATTATACGCTAGAATCCTCACTACGAAATTAAAATCTTACTTTAAATATAGACGATAAACAAGGATGGAATCACAACGGTATCTAATCAATTTGATTTTAAAACTCCTGCATATCTTTCTACGTTCAGAATTCCTTGAGTACTTTTCCCTGTTGATAGAGACATCACATTCGTTGCTCTCTGGTCTATGCTCCATCTGCTTCCTTCGCTGCAGGTATTAGCATAGTGATTCAAACCTACGCTTCTCATCTTTGGAATAATCCTCCGTGAGACCCACCACGCCCTTCAATATTCAACCCAACCCTTTTCTCCTCATATCTATTCTTCGTTTTGACACGATCTTATTTTCCCCTAATGTTCCTATCTGCCTTTCGCAACGCTTCCTCTCTCGTCTTGAACTTTCCAACCTCTTCTTCTTCTCTCGACCAGTTCTCGTGTTTTTGCAGTTGGATCACCCAAAGAAATATGCGTGTTTTTTCATTCGCCAAGAATTTTTTCGGCGGCGGAAGTAGGTCGCCCTGTTGGATTGGATTCCATCAAGGTTATTTGGTCTGGGTTTAAAGAAGAGCGTTTCTGGGTGGTGGGTGTTCTTGTATGTTATGGCGAGAAATTTGAGATTATCGATGACTGTATCCTTAGCTCACACGGCAAGAATGACACGAAGTTTTGGTTTTACATGAATTTAATACGTCGGAATTTTGAGCGAAAATTATTGCTGTTATCCTCTTCTCTTTCAACTCTCTGCTTATAAATTAGGGTTATTGCTTGTAATGACGAAAATGGGATCTCTCTGGAGAAAAATATTTGCTAGTGATGTTGCAGAATAAGCCTAACATACGCAAGTCGAAAACCTAGAAATGATCAATACTCATAATTTATCCCTTGTTTTACCCATATATACTTATAGCAGTAAATCGATAAGCTGCACTTCTTTTTTCTAAGACTTAAGTCATATTTAGACATAACTTTGTCATAACTGCCATCCATCATTTTAAAGTTCAAAGGCCTGAGTATTTGTGCTTGCTTATTCATCATAAATTAGGTATGCTAGTGTTCAGTGTGACCATCAGTTGTAACCCGTCCCTCGTAGAGATGAACGAAAAAGATGACTCCACCCAATAGCATGACTTGCATCGATTGAAGAATCAATTCTTCTTCCGAAATTTGATCGTGACTAAGGATTATGATAAATCTCAGTGCTCAGCTTGCTTATAGCTGGAAACAGCATCAACGTCCTTTCACAACAGAATTTCCAATTCGGTCGAAATCTCTGCCTACTCTGAATTCCTATTTCTTGCTATAGAAACTTCAAAATACCTGAAAGATTTTAAGCTCTACGAGTAGCATTCTCCTTAATCAAGTATCAAGGACTAGAGAAATTTTCAAGCAAAAATAAACCTTCAATAAAATTAGCATTATCATCTTAATCAAATTGAGAATATTTTTGTGAAAGGGTCGCGTCACGTTTAATTTCTTTCCGATTACATTATTCAACTCCTTGGGTTAAAAATCGATCTCATTTTGGTAATATGTTAGAAACAAACATGGTAGAAGTGAGAATAATTTTTCTAAATAACTGCATTTGAAATGCCAAAAATTACTATCCCTTTACGTCAAGAATTTTAAAAGCTAACAGTTATAATTCTTATTTATCCGTGGTCGCCGTTTATACAATACACATAAACCGTATCATCGAAGATTTTAGAAAATATAACTGAAATACATTTTTAGTGTCAATTATCCCATCAATAATGTCCAAAAAGGTTCTGAATGCTAGGCACTTAGGTTTTATATTAACACGTGGTTTTGGGTGTCGTTAATTAAAGCAATACATAAGAATTACATCCCAGAAAGCAAACGGGATTTTACCCCTTCCTCACTGACTTTATGGCTTATCTATATGATTTATTTCATACGGTAGGCGTTCTGTCACTTTAAATGCTATATCTTCACTCAATTCTTACCTCTGACCATCCAGTAAGATATCCGCATATTAAATTTAGCCCGATCCGACAGTTATGCACGAATGATGCTGAAGATTATCTGAACAAATCGCAGATGCACGCCGTTCCTTCGAAAAATAATTCAGTGTCCTCTAAGCGACTCTGTTCCTAAAATGTTAACTTTGATAAGACCTCCATCATTCATGATGCTGTAAAGTAGGGGTTGAAATCTCCTATAATCTCTTATTATCTATCCTTTTCTTGAATGATATAAATCCTTCAACATAAGACTTCAACAATGTAATTATTCGAATAAGCCACTGCTCAATACGGAACTAAAGCATCAATTATTAACTGCTGGTTAGAAGTAAAGTTTGCTGGTAATCGATACATAATGAGCATCATTAACTAATCGATTTTATTTCGCGACATCTTAGTGGAACTGATTACACATACCATGCTCAATTAAAATATAAGTACAGTTTTCTTGCTTTCCTTTCTTGGTTATTTCTTTTCACCCATAGTTTTATCACGTATCTTCTACAAAATATTACGAATTGAAATCAATACATTTCGGTCGCACCCCATGGAGCATCACGACAAAATTTCAAATCGATAATTTTCGTGATTTCCAATATTTTTTGATTTAGAAGATATAACGAAGTAGATTGCTTTCGAAGTACTTCAGTTTTACAATATCCATCTCTAATAAGATTAGAACCTGTTATAGAATGCGATTCTCTTCTATGATCCTCCACAATTTCCCACTCCTTTCTCCAACCAGTCGGCGACGTGTTTTCAAAGCATTTTTCCTTGCCGTATCTCAGCACTCACCACCTGGCGTGTTCGACCGGAGTGGGACACGTGAGTTAAGGGATGTGTCGCGCTAATTTTTTGTTTCTCTTCCCATGGAGATCGCAAATCTCTTCCGCTCTTGCGACCGAGAAGCTTTTGCGAATTAAGCCTGCTTCGCAAAACGAGGAAAACGATAAGGCGGACCCTTAGCCCTACCAAGCGATTTATTCTTTTACGCTGGTACTCTTTTTCGAGACACTGCTCCGGCCATTATTTGTGCGGTTTCTGTTTCTCCGTGTTCTACTCGAGTTATATCTTAAAGAGCGCGATTCACCATTAAACTGGTTCACGTTTCCACTGAGCGTGACAGTGGGTCGCGTGTTCCTCTTTCCGGATTTTATTTTCGTCGAAGAGAGAGGAAAACAGAGCAGTTACATCGACCAATAAGGAAATTATAAAAATAGGACGGCTTATTCTTGATTACCATTTTACCTAAATTATATAAACGAAGGTAATTTGCAAATAATCTTTAGATAAAACATTAAAGTGATCAATTTATTTTCCTTAGCTGACATAAATGACATAAAATAAGACACTTATCATAATTTACAGAATTACAATTATTTCAAATCATGCCAATTTTATTTTTAAGGGTTCTTTTTGTAAATATGTTGGAATGATATGACTGCTATTTTTAATTGAATACTTAGTGATTATTTTCATTTACGAGGACGATCGAAGGCGTAGGAGTTACCGTACTGGTACAATTGATCTTATTGTTGCCTAGTAACAGTAAGATCCCCGGTTCAAATCCTGGTTAGGGCATGGTTGGTTGTGTGGGATAAATAAAGAGTGAAATGTAAGAGAGAGCTCATTACACTAAATATCGCCCTACAAAGATCCGATTTTCATAATTTTATGTAAAATTGAATTCAAATTTATGCTTTTGGCTAAAGTTTAAAATGATCAACCTTATCTTTGAGGATAGGGGCCATAATTCAACAAGTGAAACAACCATATTCCATTTTTTTCCATTAATTATTTTTTGTGATGACTATTTTAGTCTAGAAGTAGATTTCTTTAGGCTGAAGATATCTTCCTGTGTCCGAATATGTCTAGCCTGTATAACCTCAGGTTGTCGATTTTTAGAGAAAACTTCAATAAACATTATCATCTGTGCAAATACAAAGGTTTTTTAACTTATCGGATTTAGGTAAGTGTTGCGTGATTGACTCAGAAGCATAAACTACAATAGGACTCGGAAATTGGGGTTGACTCAGCAGAAAGTTTGAGTAATGTGAAATGATGCTGAGAATTCTAACTCCGTAAGTATGTGTTGAAAAATCGAGTTAAATCTGTGTAGTTCCTGATATACACTCAGTCATAAAACAAACGTTCGCTTTTGGAAATTGAATCTACTTACGGAGGCGAGGGAATGGGAGCTTACATGCATGGTGGCTCACTCTCAAAAGTTTTGCCCAAATTAAAATATGGCAGTCCTGGAGGAGAAATGCGGCACGCCAAGAAGATCCCGTATTCAGGCTAATGAGTATGACGAACAAAAAACAATTTTACGATATTTTAGAAGGATAAATTTCGCGAGCACGGTCTATAAAACGCATTCAGAGATTTGGCAAGAAGTCTCATTTCCCAATTGTTTTTTTTCCGGAATTTTTGAGAACAGCTTCGTTCGAAATGAGGCCGAACCATTCTTTGAAACTCCCAAAGAATCAAGAATTTAGCGCAATGCGCCTGAAAAATCCGCACAGAAATGTTGCACTTTTTTCTTTTACAGCTCGGATAATAATTCTTATTAAAAGGGGTTCAGATCCTTGACTTGATAAAATCTTATCGCCACGCTGACCACGGAGCGATTGGGAGAAATATGCACTGACTGTTCCTTTAAGTCACCCATTTCATCATTCCCCCTCCTTCTTGGAACCTCGAGCGAAGCTAATTCAAGTTGCTCGACCTTTTCGTATCCTGCTTCGATTTTCATACAAAGCTATCTTAAAAAGCATCGCTGCAGTTGCCTTGAAATGTTAAAATCCGAACTGGATGCGTAGTCTGGAGGACAATTCTGCAGCGATAACTTTGTTGAAAGTCTGTTTGCGTGCAGCGACTGAAAATATGACAGCTGCAAAGTCGCAGCGATAGCGATCTTTCTGTTACCTTTTTGCTGGCAGAAGCGTGGACAAAAATTTGAGTTTGCTCCACTCAAAGGAAGAATAGATGATGACATTACCTTTCACAGCTTCCCTATCCCCTGTAGCTCCCTCAACAAGTGAGCGATGTCACCGGGCATCAGCAAATCGATAATACATCTCACGAGTTTTATCACACATTGAGTTATGGTATCAATTTCAGCTGATTATATGCCTAACTTATCCAACTTAACCAAAAATCTAAATATATCTAAATTTATCATTATCTAAATTATCCAAACACAAACGACTAAAGGAGGGTAATTAAAAAACAGCATTGTCATACTTCGACCAAGAGTTATGCATTGATTGATTTTTAAAATAGTTATAGTTTAGTTGAGTGGAGAAGCAGAATAGAAGAACCGTTATATTTTGCTCTTGGGGATCTTAAGCATAAGTTATAGCGGAGGAAACAAAGATCAGATTTAGCTAAGTATGTATTCGTTCACAAATAGAGAGGTTAAAAAGTGGAATAATTTACCTGAAGGGGTCTTCATACCCTTACCTAGGAATAAATAGGAGATTAAAAAAAGATGCAGAGGTTTTTTTGTGATATGGAAATGTAAATTGTATAAGTTTGTAATTTAAATTTTGAGTCAATGTAATAAAAAGGGTATAATATGTAGTAGCGATTATCTATTGTGCATTTTTTGTATTTTTTAAATTAAGCGTATGTTATGTTATTAAGCTGCCACCAAACGTGCCTGACCGCGACCACAATTTTTGAGTAAATAAATAAAATTTATAATTATGTATTTTTATATACTATCATACATTATTGAATAAAAGCATGGATTATTTTATATTCATGAACGACTCGGTGGGATAACCTTAGGTGCTCCTCGGAGGCGCTAACATTTTCAATGCCGTTTTATGGAGACTTCATAGGCTAGGACAAATTAGTTTCCGAGTATGAAAGTATCCGCCCGGAAAATGGAAGATTCCAGGTTCGTGTCCCGGTCCGGTATTATAGTATTAATTTTATGTTGTTAGATGATTCATTTGGAAGATTTATGTTCCATTCCATCAAAAGGATTCTTATTACCCTCTTTTTTATCTGAATTATTTCGGCTTAATTCCAGTAAAGTGATTTGGGGATTGAATAAAAGTCGTCATCATTAAATCTCATCTCAGGCAGCTTGACTCCCCTCGTTACGACCCCAAGTATCAGTATACTTAATTATTTAATTAAACATTAAAAATGTTTCACGTATACCAAATTCAATCATCATTTATACGCGCCAGCATTTAACATTCCCGTAATTTTACATCCTGGTCAGATATCATTCATAATTAGTACTTAGGGAACGGACTTTGATTTGGCAGTCATCAATTTCTTCCTTTAGCGTACTACTGTAGGAGTGACAAACCAGTCACTCGAAATGCAATTAGTTTCAATTGTACATTCGTCTTTTTTATCTGAGGAAAAAGTAAGAAACTCATTTGCGAGATTATATACGATTCAGAGCCTTCCCTTTTATGGAAAAGAGAAACGTAGTATAAGAAGTTATGCTTAAGAAGGAGACTTCGGTCGTCAGAAAAGGAGATCCGTGGAGATAAGAAAGGAGATTAAGCTTAAAGACGAGCAGAAGAGAACAGTAAAACTCCTTTCGAAGTGTAAGAGGAAGAAGGCGTGGGATCATAAAAAGGAGTAAGTATGAAATATTGCAGCGAGAGTCAGTCAGTCGACAGAGACATCCGGTGCAATGTATGTACCCCATTTTAAGATGTAGTGAAAATTTAGTTCAAGGAATGAAAATGCGTAATTTCACTACAGAATCGATTCGTACCTCACCTCTACCATCTCCGTTTGCCATGTTGAAAAACGTTTCCTTATCATCTGATGATGACTCTGAGTCAAAATATGGCCTTAAAAAAAATGGTGGCTAGGAAAACGTTTGTTTTTCCCTAGAGGCACGGCCAAAACAGTCGATTTTATGTTTCATTAACGTTTATACAGTAATTTATCAGTTGAAATTAGCCAAAAGTTTGCATTTGTAATAGTTGGATTTATTATTTTTTCATCATTTACAATCTGCATTCCAGTTTGATTTGGGAATCCTTCTTTGGATTTGGCTAAATATCCGATTAGAAAAATATTGTTTAAAATATTTTCAATTGCTTTTCTGTTATTACTCAATAGTAAATTTGACCTTAAAGAAAAAATAGCGGCCAGTAACGGTGTATTGTCTCACTATGACTGGATCTACGAAGCTTACATTGTCAGGAATCAATCCGGAATATTCACTCACCAGGATTGATACTGAGATAACAAACGGAAGGAGAGGAATGTTTTCTTTCTCTCTCAAAGGGTGATACATCAGAAATAGATCTCCAACGGCGACGGAGAAAATGGAATGAGAAAGAAAAGCGCATTAAGGCTTCAAAGAAATCCCTGAGGTTATGGAGTGAAAAGGTGACTCGGAAGGGAAAAGTGCGAGGGATAAGGGGATAAGGAAACGAGTCGGTGCAGCATGGAATGGGAATGGAGCACGGCAATGGTGTGAGGGTATTATTAGAATGCGCAGCGCATACGTGGGAGGAAATCTCCGGAAAGATGGAGTGGGGAAGAAACAGATGAAAGAGATAACCGCTATCCGAGCTCCCTGCAAAATTGCGTCAAGCTTTTCCTCTTACTTTTAAACCTTTTCCGAGTGGAATCTGCCGTGAAAGGAGTCCTCAAGCGATTCCTTTTTTTGCTTCCATCGCTTAAGGAAGTCTATTTTTCACAATTAAGCCGGAGGGTGGATCCGTAGGATTCGGAGGCGGAATCATTTAGTCCTTTGCGACCCTTCGAGCGGCAGTTTTGCCTCCATGCTTCGGGCGGGAGCCAACTTTCCGACCCAAAATAATGTCATTAAAACTACGTTTTTTTTTCATCGAACGGAGGGACCACTTCAGCCGTGAAAGCTGAGAGAAGAAAAGCCTTTAAGATGCTATTTTGATGCAGAGAGCAATTTTGTCGGCTTAATTAATTTTTTGCTCTCATTTTTCTCCCAGCTCTCCAATCTCCCGACTTGAATCGAGGAAAGCAAATGTTGAGAGAAAAGGTTTCGGCTGAACGTATGATAATTAGGATTAATGGCCTCAAAATATGTTATGTGATGTGCATATCAAATTAAAATGTACACATTAACTTAAAAGAGATAAAGATCTTGTAAGTATTTAAGATGCTCGATGATGGAACTCGACAATTTGTCAGTTGCAATCTCGAGTTAAAGCTTCTGGGAAAACTAAAAACTTGCAGAAGATTACAAAGAAGTTTTTACTTCTGCGCGCCCTCGCGAAACGATTTCATGGAAAGAAAGTCTGTTTTTCAGAAAGAAGCTGCATCGTCATTTAAAAGTCAAAGGGGTTCTTCTAACGTTTCTCACTTTTGTGGGGCTGGATTAATGGGCGTAAATGGGCATTTTGATGACTTTAAAACTGAAATTGGGGCGAAATTACATTTTTATATACCTTGTCAGCCTATGATGTTACCAAATTTACTCTTTTTTCCTTTTTCGACAAATTTTTCTCACACTCTCAGATTTCGGTAGCATTCTACATTTGCAACCCTACCATTTTTAATGCTTTTGAACGCCAATGGCTGTTTCAATAACCCTCAGTAATCCTACGGGTGGAAATGGTCACTGTAGCGGCCGCGTATTCAGTTCCGTTTCCTAGATTCTTACATTATATGGGAATTCTTATGGCATATCTTTGTGTCTGTGGATTAGTGGAAAGCTCGTTTTTTTCATGGTGATTTTGATATTCCTCAGAGTAAAATGTTTACCTGCTATTATGGAAATTGTGATTAAGTTTTCCTATATGTGTACCTTAGGTGGATTAAGGTTTTCTTCTGGGCAGTGAAAATGTTAGTGCAAAATATTTAGGAAGTTATTTTGCCGTAATCTCTTCTAACCTCGGTGGTGTAGTGGTTAGCATGCTGGGCTAACAATACCTAAGTCCCGAATTTGAATCCTGGTCAGGACATAGTTGCTTGTGTTGTGTTTCTTGAGGGTTAATTGTGAGATTGGTCTTGTAACACCAAAGTTGGATGTAAAAATATAAGAAGCTTCTGCTTAGCTTCAAATTGCCATCTCAGCATATTGTCCTCATGTAGAACTTCAGTTTATTCACTCACATAATTTTTAATATGAAATCATTTATGGAAAGGAAGGCTTGGGCCTGTTGGACAAGGAAGAAAAGAAATACGAGACGAAAAGAAAGAGCGAGATGGGAAACTATCGGGAGTAGAAGGAAAGAGAGACGTTGGTGAAGCGAGTTAGCGGCTACCGAGTGAACCTCGGGGACAGAAATTTACAGTCTATTATTTCCATTAAGGGACAAAACCTTTTTCTCCGCCGCGAAGATGGGCGGTAGGCGGCCAAGAGGCAATCTTGGTGCAGGGTAATTGAAAACCTGAAGGCATTTGCAGGTGGTGCAGAGCTTCCTTTTGGCGATAAAAGGAAGAGTTTTCCTCGAAGGAAATGGAAGTGGATCTGTAAATTGCCTTGCGCATGGAGAGCGTGAGATGCGGAATGAGCCGGATTTCATGCTTCGGTGACCGCTTCCCTTCCATTTAGGAGTGTTGATATTGCGGATGAAGAGGCTCTTCCGCCAAAGAGTCGAAAGGGCAAGTTGGCGTTATTATTAGCGAATTTATGTCGACATTATTCGCTGTTTTCTTCCAATGAAGTGCCGAAGCGCGATGATTATGGGTAATAAATGCGGAATAAACGCTGCAGCCTCCCGATGGTTTTCACTGCATCGTAAACGTCCGCTGAATGCCGTAAAAATAGCGCCTACAACCCCGTATCTAGCTTTGCTTGTCTATTCGTAAAATATTGCTGATCATCGGTCACTGCGTTTTTATGATTTTACTCAAAACATTCTCTTAACATCTTGATCTATTTTGGTTTGATTTGATCACTGTTGATGGGATGTTTAGTCCTGCACGATGTTTTTATCAAATACACAATTTTTATTAAAGCACAATCAAGCACACAAGCAAATTATTGGCGCAATCTGAAGTAAAATTTTCCTGCTATATTTGATTATTCTGAATTCGATTATTGAAAGTTATGGTAAATTCTTACAAAATATGATGATATATCTCTCTGATAAATCTTATGGATAATTAGCTGCGGTTTCTGTCCTCATGGTTAGTTTTTGCTCAAAATTTATTTAACCGTATGACACTCAAGGTGCCAATACATATGTCGTGTATATATATATATATATATATGTAGGCATCTTGAGTGTCAATCCGTATGCCATGTATACGAGTTATGCTTAAACATAAGAGGAAGGCTTTTGCTCCATTTCCCTAGGTTACAAGTACTGCGAAAATTTCACAACTTTTTTAATTGGTGGGTTATTCACTCTGTAATTCAATTCACGGTTTTGAATTTAATTTACTGCCCTTTGTCTGAAAGCACAAAGACTTCCTGCAAAGCAAGATTAGTTTGCTTACTTTTCCCCCTCCGAATTATGCGTATCTTCGGTGTAGTTTCCCTGAGAGAGTACCTGAGCGGATTTATCTCGTCCCATTCTTGCATCAGCTGCTGTCTGTCCTCAGGGAAAGAAATTGGCTAATTGTCCTTCATTTTAAGAGAGATTTACCACGGGGTTAACTCGCAAAATCTCTTGATCTATCCTTTTTTGCTACGAATTTCCTATTTTGAAACTTGATTTATCTAAGACGTCGGCACCAAAAGATGCCAATAAATTACATTTTCTTTTGGAAGGACCTCAAATCCGGAAGATAAATTCCTCCCATACGAGGCAATTCCGCTCGGATTTTCAGCAAAGAACGTTCAGTGGATCGTCCGTTTTCGGCGTCTCATTTTTGAATTAGCATCACCTGCTCGCGATTATCCTTCTAAAGCCTCTCCAGGGGAGGAGTAATGGCGCAAACAGAAGCGACTGAGCAAATTAATGCAATTCGTTCCGCATGCCGCGAAAATAACCAGACTCCTCATTTAAGTTGTCCGTTATCTCGGTCGGGAGGAAACTTGTGCGATTCGGTACTCATCTCCAAGTACCTCTCGTATTCTGCGAGTTCTTAAAGTGCGAAATGTTCACATCCGCACCCGCAACAGATGGAATGGTTTCCAGAAAACATTGCACTCTTTCGAAGTAGCGACCGAGATTCGAAAATAAAGCGAGAGTATCAAACGATCCCATCTACTGAGTCCCTTTTTTATCTAAATGATCCCCTACCGCGAGTACTTCTCCATTTCTTCGGTTTTGTACTCCTTTATAAACATACCAAGCCGATGTTGCTCGGGAAATGCGGCGAATGTGCATTCCACCTATTTGCCGCGGAAACGGAGTTTCGCTGCCCGTTTATTTTTTCCACGAAGACAGTGGTGATTCTCGCATTCACTTTACGAGCATCCGCCTGGACTCAAATGGAATATGCAATGGTGTTTATTTCGACTTCTATCCTATAAATATCCGTTAGAAGTCCTATCGAAGAGGGAGTCTAATTTTATCGCGCGCGATCGTACAGCGCGAGAGTTCCAACGCTTTTCAAATCCGATTACCGCTCTGAAAAAGATATCCGAGACACGTCCGTACTTTAGATAGTTTCGAGACAATTTCTCGCCTTGACAAACCGAACATGGACCCCAATGACGGGTTTAGAGGGACAAGTTCTTTTTATGTGGCACGAGCGCGATAAAAACCTAGCTGGTGTCAAACTTGGCATTTAGAATCCGACGTTTACGTCCGCGGCTGAGGCGGTAGTAGTTATCTGACAACGTATTTGTTTGAATTCCCGTCAATGGCTATCGAATGATAATAGCGTGATTGTAAAGCCTAAGGTCAACAGCTGGAAAAATTTTTCAACTGTTAGATAACTTCAAGGATATACGAATTTTCGCGCGAAAAAGTCACAAAAACGAGTTCACTTTAGCGCATTTTTTGTTTATTTCCAGACGATTTTTAGCAGTTCGCTGAGGTTTTATTTACGATAAAGTGAAACCCTGAAATTTTCTTTTCACTTCTTCGTTCCAAAATCGATATCAATTTCTTTATAAATAAAAGTAGAATTAAAATGAAATAATTGAACTCTATAGTTTATGAATGAGCTATAAAATGAGAAGTACTAATCTGCTGCTGGGAGCAGTTATTACTCCTGTTGAACTCCAATATTGTATTCTTGGAAAACGTATGTGAGTATGCTGTGATGGTCAATGAAATACACTTATAGATGAATGCATCCACACATCTATTGCTTTTTATGTATGACTAGTGAATGTGTTCACGAGTTTGAATAAGTTGACCATAAACATTGAAATATTGAGAGTTAGCAGGAATGATTCGCAAGCATATGGTTAATGAACGGAAATAACGACGTTTTTCTTGCACCTTACTACGGGTGATATTTAAAAAAATTCCTTGTTGCTACCTCTCGTTTTACTGCATTTCAAAGTTCAAATATGTATAAGTTCAATATTCTTCTGTTATTAAATATGTATTTATTTTTTTTATTTTACTTTTGCTCTACTTATTTCCATGCAATGATTTGTGGGTATATTTTGTTTCTTTGTGCATTTTCCTTGTTACTTTTTATGTCATATGGTACATATATA
>KZ308310.1:272722-380943 GCA_000376725.2 Ladona fulva
CTGTGATTCAGCCCTCCACCGCGAACATTCTTCCGTTAAGTACGATTGTGCTAAACTTATTTCAACACATATGAGCGAAACTTCCCCTTTCCCCCGCCGTTTTCTACCGGATCAGAAGTTTGTGAAGAGAATCAAGGAAGCAGTCAAATCTGAAGACCTTGTAATTTCCAAGGCGGACAAAGGAAACTGCATGGTGATAATGGACAGGAGTGATTACATATCTAAGTGTATGGATTTTATTGATACTACTGCAATAGTGAAACTCCCCAGTGACCCCACCCCATCCTTCCAAAAGCGGGTGAAAAGTGCTCTAGCGGACTCTTTATTAATTCCTAAGAATGAAGTTTTCCGTTCCATCAATTCTAATCCGCTCCCACCGAGGTTTTATGGGCTTCCAAAAGTCCATAAAGTGAATATCCCAATACGTCCGGTGGTCTCTAGTGTCTCCTCCCCTTGCCAAAAATTAGCCCACAAAATGAACAATATACTGCGAAATTTGTTAGTGCTATGCCCAAACTATTCGATTAAGAACTCTGTGGACTTGTGTGATAAATTAAAAGACTTCCCTCTTCCTCCAAACGCCAAACTGGTGTCATTTGATGTTTCGAATTTGTTTACCAGTATACCGGTTACTGAAACCATTTATATCTTAGAACATTTATTGCTCAAATCAGATATTAATCCTATGTTAAGTGCAGATATTTCCTCTCTTGTTAAATTATGTACGCAGCAAAACTTTTTTATGTTTAACGGTGAGTTTTTCCAGCAGAAAGAGGGTCTCTTTATGGGATCTCCTTTATCCCCTATTTTGGCAGACATATTTATGAACCACCTAGAATGCAAACTATTTAATTCAGCATCTGATCTAGTGAAAAATGTTAAAGGCTGGTACAGGTATGTGGACGATGTGTTCTGTGTTTGGAGCGGTACCACTAGACAGCTAGATAATTTTCTAAATTTCCTTAACTCCCTACATCCTTCCATCCATTTCACCCAAGAATTAGAAACTAACCGCACCCTTAACTTTCTGGACCTCACCATTTCTCTTGTAAATAACCAATTTCAATTTTCTATTTTCCGGAAGCCTTCATATACGGACCATGTAATTCCTTTCGCTTCTAACCATCATTTCTCACACAAACTAGCGGCCTTCCATTCCCTCATCAAGAGACTGGTTACTATCCCCCTTTCAGCTTTGGATTTTCAAAAGGAATTAAGCATAATTAAATACATGGCTTCAAAAAACGGTTATCCTATCCATATTATTGATAAACTTCTGGCCCGTAAACTCAGAACCTCTGCCATTAACCAAATTTTCTCCCCCGCTAAAGATTCCGTAAATTATAAATGGGTAAAACTTACTTTTATTGATCCTTTATCCCTCCAATTGTCCCATCTTCTCCCCAAAGATAAATTTAAGGCTTCCTTCAAAACTCCTCTCAACTTAGCCAAAATTTTCTGCAATGGAAAAGATAATCACAACCCCCAAGAGAAAGCAGGTATTTACCTTTTAAAATGCAGGGATTGCAATTCTGCGTACGTCGGCCAGACCTCCCGCAGCTTTTCCATCAGAACCAAAGAACATTTCAGGTGCTTTCGAAATAACTCTTTTGTGTCTCACTTCTCGAAACACCTCTTAGAAAACAACCATTCATCAGATTTTATCCCAGAAATCCTTCATATCGAAACCAAAGGCCGCCGACTCAATTTCTTGGAGCAACTTGAAATTCGCAGACTTACCCATTCTTCTAAATATTCCCTAGTAAACGAGCACCTTTTCCCCTCTCACTCCCCGCTGATAAATTCTGTCCTTTCATACCCTTTACCTTCTCTGTCTCTAACTCCCACCCCCTCCCTCCTTCCCCCCATCCCTTCTTCACCTCCCCCTTCCGTTTCCTCTACTAGCTAGTATTTAAGTGTTTGTATTTAGAGTTTCTTCACCAGAAGATGAAGATTAATCTTTGAAACCGGTCGTGTAGTGGTTGTTTTTGTTAAAATAAAAATTTTGTGGTAAAAGTACAAATCTTTCATAGTTCCTTTCCATCTAGGATGAATATGATCATCAACTGATTTACAAAATTTCTCAAGACTTTTAGGGCGCAGGAAAAATTTGTTGGGGGATATTCGGAAAAGTATTATAATAGTACTGAGCTAGCGGCCCCCCAAGATGCTGCAGGTACTAGATGTCTTAGAAAAAGAAAAATAAGTATATATTGCTCACATTACAAAAATATGCCGGGGTCTTTGTATTTATTGAAATCATTCAGTGTTTCCGCGAATTATTCAAAACGCTGCGAAGTTAAAAATCTGGATCGTCAATTCATAAATAATCGACCGTTATCCTGCGTAGATAGTTCCTGTTAACAGCGTAAGATATTTGGAGTTCCTTCTGAAAAGACCCCGACTGCGACCAACTTGCGTTAGAGACTTTCTAGTCGTCCAGCTCCGTCACAAAGCAGCGAATGAATGCCTTTTGGGATTGGGTCGGATACGAAAAGAAGTGTTACGGAGTCGGACAAACAAGCGGCTTAAAGGAGAAGTTTTGAATCGGATCGTTGGAGAGGGCAACTGGGGAGCAGTGGAAAGAGGGAAATCTGCGGAAATGGACCATGGGAATAGGCCTTCGCTCCGTCGCCTTCGATTCACAGCTATTACGATCGGTTACGAAAAGAAGCAGCGTTTCTGTCCGTTTCCTTCCGAGTGTAAATAATCCATCGAGACCAGTAGTATGGTTTGCTTCCCACTTAAACGACCAGATGATGTCTAAAATATATCTGGAGCTCCTTCAGTGTATCTTTTTTCTCTACGGTAGGAACAAGTTTTAAATCAAGCACGTGTTAATACCCTTGAAAATGTTATTGCATGCTTGTGTTTTCGTGGACTAAGCTTCTCTCCCCATAACTCTCTATTTTAGAATTTACTCTCTTTCAGTTTGCTTGTATGTCTAAGGTATGTTTTAAAACACGCATGAGGAGATACCAGATCGAACTACTGCTCAGCTCCCTTTATCCCGTTGATTGTAACAAAGTCCAAATAACGAAATAAACAATATCACATTAAATATTTCTGTAACTCATAAAAGGGTGGCATTTTTGTTCGATCTCACTAATCAGAAATGTTTAATTGGCAAAATCCGACGTCACATGCGTAATCTACTTCTTGAAATTTGAAGACACATTGAGATTTACGGCTGTTTGTACAATTTTTAGCCAGCTTTTATCTTCAGATCTTGGATTAATTGACATGTGGATATGTTTCTGAAGAATGTAGCCCGATTGATATTTTGCATAATCCATCTTATATTTTCTTAGTCTTATGCGGAAAGAGTTACGTAAACTTCATTCCTTCCAATAATAAGAGTTATCAATAACCGACGAAACCAGGCAAGGAGAAATGTGAGCCTCGAAGTCAAGGAAATTCCCATAAGAATGCAATTTTTCTGTTAATATTCGATATTTTATGATATTATTGTTAGTAGAAAAACAAGAGCACTCTCCGGTGGATAATGTGACGAAGGAAAGTAGGAAAAATCAAGAGCTTTACTTTCAGTGGTAAAAGCTTCCAGAGTCCTCCATTTTCGGCAAACGATTTCGGATAAAGTTTCCTCCGTTCATAAGTCATACTACTCTTGATGTATTCTCCACAAAAGAAAAGAAAAGCAAACGCGACTTTGCCAGTAGAAAGGTGAAAGTGCTTTTCCCAACATAGTGTTCGAAGAACTTACCATCCATTTTGTAGAGAATCTTTGCACGGAATCGCCATCATGGGTCAGCGGAAAATTCCTCCGAGACGAGAAAATTCCTTTCCCTCCATTGAGTTTTCATATATCCGTCCTTGCTGACGTAGACTTCCTGATCTGCCATCTCCCAAGGAAACATCACATATATGTATTATACACGGTCGACTCTAAAGCGAATGATATAGAGTTATGTAGGGCCGTAGTCCGAAGGGCTCTTCGTCCATGGTCGGCAAAATGAAAGTGTGTACTTTGGCAACAAATTATATATCACGAGAAAATCTTCTCCCACTTCACTCACAGGGTCTTACACAATATTCGTATGATAGGCCTACATCGACAGTATCACATTTTGGTCACTTTTCGCCTAAGACAGTCAATAAAGATATTATTTATACTAGCAGATGAAGTAATACATTTTGTCAATTTAGCAATGATCATAAAAGCGAATGTTTTCTCATAATTGTCATATTGTCCATTCAAGTTTCCTTTAGCACAAAAGTAGAAGTATTGTTAAATATTTTTTAATCATCAAATCAAAAATATAATAAAACTGACGGTTCTATTTAGCATTCGCAAATTTCCATCTTACTTCAGTTCACATACTTTTGAAAAGTTAGAACATCTTTGTTTTCGATAAAAACGATTACAATGATTAAGGAAATCAACTAGGCGGGGTTTTTGGCTACAAAACTTCCGTCATTGGTGCATTAACACTCAATAAAAACTAATCCATTTCGTTCTTGTGCAGCTAATCCCAGCGAGGTGTCCGTTTTCTAATCGAAAGATATCCATTTTACCACGCTCGTCCTCCAGTGGTTTTTCTAATCCGTCGAAGAAGCATCTTCAGATTGAATCGAACTTGAGACGTTGACAGTGACATCGTGATCTTACCATAGATTTACGGGCAGGAATTATTGAGACGTAAGGACTTAGAATTTTAAAAAGAACCAAAATCCTAATAATCCTCGTGACTCAAACCGACCGCGAAGGGACGGCTCAAATCCTCGGCGAAGCGTTTTCACTCTAAGTACTTTCATGCGCGGTGGTCATTTGTCAAGTAGTCTTCAGCCGCGCAGATCCTTACGGAAAAGATCTGTCTCCACCCACTCTCCGCCTGTTTATATTCCCGATACTATCTCTTTGCGGTAGTGTACATGGGGATTCGAATCCGACCTCTGAGCGTAGAAGGGTGCCTTTTTTACCAGATGCTAAATGGAGGCAGCGTATGGATTCAAATACGTCAAAGGGAGGAATGTAGCATTAGACGAGAATGGATCCGGCGTTGGAGGAACTTTCGCATGGGTTGGCATTGGATTATGGCGGTCTCATCTATGAGATTTTGCCGGTGAGACGAGCTAGTAAATCCCATTGGGACGAACATCCATGAGGGGAATCCGTGTTTTTCTACTTAAATTCTCTACTTTATTTCGCATATATCGCTTAAAATATTCGATGAAGCCACTCTAATGATTTCTAAAGGAAACATTTAAAATTAAGTTTTAAGTTCTGAGGACGCTCTCAGTTTTAACGCTCGTGTTTTCAAAACCTGTTACCTCAACATTTGATTCACTGGGGTCCGAAACTCTAAAAGAAAACGCTTGCGCTAATTAGAGAAGAGATTGAGCTCTTTTTACAAATAAGCTGCCTTTATATTCAGATTTTATAGTTGTCGCTTTCTAATAAAGAAATAATTTCATTTAGTCTAAACTGTCGTTCTTCTGGGTGTGATCGTAAACCTTTGCATCAAAAAATTCAAATATTCAATTTAATTTTGCTTTACTTTGAAAAACCCTACATAATATATACCGGAGTGGTGATTTCTTTTTATCTGTTTTGGTATGGCCATCTCCATCTTTAATTTACATTATAATAAGTTCACGTTATAAAACTAAAACTAAAAAATGAGCAAAATATTTCGGCTCATCAACCATAGATAATTTAAATATTCCAACTGAAAACAACAAATCCTCTGCGAGAGGAATTGCGTTCCTCATCCTCGAAGGAACATTCTGCAGATTCCCATTCTTTGAGGCTCCCTGGCAGGCTCCCAACCGCTAAATTAATTTTTCTCATTTGTAATGGAGGGGAGAGAGGCATTAACCTTCTTAGAAACGACGTGTACTAAGTGGTAACGCTGCATTAAGATCTCCTCCAAAGAAGTAACTCTGTATCTGTCTAGTTTCGCTGCAATGTTGGTTTTGCCGAGTGGGATCATTCTCGTAATATTGTCCCCAAATCTCCAATCTGTGTTAGAAGTAGCAGAATTCGTGTCAAACACTGACATTTTCAGCCTTACGCAAAAATTATTTCCTGTCCTAATTTTTACAAAATTTTAAACTCAAATTTATCAGAGAACAATTAAAATAATTTTGGAAGAAATAAAAAGGAACCACTTCTCACAAATGAACCTAGTTCCTAATTTATTTAAAAACAACTATGCAAAATACCTAAAACTACCAAAATACCTTGTTCTGTGGTATTTTGCATAGTTATAATATATTAGGAACTAGGTTCATTTGTGTAATAAATTAGGAACTAGGTTCATTTGTGAAAAGTGGTTCCTTTTTATTTCTTCCATATTTGTCATGGAATACCACAAGGTTACCCGCCAATCAGTTGAGTTTATATTTAAAATTATTTTCTTGGAGGACATCTATGTCTTATGGATTACGACACAATATATTTTTTCTTTGAATTCAGTTTGTTTTTATAGTAATTACTGTATTTATCTAAGCGCACATTATATTGAATACATATACTTCATGTATACATTTATAAAATGATTTTATCATTTTTGTGGATTATATCAATGTGTGTGGTTAGAATACTTCTGTAAATAATTATGCATTGCTCCATCCGTTCCATATTTTCTTCCCTTCTGCGTGTTGGTTTATAAAAATTTAGCCATCATCTTCCAACATCTCTTTTTATTAAAAAAATATCCTGCAGGTGAACCATGCAAAGAAATTCATCCTAACAAGACGGTTCGAAAAATTATGACCTTTGTCTCGACCCACGAGACCGACTGCGGGTGAATTTATGATGTATGGCGAAGTTGAAAATGAGTAAGAAAGATGTCAGTGAAGGAGTAAAGCTGTTTGTGGTGATCATATGAAGTGAAAAAGTTGCTGATTAGAGGGGGGAGAGGAAAGGAAAATCCATACACTAAGTACCCGGTCAACATCGTGCCACCTGAGGAGGACTTCATGAGAGCGGGTCGTAAATTTAAGCGTTCGGCCAAAGCTGTAGAAAGTCCTTTCCGAAAATAGTTTTAACCGAAATACTCCCTCGCAATTTATCGCCGTATGGATTCTTTGCTTACACGTGATAAGCATATATTTTGGAAACACTTCATCAAATTGTCAAGAAATTTTTACTCTTACCTTCATCAAATTTTACGATATTTTTCTTTTACGAATTATCTTTAGTTTCACAACTAAAAGGCTCATGAGGAAGATATAATCCAAAATTTAAGCAACAACTCAGAGGAAACTTATTTCAAAAGATTGGGAACAAATATTTTTGGAGTTTCATGGTAGAGAGTGTTAGTATACGAAACTACGTTCTCATTTGAGCAACGAAATGTACATTAAAATCTATATGGCTATTGCCAGCCTTTCAATGATGCAAGTGGTTACTAATAGCAAATTTCTCAAGCAATTTTTTGCATTAAAATTTAAAATGTTCTGTGATTGGAATTTGGAGTCAATTATGATTGTATTCAGTAAAACTAACTCGGTAGAATATAATTGGGATAATTTAAGGAGATTATTTTAAGGATAATTTAACGGGATAATCTAAGGCGTTTTTTCTTATATCATCAGAAAGACATAAAAATATACTCGCCCAGCAGCTAAAGCTCCATTACAAGATATTCAGCAAACGATATCGCAAAAGAAAAGTATTGTGGCGGTTTTGTGCGTTTTGAATATTGTTATCTCCCAGGTTCCTACTCCCTTCTACGTGTTAAGGGATGGAAAGGATTCGTCTGCCAGTTTTTCGCCGATTGTTTCGCCGATTGTTTTTTAGCGTGATGAGAGAGGAAAAGTCGGTGGAAAGGAGCTTCCTCACGACTACTTTGGTATATGACAAGGTGGATGTTTTTTTGCTCCTCTCCAGCCGATTCTGAAGGCCATATATCTCCCACCCACGTCCAATGCGTCCATCCCTACTAACCACTCTTTCCTCTCCCTCTTCCTCCTTAACGCTGCCTCTCTCTCGATTGTCATTTTCCCTCCTCACCATCGTCTTGGTCACGTGCCTTCCAATGGACCAGTGACTCTTCGATACTTTTATATCTGCTGCTGCTCCTTTTCCCATGAGCGATAGCTCTTTTTCCTTTTCCACCACCTCCAATCCATATTGATAGGCGATAGATAAAGAGTACTGTCTGACAATGGGAAAGATTGTCCATTTTCCATCGACGAAAATTATTTGGAGTATGGGAATAAATAAAAACTAAGTACATTTCCCATTTTTACGACTCTTTACTTTTCTGTTAGTAATATTGAATTTAATGTAGGATTAAATTTAATTGAAACCAGCCGTACATGATCTTTCAAAGGTTATAAGAAGAGGTATTTCTTATATTTTTATATAAGGATTCCAAGAAAATGATACGATTCCTGCATGATGAGGATTCTAAAAATTTGAATAAAAAACTTTCTACTGTCAATTTTTTATCAATGATATTCCGTAAGAGCTTAACCAATAAAAAATATTGCACAGAACTTGTTAGTAAATCCTGGCATAAACTGATTGAAAGACGTCCTAATATAAATAATATGATACTCGTAGTTTACCGCGGTTTTATTTTGCCACCGGTTTCGATGCTTTGATAGATGATTCAGATGGGATAAAATGCTAAAGTACTATCATGGTATAAAAACCATCAACATAATTAAAATCATCAGAAGACTATTATATTATTTTTAATTCATTTATATAGAAGTGCATAGAAAGAAACAAATTTTGTGGGTTTTCAATTCATACTGGTAGTACATTTTTATTTTAAGGGTAAACGTTCTAAATTAGAATGCAGCAATAAAATATCTCGTAAAATTACAGTAAATGATAGAGATTGCGGCTAAATATCTTTGAATTTCATTTTTTACAGTAAAGATATGACGTTGCTCTCTTCATTACGGTCCTCCAGAAAAATTCTTCAATAGGCGGTTGAAAAGACTTTGTGAGATAATAATTCAAACATATTCTTACCATTTCCTCATATTAATGATAGCGCGCGAGGTTTGAGCTCGTCCCTAAGCTTTCGACCTCTGAAACGCTGATGAAAGTAGTTTGGCAATAGCGAAGGAAGGGGCACATGCGAAGACTTTGGTTTGGATATTTCGAGCCATTTCCCAATGATATTGCCGTAATTTCGTAGCGGATTCTCAACAGGAGCGGAGGTGTCATCCTGATTCTATGTCTTTGTCGCTGAGGAGAATTACTCCTTCAGACACGCTGCACCGTCACGGTCGCTTCAAAAAGAGCACCTGCTTTAGCCACTAACGCCCTCATCTCGTACCAATCCTTTATTAAGGGGAATACTCGAAGGGGTCAAATAATACGGGGGATTATCCGGGAAAATAGGAGCGCGAGAGGCAGGGGAAAAGAACGTGTGAAATTTCGTGGCGTGCCAAAAATCTTCCGCGTTTTACGAGGCTTATCCCCCGCTTGGTAGAGGTGAAAATATTTCTCTATCTTGAATACAGGGACGTTTTAGCGGAGGACGAAGAAGTTAGCGCAACAGTACGATGCCGGAGTGTGAGAAATTCAAATAAGAGTTATTTATCCTCGGCGTGCCAGAAATAACTAGGCTGCGGGCACTGAAAAAGGTGATGCGGGTATCTTTCTATGAAACAAGCGTGAATTTTCCTCGACACTTTTTGCTTCGTTTTCCCGCCCAGCTTGAGCGAGAGAGAGAAATTTCGTATTATTTCGCTCCGCTCCAGCGACGATTCGGGCGCGAAATATGCGCATATTATGGCGCGTTTTTTTTATTCGAAGTGTTGGCCGCGGAACGGAATTTTTGTCGGCGAAGATTGGCTCCTATTGTGGACGGCGTTTTTCGTGGGGATGCGAAGAGAGATTTGAATAATATTTAATGAATTAGGCTCGTAAAAGTTAAATCCACACGGGAACTCGTTGTAATCGAAGCTAACTACCGATGGTTGGGTTCGACAGGATGAGAAACTGCGAATTTATTCGTGGTGGCCCATGCATTTGATCCGGTGAAAGCTAAATTGTTGTTTATTTATGAGCATCGTTTCATACAAGTCTTGCGCTGCACGGCGAATAAATCTCCAGCTCAAAATACATCGAGGCACATTACGTTAAGGACTGAGCATTAAGTTCCGCTTAATTACTATCGATAATTTGGTAAACGTTTCCCACGCCTTCATCAACGTATTTATAATCATCCTTTTTTCCGTTCTAAATATTCTACGAAAATTATTACTATCAGATTCTTCTTATATTTTTTCTAATTGCTTAGAAGAATAGTTGTCGATGCATAATAGTTAAAATAAATACTCAATCAATTCATCCGTGTACAAAGATCAGATGCTTTCCCGTTGAATGTACTTTAGGAAGTCTTCTCGGGTGTTCAGCACTCATTCGGTTGAATGAGTTGGTTAATACCGAGGTTTCGGAAACAGCCTCTGTTGCAATTGATATCCCGTAAATTCATCCGTGATTTTTTACACGTAAGTAAATCTGCAGCAAGAGAATTGCCTTGTACTGCCCTTTCTTTGCTCTTACAATTAGGGAGCTTTTGGCTTGATTGCTGCCTTTACGCCAATATATTCTGCGGCCTTTGATTTACGAACTTAAAAGTTTCTTAATTAGTGACAGAATATAAATTATTTTAATGTTAAATTCCTCTTATGCTCCTTCCAGCAAATTTCTTTAAATCTAAGCGTTCTTTTTAAATTGGAAACCTTTCTATAACCTATCATCGCTGGTGATTGTATTTTATCCGAAAACAGTCATTGAATTGTAACTTATGTAGAAATTAAAAATTGTTTTTCTATTTGTTCAAGAAGCATTTCCTTCCTGATAAGGTTTTTGGGATAATTTGAGAATTTAGAGAAACTTATGATAAAGTGAAAACATTTTATTGTGTAGTGAATTTGACAGAACTCTCCCAATCAAAGATTGAGTATAAAATGGGCATTTTCAACATAAGTGCAAAAATAAGAGATATAAGGATGCGTATTTTACTCCATCGATCACCTATAAGACGGCCATAACTCATGTCTGGTATGAAAATAAGAAATATATAAGTAAATGTATGAATTGTATGGACTATGAGGGCAGGATTCAAGCCTATCTCAATTACAGCAATATCGTCACAGTTGATCGATCTTATCAACCACGTTGCTGGTGAGTAATTGACATCAACGCCCACACCTGGGAACAAACAGCAGACCCTTAATAGCAGTGCTATTCAGAACCTCCTACTTATACATTTAGCGCGATTGTTTCTGAAAGCATTGAATTCACGTGTTATCCCCTTAGCGTCGAGAATCCGATAATCCGTCATCTACGAAACCGTAGCATATCTGAATCCGTGGTGAATCACTCAAGTTTCCGTAACTAATTACGCACCTGTCATACCGTTACTATTTTGAAAACAAATGACGAGAGGAGCCATTCTGAGAGAATCCGAGAAATGGACCTCGATAGTTAACTACAACCTTCAGCAAATGTTACCATACTTTTGAATGCTGAAAGTACTAAGTAAGCTATAATGGAACATTCATGCGGCCTGAACACATAAATATCCCTTAAAAAACTTCCAATTCGTCGCCATCATTCTCAAGATGATCGAATGAAAAATCTTTTGAAGACTTTAATTTAAAACAAATTTCCGCTCGACCTTATTTTACAGTCTCCTGCTCTTTCTTAGTCCATGTAAACACATCATCTACTTTAGCCTTCTCGACACTATTGAAAAGGCACGTTTCATAGATATCAGGATGACATATATCAGGTTAGATGGAAGATGGGACTTCTTAGACTCAATCTCGCCTTCACAAAGACCTTCTAGGCCTTACAGATATCAATTCCTTTGAGGAATCAATGACCTTAGGTTGTGAAGGACCAAATTTATTCTTAGGAGTAAAATTTTTGTTTCAATGATGATAGGTTTTAATACACTAATTACCCTAAACTGTTTAATCTAAATAATCATAATTAATGTGTTCGAACAATGGTTGCATAAAACATAACCCAACTGTTTGCAGTTGTTAAATATAAAAGATCCAAAAAATATAAGTTTCGCTTATGAGGTCAAATTCAGTTTAATCTTCCATTTCCTAAGCGTTTCCTACCACCAGCTTTCATTGTCTTGTGTTTTAGGAAGTTGTACAAGGATAAGGGATGTTTTTTCTCACTCCTTTTATACAGAAAATTTTACAAAAAAATGTGAGTTTTAACAGCGCAAACCTTCTTGAAAATACATCTAAATAGAAACTCATGCTCATCCCCTTTTAAATTTTATAGTTTTAACGATTAATGAACGAAACGTATATCTGCAAATTTATCAAGCCATCACAATTTTCTAAGGAGCATAATTTGCGCGTTCATCTCGTTTGTACATTAGTTTCATTGTGGTCTCAGAAACCACAATCGCTGTAACCTATTTCCCAATAACCCAGGGCAAAAATGAGAGGGGTTTTCTGGCGTAAAAATATCACTTTTTCGTGACTGGATAATTACAGCGACCATGCAGCATTGGTCCGCCCTTTTCCCTCCCCTCCCAAGAAGACAGGAGTCCCCCAAAAATTCGCCATGAATCACTCTCATTCATTTAGCCTCTTTCGTAAAAAATCCCGGATGTAAAATCGGTAACAAGAGTAATGGGGACCATCGGAAGTGTTTATTTTTTTAACCGAGCCGTTGTTAGCTTCTGCATTTTTGGTGGTCGGTTACCATCTTCTTACCGCATAGCTGCCCCGCGGATAAATTAGGTAATAAGCGGCCAAGCGTGCGGAAATATTCGAGCCTCCGCGGTCATAATAACGAAGCAGAATAGCTAGTAAAGCCCTTGGGAAGGGAGGAGATACACGAAAGTGGGAAGGAGCGGGAGGTGGTGTGGGGCATTCGTTTGGTTCCTCTCTCCTTGGGTGTTGCTGCTGTAATTGCTTCGGTCATCAATCTCTTCCATTGTCCGGAGCAGACGCGGCCATCCAATCTTCTCTCGACAAAGCGGAGTGACGCGATCTTATAGAATGAATGAAAACGAGAACCCTCTCGACCACGCCTTCCCCGACACCCTCTCTTTCCTCTCCTGTCTCCGCTGTCTCCACTGCAAAATGCCGAATCTGATCCATCTTCGATCGAAGACTACACTTTTTGAAGGAGGATTTTTTTACGTCTGGAAAATTTCCTTATCTCGAATACACGGCATATGTTTTTTTTTGTCATTAGAAAGCCATAAGGAATAAGAACGCCAACGAACTTCTAGATTTCATAATTAAATTTGCTCATTAGCTGATTGTGATTTATTAACAATGCGATCATTAGCAATGAGATATATTTCCCTCCATCATCAGTACTATGAGCAGGAATTCCTACTTTTCAATAAATCAGAAAGCTAATATTCATACATTGGTGATATCCCTATTTCGAACGGTGTGATGTATTAAGAAAAGACTTATCGGTGTGATGTATTTCATCCCGTAAAATTCACTGTTAGTGGATTTTCATAATTAACATACTGTGAATATTTTGCAAAACTTATTGAAGCACTGTCATTATTCTGGTGAGAATACCATTATCTTTCACATCCCTGATCCTTTGAATTGAAATATGTGATCAGAATGAAAACCTACTTCAGTACATTCCATAATTTTCGTATTCCCTTTAATTTGCGATCTTAACTCTTAACTCTTTTTCCTTCCCGGCCTCTTCCTCTGAAAATTATTCCGTGCGATTTCTACTCATACTCTCAGATCGTAGTTTATTTATTCTCAAATTTTTAAACGTCTTAAATAACCAGCATCTTAGTTATTCGAGGATTTTGAAAAGCAGGGAAAATGTAAAAAACAAGAAATTCTTTAAATAGAAAAAACGCTGCCAAGCTCTTCCAAAATTTTGATTCTCTAGAAATATTTGTTTGAAATACTTAATTCTTAACTTTAATTACACAATAAAGTACTTATTTTTTTCTTTACTAAGCAAATGTGCTTTTGCAAATGCCTTTGCCTTGATGTTAATTTTGGAAATGATGAGTTTTTGCTACTTGGGATGAATGCTTTTCTTCTAAAAACTATTCTTTTCTACTTAAAAATCCTTTTATAGAGCTTCTATCTCTCGCAGATGAGAGAAATCTTCCTTAAAATCGTCAAAAAGACTCTCTATAAAGAGCCTTTCAATATCTTTTTCCCTTCCATGCTTTCCCCGGGGAAGCTATCTTGATGCTCTTGTTATGGTGTCTGCTTCCATTCCTCCTCCATTCCCCTATTAATTCCCTATACATCTTTGTCTCCGTCTGAATTCATCTTTCTTTACTGTCTCTCATCCCTTCCTTTCGAAGGCGCGATCTTCATTTCGTCTCTTGGCATTTGGCTGCTCCGGAAGACATGAAACAAAGGCAATCAATCAATGCGATACAAGGAGTGGGCTTTTTGCTCCGTCTGTCGCCCTCGGAGACTTTCCTCGAGGACAAAAACAATGACATAGTTAGGTTATCGCTGATGTAGCGGTTAAGCGAAGCGATAAAGCATCAAGAGAGACAATGTATAATTTGAATTTTGTCATATCGCACATTAATGAGTATGAGTACTACATGACAGTTATTAAGAACGGTAATTTCTTTTGTCTTACTAAGAAAATGCGACACGTTAAAATATAATTATGTATAGACGACACCATTAAGTATGTAGATTAACAGTTTTAGTTCTAATACAGCAGAAATAAAAGGATCTTGCCCAATCGCCAACTTTCTATAGTAGTATTTGTCCAAGATAAATCTAAATTTAATAATCAATTGCATAGTCTAGAAATTACGAACACGCATGATATGCTGCCTTGAATGGAGTAGGTATAATTTTGCGGAAAAAGTACCTCTGCATAAGCTATTCTGCAATTTAGACCCAATCTCATAAAGAAACTTTTCCGTTGCCGATTCGGCTCTAGTTGGGCAATATTTTTTATCCGTAGGATTTATTTTCACCTGATGCTCTCGGATATTCAAGTGAATTGCACGTTCGTAACGACAAAGAATTTCATCTTACTCCACCAAATATTGCAAAAACATTTAAATTCGTCAATATTCGTCCAAGTTTGCTGATTTATTTTCTCAATGTTTGCGTAAATTCCTTAATTTTGGTTAAGATAAAATGACTCAAGCTATCAATCGTAGGCCCTAAGGCTCACCTCTCCAGTCTTCACTATAAAGGTCTCTTTTGATGGAGAATGGAAGAGGCGAATATGTAAGATGAGAATTAAAGTAGTTCGTCTTTACTTTTATCAATGAGCTGGAATGCAAAAGTCCACGAATGTGCAGTATAATGTCCCTATGATATATGTTTCTCATGGATTAGTCGATACATTTCGATATATCCATTCTTCCCTTCATCGTACAATTAATTCTATGTTCATAAGTTTGACGCAGAGTGAACTTCCGTGTTTTCTTTACTTGCTCTCTATCCTCTATTTTGCATGATGTTAATGTACACTAGCTAACCAACTGAAGGCAATGATCCAGAGCTCAACGATCAATCGAATCTTCAATTTTTAACACTCTAACAACTTCACTAACTCTTTGATCCTTACATTACATTCTTTAAACATCTCTTGCAGAAAATAACTTCTTTCCTCATTATAAGAAACTTTTCTTTTATTCCGTTCCTGGTTGAGAAGTCTCTACAAATTACCCTACTAGGAAAATTTCTTTTGAAATACGTTCACAATAGAAAAAGTTTCCAACGGCTAAAGAATCAGCGCCCTGAGACTTTTCTTCGATAACTGCCTGAGCATTACTTACTCTCCAAACTGTATAGATTAAACAGGCAACTTTTGTAGTTGGATGCAATCGATTTCATAATTTTAAAATGGTTTCCAAATTAATTTAAATACTCTAGAGTTCGGTCATGATTCTTTTTACTTTGGCGATTGAACAACTTTAAGCGATTTCATGATAATGTTCGGCATGCATTTCTTGTATAAGAAAATTACCTTTTAAATCCATATTGGTTTGATTACATAGTAAAATAGACATAAATATTTCTGGATGGAAGAGAACCATTGCAGAAGACTTTCCGGTCTCCAGTACCATATTAATAGGCTATTTATTAATTATTTATGTACATCTCGCTTTAGATTTTAAAAAGTTTAGTGTGAAAGTTGAGATATGTCTAAAGATAGAGTATTAGCATTTAAACTTCTATAATCATACAAAGTGCTGATTCCAGTGTGTTATTTTTGAGGAGCGGTCACTCAAATTTAGTTAAGGCTTGTTTTAGAAAGAGCTTTAATTAGCGGCTCTAAATACGATTACGAGTGTTGTGCGAGAATTCTGAACATCTAAGGCACTGCCTTTATAATGATATTACGAAGAAATCAAATTAAAACTCATGTTAATTTTGGCTAAAAACATAAAGTTTATGTAAATGTTCCTTTTTTTCTGGTTTAGGAAATAAATATAGAATAATTTTCATTCTCAATATCGCCCGAATCAAGATAATGGATTTAATTCTATGTATCTTGCTTCAGACTTCAAAGCTATGTGTGAAAATATTTGAAATGTGAAAGTTACCTCTACATATAGAAGATTGGGATACATGCATTTGTTTTGCAAAAATGTTTTCTGAGCTTTACTTTTAATCTGCATTGATTTATTTCAAACAGACGGTAAAGAGAATGAAGGACTACAGTCGCAATCCTGACTCTGATCAATCGCATTCCAAGTAAAGAGCAGGATCGTGCCGGTCGTCTGCATGCGAATCCGCCCGAGGCCACCGCTAATATTCGTGAGGCCTCAGCTCTCATCCGTCACCGTCCTTCCATCAATCTTCGTGGTCCATCTTCGCTAAACGAGGATCCGATGCACAGCAATCGATCGATCTAAACCAATATCGTGCAGGAGTGAGCAGAAAACAAATAAAAAAGACGACGCGTTCCGTTCGTCGGTTAAATTCGTCTCTCACGCCCTATTAACTCAGCCAAAAACAATGCCAGGAATTACTCCTGCCGTCGCGCTCACATCTGCTGCGTCGGAGTTCTCTAGAGGGCGCTCTCAGCACATTCGAACTAGAAATGGAAAAAGTGTTCGTAATCGATTGAACGTTTGCGTTTGGAATCGTAGCAGTAGTATTTTTTTAAATGCTTCGACGGCTTAAGTCATTTCGCACGTTGGAACCCACCAGGAATCGAACCTGGGACCGCTTTCACCGCAGTCGAACGCGTTGCCTACTTGGCTCTCTGTGAGCAACGTTTGCGTTGGAAATCCTTTCTATTATTATTCCACTTTCAAGCCACTATCTCAATGTTCAGTCATAACGGCAATTTCCTGACATTCAAAAGAACATGTTTAAAAGGGATAATTCGTTTTTACATGTATTCCCTCTCCTTTCCATAGAGGGAAACGGGCAATGACGAGCAGATTTTCAAAACAAAACTTTCCCTTTTTTCAGATTTTTTCATCAAAATTATGAAGCACTTTTATTTTATCAAATAAACTTTAGTGCAATTCTCTAGAAGTGCGAAATAAGTGGCAAAATACGTTGAATCCTATGCTATACAGTACGAGCATATATTGTAGTCAGAATTCAAATCTGGTTTTTGTTAAATTCCCTACATCTGGACGATACGTATATACAGAAGACGAAACTTGATTTTGTTTTGCTGATAATGGGAAAATTCATACTATGAATTCTGTGAGAGAAACAATCAGGTTCGCTAGCTCAGAAAAGCAACAGAAGTAAGTCTTCAGTCAGTTGTGTTAGTCAGATGTGATTATGAAATTTTCATTCGTGACGCAAAAGTTAATATATTATTTATTGTTATCAAATTGAACTTATGAAATCACATTGAAGATATGTAAGTGTATAGAAGCTCTCACGATAGAGAAAAAATAGAAATATTCCATCTTTGAAACTGTTGGTAAAAATCTCAGCAGAGGTTGGTTTCTTAAATTTTTGAAATATTTTTATCGCCACAAAAGTTCATTGCATCGAGATGACTTAGCTTAATCACTATTGATAAACTTTATCATTAAAGTAAAGATAAACGAAATAATTTTGGGGCCACGGAATGATAAACGCTTACATTTCCAAAGGCTGAAGAGAAAAATAACTAAAAACAGAATTGATTTTCGATATTTGGTAACTTTCAATAATTCTTATAACCACAATTCCGCATGTTTACAAGATAACTGAAAGAAACAGAGGCTGCAAAGAGGGAGATGAAGAAAAATCGTTTGAAGGACCTTTAGGCGGATGTCTATGAGTATGCTTAGGAATAGAAAGGATCTTTAGGCAAAGTTTAAAGGGACAAAGATAAATTCATAAAGTGCATGCGAATTACGACGTAATTACGGAAGAGAGTCTCGGTGGGACCAAACGAGGGTGCATTTTTCTAAGAGAAATATTGGCTTAAGAAGTTTTGGGCGAGGGTTCAGCACTAGGGCTGTAAACACCGAGTTCATAAGCAAGGCAGGAAAAAGTCAAGGCTGAGCCATTTAATCCATTGCCTCCACAGGTTCTTTGGGTGAACCAAGGCCATGCCATTAAGTAGACGATAACGGAAAAAGGGTAAATGGTTATCTTGAAAACATCATTGAAATTCGGGATAAAATGATATTTTGACAAAATCCACCATCGCCTCAAATGAAGATAACATTAATCCTGGATAGCAGCAATTTCAAAATTTAGCCGGTGTTAAATGTTCCTGATAGCATTCCGTCACAGGAATGTAATGCGATTACTGTCACAGACTGCTGAACGTAAATTTCCTCTCCTTCTAGACTTTCTCTATTCATTTTCTTCTTTTCTATTTTTAGCTACTTGAGCATTACTTCCCTCCGGCATCGATGCCTCTTTCTCCCTTTCAGAATTCCTTTTTTTTCTTTTTCCCTCTCTTGTTTCTCCTCGACCATCTTCAAACTTCGCACAACACCTCCTGGAATAGCCAGTCCACTACATGGCTCTTTCATTCTCTCCCCGGCGTTCGAGTGCTCCGTACCTGCTTTATTTGCCATGTCTTTATCTTCGATTTTCTACTCCACTCAACACTCTTTACTCTAGGCCTTCGTCACATCTCCTTCTCCATTCTTTCTTATTCTCCTCTGTTTATCATTCTCTCAGGGTACCAGAAATATTTTTGAGGCGGTAAATTCTCACATGGAAACGCTCTTTCCTGAAATACCTCCAAAATTCCTTTAGGTAATATTTCTCATATTAAAACTGCAAAACCCAAGGTACTTTCCCTTTGCATGTTATACCAACAGATACAGAAGGTAATATCAAATTATTTTCTTCAGGTGGGATGACGGTGTAATTAGCTCCACACCGAACTTGATAAATTAGCTATTGATTTGAATAAGATAGAAAACTGATACGTTACAGATAGGCAGGGAAATCTTTAGAAAATTTTCCATTTTAGAAAGAAAGAATAATTCTTTGTGAATTTACTATTTTTATTGGAGTATGTATTTATTTTTTATCTAATTCAAGAACAGCAACGCTTTTTTTTAAACCTTTAAGAATTGAACGTTTGAAAATTATGAAAAACGTATTCCACTGCTTCGGCTTCAACTTTGTTGATGAGAGGTAACGTGGATGGCTTTTTTAATCCTCTTCCATTATGAATAACATATTCACTGCTTTGATATTTTCAATGACTGTCTACCATTCTTATTCCTCAGAGAGAGCTTAAGAAATAGATGCGATGTTTTTAATTTTCCGTTACATTGTTTCATTTCGAAATGTCTACCTCTGAGTTTTTAGAATTTAATTCGAAGTGCAAGGATTAATAACGAGAGGAGAAATTAATTAATAATAAGAGAGAAGTAATGCTAAACGATTTTATAAAATTTATCGTAAATGAATGAAGATCAATTATCTCAAAAAGAATTTGTTTAAATAATATGTAAAACAGGCCATTTGTATTTCATTTAAATGATTGTGGAAATGTATTATTCTTTGAGTAGAAATTTAAAAAAATTATAATTTTACTTTCATAAAACTTAGACAATAGAGGTAAACATTTATTTGATTTAGAAAAGAATAGAATGGTAAAACTTACATTGCTCTACACTAGATATAGAATTCCTGATTATTTTGTTCTTTTTCGATTGCTTTTCAATTTACTGTAAGCCTTGAATGAAAGCAATTTTAGGTGTATAGGGCATTGATAAAACATCTTAATTCTTTCACCTTTTCCCAATATTATCTACCTAAGGTAACATAGGGTGTAAACACATGCAAGGTGTGTTATAAGAACTTTTCATTTCCCTCATCGTAGTGTATTTCCATTATTTTATGGACAGTTGGCTACAGTCAAAGATCGACAATCCGCATCGTACTCGCATAAGATGGATATGAGAGAATAAATTAGTTTATGCATGAATAATCCTCAGAGTGGTTAGAAGGCCTTTCGTTTTTTAATCAGTTTCATGCAAATATCAATCAATGGTTGCTTCTTTTTTCTTGACAGGATAGATTTAATTTCCGATATGAACCGGTTATTGATGAAGGCTGCGAGCGTGTTGTGGCGTGCATCTCTCTCTTTCAGACTCTTCGTTAAATATTCCCAGTGTACTTAATTTCTCGTATTACCTTATTTTCTCTAAGCGTGCGTAATCTGGTCTAAAGTTTCAGTTAAATAGATCGAAAATGACAGCCAGTAGTTACAGTGTTGGTTAATTTCTAGCGTAGGAAATTAAATATTTCTCAAGAGAATCTAAGATAGAAACCCTTCATAGGAGAGGGGATGCTGGACTCTCTTTTACCTATCATCGTATGCCGTCTAATATTTAACACTTACCAAGATTATAACAAAGAAGTAGTTGTTTGTGAGAGAAAGTCTTGCAATCGTTGACAAAGAATAAAACAAAACGTTGCGAGAAAACACCCGCAGTGTGATAATATTTATTGGCCAAAATTCTCATAAGTTAATTTTTACCTGTAAGCTCTTTCATAAAATTCCATGCAAAAATCAATTATTTAGAAAAGTATGTATGTAGTACTTCCGAAGAAGCATAGAAATTACGTGAAGGTTTTTAATGTCGAGGTATTTATAAGTAAGAATGAATAGGTGAGGTTAAAAGCTGAAATAGTGATTCGTAGGTATCTTATTATGAAAAGGAAGTTCTTATTGACAAAATGGGCCGCACGGTAAGAGTTGGAGGGCCGCATCCGGCCCGCAGGCCGCCAGCTTGACACCCCTGATTCATGACATTCTATTTCACACAATGTTTAACTATCCGTAAAGATTTTGGTGGAGGAAATGAAGCGACTCTCCAATCAAAGAGATAAATATTTCCGAGCAAGAAAAACGGTATTCTTCAACCCAAACCGGATTCACAGTAAGTAGTGCGTTCTAGTCTCTCAGCGTTTGTGAAAAAAGCGTCGCCTTAAAGAGGCCAAGAAGTAGGACAATAAAGATCGGACCAATGGAGAGCGTCGCAGCGAAAATTCGGCGGAAATGTTAACCCACTGAAAGTGTTTCCCACGCAGGTGTAGCGGGTGAACCTTTTTTTATTTCAGTCATTAGCCAATTGGACGAGACTAGAAAGAGCTTTCAAATCTCGATCTGGAAAACCTCCATACAGACGCTGAGGCGGGCGTTCTTTCGTCGGGGTTAAATTTATCACTTGTTCTTATCTTCTCTCTTATAGATCCCATCTCCTGGGAGTAATAAAGCTGACATTTAAACCTTTTGTAGGGAAAACAACTTTTAAGGAAAACGTCCTATTAAATTCCCTCCCCTATTGGGCCCCAAGGGGTCCTTCGCTTAGGTAGATCATGACCATCATGAAGTAGATCGCAGAAAGTTCTATTTCGCGCATCTTTAGGAGGAAAGAATCCCTTCCTTCAGTTCCATTTTATTACCTTTCTGACGGCCACCACATTTATTTAGTCAATTTAAACTAAGAACAAAGGATATGTTCTTTATAACTACCGTTAAAAACCCATTTTTTGTAGAAATTAGTGGAATACTATGGTAAAATAATAATATAGTAAGTAAAATTAGAATCAACGGTTTAAGGAATTGTATAGGAGAAACCTCTCAAGAAGATAGGTATACAAAATATAGAAGAAGACGTACTACTTTTCCGACAAATTTAATCGAACGGGCTCCCGGATAGGCAAATGGGCAACGCGTTCGACTTCGGTGATAGCGGTCACGGGTTCATCAAGGTGGGAGCCTACATGCGAAATGGCCTCAGCTGTCAAAAGACCTAACAATACTAATACTTCTATTTATTAATTACAAATTTCCTTTATTTTATTTACGGATTATCTTATTTATATTATATAGTGAAACAAAACACATTTAATTTATTTCATCTTTAAACTTTTCTATATATTTGATTCTTCTATTTGTGAATATTCATTAAAATGTGCTAAATGAGAAGCAGAACGATCATATGTCATAACTACATACAGTGCAGCCCGCGTTAAGTTCATAATACTACTTCCTACAACTAAGTTTATCACACACGATCCGTTTCAGCTAATAAATACCCCCTAATAAATAATTCAAACTCTTATAATCGTTCGACCTAAAATTAGTATTTTCATTTTCTCATTCAAAAGTAAATCTTCATGGAGAAAGAAGCATATTCAACGTATACTTTACTAAAATTCGCTATTTCTTTCTGTGGTATTTCGTGTTTTTTATGAGCGCGGTAACTCTTTAGTTATTACTGTGATTAAACTGAGTACAAACGAGACAGTAAAATTGCTTATTTCACTCAACGCGTAAGTGACACTGAGGTTGAATGGCCAATTAAAAATGTAATGACCGTTGGGTTGCAAACTTTCAATTTAATTTATTCCTTCGCCGCGACATAACCTCTCTTTTCCTCTTACTCCGAATGATTGTAAAACTTTACGTTTTTCCTCATCGCAAATGCTTTACAATAATAAAAGAATTAACGCTTCTTTGAACTGATTTCCAAATCTGTGATCTAAAACAGTGTTGCTCAATACTTTTATTCGTTGGACAGCATAACGCACATAACTCAATCGATTTAGAATTTACCACGTAAAATTCCATTGTAAATACAGTTGAATCTATAAATAGTTATTTTACATGAATATGCATGCTTTACGGTACAATTAGACTCGTTAATTAATTACTGAAAAGAGATGAAAATTTGTGAGGCAATTTTTATTAAAAATACGTATATATTTAGTATAATATCTGATAGTATTTCAAGTAAGGATTGCTACAACTTGTGGAAGCAACAGTTTTAATACCTTCCACGTTATTCATTCATTTTTCCAAATGCGTGAAATTTGCATAGGACATATTACAAATATGTACTATTTTTCATAACAGAGTTTCTTACCGGTAAATATGTAAGAACAAACCAAATGTTTTATTCAAAACTTCCATAAGAACGTCTTAACACATGGTGTAGTATTAAAATTTGCAGTTAATAAATTTCAGAAGGTGCTAGGGTTAATCACATACAAGGATTACACTATTTATAGAATTATTGACCATCAATTATCACTTAAGGCGTGCGATTTTTAGCGGACCGATTCGAAATTTCAAGCCAGCGGAAAGTAGATTTGGGGCGTTTTCAACTTAAAGAGAAGAAAAAATATATGCTGACGTGAAGCACAAACAATATTTGTTTTCTATATATTCGTTGCTTTCATAACTACATATTCATTATTTTGACTCGAAAGTTATAAAAGTTTAGCCAAATAACTTAAATGTTCTATCGCATCGGGTAGTCTCTCGTAGGTCGTTTATTTCTCATCGATACAGGCGTAGCAGTTTGAACTCTGTAGTTCATGCTGATATAACTTTCGACGATTGATTGTATAACCTAAACGAGTTTTTCAGATTGCTCGATCTTCAATCTGCCGGCACTGAATCACCGACAAAGGTAAGCAGGCTGGGCAAACACGCAATCCTATCGAATTCCAATCTGATAGGCGCATCCATGGCCAGGGAAGTGTAAAGCTCCTTAACGATCAAACCGATCTAGCCGCAGCGTTACGGAGTCTTTTCAGTGCCTTCCGACATCAGCCAAACCTGATTCTCGACTTTCCATTGTTAACCGCTACATTGATCTCAGCGCGTCACTTATAATGACCCACTCCCGTCCTTACCTCACTCGAGTCCTAGGCGTCCCACAAGGAATAACTTTGGGCCCCTCGGCTCAAATTCTACGGGGCGTAAACAGAATATTGCGCCGAAATCTCAATCCTTTGGGAAATTTCGTCCACAAAAGTCTCTCGAGAATCTTCCTTTAGAATTACACTATTTAACGAAACTAAGGCGATCGTTTTTTAGGGAATTCATTTTCTTCACCAAGCAGTCAGTTGTGAAGATTCGGGGTATAGGGACGCTGAAGTTCTGAAGGAAATGGGAGACAAGCTTGAGAAGCGTTGATGAATGCATTGGTGATGGTTGTGGTTGAGGAGCGGACGAATCTTTAAGCCATTTAAAATAAGTTTTATGCGTTTAGCTCTGAATTACATGAACGTAGATTTAGGAAAAAAATGGTAGCTTTTATTCAATTAAAGTTACTCTCGGTATCTTTTAAATAGAGGAAAGACAAGTTTAAAACATAACAACACAAAAATTTTAATTAAATCAGAGATTATTTAATAACATCCTTTAAGTCAATTCTTTTAATTTTAGTGATGCTGAATATAATCAATTATCTCTGGCCGTACTTCGTAGTGTTCGCCTTATTTCTTTAGTGATGCTGCTTACTGTGCCTTATATTATTTCTCTGGGTGACAAGACTCCGATCATTTCCTCATACTATAGCTTTCCTCAGATGGATTAGCCGCTTCTCAATTCGAACATACCCTTAAGTATTTCACTGAAGGGAAAACCTGCAAAATTATTAGGAAATTGACTAGAAATTATAAGGGTTCTGATGAATTCTAACCGCTAGACGGAGATATCATTATATTGACGAAGTCCGCGAATATTTTCTGGGTGTCTACTGGGTATAAGTGAAACCCATCTGGCATAACAATGCGTTAATTATTTAAATTGTTATTATAATTGATATTACTGCGAACCCTTGATGATTAATCGTAGCCATGTAGATACTACTTTGGTAATACATTTCGGAGGGGTAAACAATTACATTTTAGTTTCTATTAATCAGGTTTTAATTTCAAACAAATATGACTTCCTATCCTCAGAATTATTTTTCTAGAAAATTAGAACGAAATGTAGGGAATATCGAAAAAGTTCACCAATGTCAAATTTTTCTGAGCTTTCAAGGTGCCCATACTATTCTATCGTTTTATAAATATCGCTCAAATATTTCTTTGTAAGGCAATAGACTGAATTTCGTATTTTAGTTCATCGCTCTCTTTGTAATTTTGGAGATTAGCTGCGTGTTACTCTTATTTTTTAAGTATTCTTCATAACACATGGTATCAAATACGTGTTGTTATAATCTAAAATTTTACTCGTAAATTTTTATTTTCTTCGCAATTCCATTGAAGACTCGTCCAATGCCATGAAATCTGTTTCACATCCAGAATTTTGCTGTGTCAGCATAGATTCACTCGGAAATAGTCTTTCCCGGTAGCGCTGACTTGGATTCATACTCATTGCTCGATTGCATGGCGACCGTTTTCGTGATAGTGCGCGTGGAAAGGGAGGAGAATGCGCGTCGGGGGAAGTCAGCGATGGAACCCGGGATCGGTCGCACTGCAGCCAGTCTTGCTGCGAGTGTCGGCGAGCGCGGTGTGGAAGCTTTGTCTCGCCGAGGAGTAAAAAACATTTCGTCGAATCTAACAGGTGCCTTTCGGATGTGGCCCAACAGATAGAGAGGGAAAAAGCCGGATCGCCCGTGTTTCGGCACTCCTACGCCAGACTAGACTCCGCTCCCACCTAAACGGAGGAAAAGAGCCCGTGCCTACACTCCCACGAGAGCGCGCGTGAGCGTGTGTGACCTCAAGAGCTTGTAAGAGGACAGGTCCAACGCGGGGATTTTTCCACAATAAAAAAGGAAAACCGGGAGGGGAAATAAAACGGACTTAATGGAGGCTGGGAGGTGAAAAATATCCACGTCATCGACCGATCGTAAAAAAAGGAAAACCATTTTCGAAAAGGCGGATGAATAAAAATAATAAAAAAGAGAATCTACGGCGCGCAACTTTTTCCGTTCGGACGGTGTCGAAATTCGTGGGAGGCGGAGCGGGCTGCCCAATCGGCTCCACGCTCTCGATTCCTTCGGAGTTTTTCTCGCCCGACGCGTCGTACGCAACGCAGGTTACACTGAATACGGAATGAAAAGGTATTTGGCGCGGAAGAGGGCGGGCCACACCCCTCCGGAGACCGTCGCAAATCCCGCGCGCGTGTTATTTCCCTCTTTTGACTGAGGAAAGATCGGAAGTTTTCGGGAAGTGGTGGTGCTGCGCGGGAGGGGGGTGGACTCGACTCGGTTCACTGCGGCCGCATCTCAGTAGGCGCCGCCCCACACACCGAAAGGGTCTTTCTGTCCCACCGTCGATTCTATCGCGGAGGAAGGAACGGTTCGGCGACCGTGCGAGGACGTCGGACGCCCCCGAAAAAGAGGACCGGCGCGCCATTACACATGACCAATAGATCAACGGAGGGATCGCCTCGAAGAGGTGGAATGGGGGGCGAAGGGGAGGTCCCCGACAGGGAGGGGACGGGTTTTTAATGCTCCGAGATCACTCTCTTTCCCTTCCCGCCCCACTCTCCGTGAGCACGGCCGCAGACGCTGCCCCATCAGTCGCGGTGAGGTTCTCGACGGGGATGCCACCAGATTCCGGCAGCTTCTGCTCTTATTTACCCCTTCGCGAGTGAAGTTTGGCGCTTCCGGTACCCTCAGCTCTTACTTCCGACAACCAACAACCCGGATCTATTACTTCCCAAGAAGAGGTGGTGTTGAAAAAAAAATCTGCTTCGCGGATTCAGCATCCCTCTTTTGTGTCATTATTCGTATGGGTACGAATTGTGGTGCCCTCGTGGGAAGTGCACGATGGTAAAAGTCACGGTCCCGTGCGTGAGTAGGTATCGGCGGTAGTTGAAGAGGTAGAGAGGCAGGAATATAACCGGGTCTGGTTGGTTGTGGGGGTCGACCGCCGAGTACGCGGGGAAGGAGAGAAAGGAGAGAGAACTCTTAACTCCGTCCCGAGGAGAAGTAACGGGTCCAAACCGGAGGCGGAGGAGTCTCGCGGAGTGAGCGAGTTCCCCTCTGGGGATGGCTGAGGAAGGGATTCCGAGTTCCCGAGACGCCGCCGCCGCATCACGGACCTCCTTATCGAGTGCGCAAAACGGGAAGAATCAGATCGGAGTGGAGGAGAGGCTAAGTGGTAGATGGCTTTTCTTTCCGGATGATCTGCCGCGTATTGGGTGATTTTGTTGTGATCCCACTTTCCTACAGTTTCGGTGTCAGTTCCTCTGGAGGTTGCCGAAAGGAGTCTCACCTAAAATTCAGTTCTGTGAGAAGGAGACCGTCTGGTGAAGTGAAGCGAGTGTAATATATGTTGTGAATGAGCTCGATGGTCGATCGGGTCTGTGCGCGTTTCTAAAGTAGAATGACCGAGAAACGATCCCGAGTTTGTTTTCTGTGATGACGGTGAGTCGGTCGTGTTTCCAGCTCATCGAGTGGTTAAACTAATATCGCTGCTTGGGATCGATCTAATCGCAAAGGATACCTGGAGTTTGGTGTGTTGAAGTTGGATATCCTTCAGTGAAATACGTATTTCAACATTTCATTGCGATTGCGAAACAGTCTAAGATTACCTTAGCCGTTTACGGAAACAGGCATAATCGATAGAGTGAATCATATGTGAATTTTTGGAGTGTTAGGGCGTTTTTATCTCCAGCAATTTTTCAAGTCTAAGCAAGAATTTTGCTGAAATACTGACATTGGTGATTCATTTATTTATAGACGAACCAGCGAGTACATAGATGAACGAAATAATGCGAAGAAAAAATCCTTAAAGGGCGATCCTCTCCATCCCTCCGGAACCCCATGGATATAACTCCGGAAGGAGAGGGAACCTCGCCCAACCCTTTCATCATCTTCTGAAGAATCTGCACCACCGATTACTGCCGCCGGTAATGGAACCTGGGTGCAGTAACCACGGAGCCCTAAACGGACCACCTCTTCCCTCGCCCCCAGGAAACCATCTGCCTTAGAAGGCAGGGCCGAACGAACAATGACTTGCGAGGAGGAAGACGAAGAAGGTTCGGCCTCCGCCACGCCTCCCGCCACCCCCGGACGGGGGCGGGGCAAGCCGACCGCACTTAGGTCTCCGGGAAGGAGGGATGCCCTCCCCGCCGTGTCGATGCTTGCGAGGCACGGCGCACGCGGCGGGCACCCGGTGCAGCGGGTCGCCAAAGCCCGGGCACCTCCCTTGGCCATCGCCGCCGCAGCCACTTCGCCGCGGACCTCGACTTCTCGCAATTACCGATCTTTCTCCCTGCCGCAAGCACCCGCCGTGATCGATGATGAAGATTTCGACGAGGACGAGGAGTACGAAGATGTCGTTCGAGGCTCTTCGCCAATATTAAGGCGTTTGGTAAAACAGGACAGTGGCAATAAGGATTCTGGTATCGTGAGCGAGGGGCAGAGTGGTAGTGGAGGTGGCGAGAGGCTCGGAAGGGCTTCCACTTATTCCGTATCCACGCCACCACCGCCACTGGATGCAGGATCTCCTTCACCGGAAGGAAGAAGGGGTGGAGGTGGAGACGGAAGCGGAGGAGGTGCTGTGGGTCACCCTGGCGCTTACCAGGTGCAGCTAGTGTCGGAACTGAGGCAGTTGTTGACCCTGAAGCAGCATTATTATCCGGAGGGCGGATGGGGATGGGTGGTGGTGTGGGCCAGCGTCGCGGTCCATGCTCTGTCGCACGGATTGCATGTAGCCTTCGGAATCCTTCTGCAAGAGACGATGAAAAAGTTTCCGACGGCCGGATTAGTTCGCACAGGTTGGTGGCCCATGTACAATTTCATTGGTTTTTGCTCGACGCGGACTTGAAGCACATCCTTTTTAAGCGACTGCACGTGTGCATTGCGGAATTTCTGAGGGTTCGTTACGATTCGGTGAGGTGCACTCCCGCGGTCTTCTCCGGATATGGAGGTAGAATAACCTGGTCCAGGCCAGTTCTCTCGAAGCTCTCCTTAAATCTTCCTTCGTCCGGATGTCTAGCGGTTTTTGGAAAGTATCTCGGGAATGAGTGATGTCTTGAAGATATTTTTCTTGTCCCTCAGTTCAAGCGAAGTAGGAATTGTGATTCCCCAAAATTTGGGACCACTTGATCTTTAAGGCCGATGGAAATGGTATGGATGAGTTAACGCCCTTTAACAATTAATTTGTTTGATATCCTAACTTATTCAGTGGGATTCACTGTGTGGAATCAGACGCATCTCATAACCTATTCAAGATATTAATGATTTTCAATTTCAGTTAGGGCGTTGCTTCTCTTAATTTCTTTATATGGAAAGAATCGGAAACAAAAATTTCGAATATATTTATCAAAAGCAATATCAGTAATTCAAAAATCACTCAAGTTGTATATTTTCGGTATATTAATCAGAGTAGTAGTAGTAGTAAAGGTCTTTATTAAAGGCGAGATTGAGACTGAAAAGTCTCTTCTTCCATCTTACCTTTCGTCAATGATTTTATGTACATAAAGACTTGTGTGTAGGTGAAAAGAAATAGAGAGGAAAACTTTAGAAGGAGTGGATGTAAAAAAAAAACCTAAGGAGATATCTTAGGAAAAAATATCCACAGCAGGAAAACACCCTCAGAGAAGGGGGGTGTGAAAAACCTGCGCAAACCTACTGATAGTTCATGCTAAAAGATGTTTAAGAAAGCTGTGTATAAGAAGGAAATTACAAAATCAATAGTAATATAACAAAATTACAAATTAATAATAAAATAAAATCATAAACAGGAAAAACTGCAATAATAAACCATGAGGAAATAATTGATAAGACAGAAACATCAGATATATCATTCAAACGAAATTACAAAAATAAAATTACATAAAAAAGTGGTAACTGCAAGAATACACTATGAGAAACTGGTAAATGTCGAATATCGAGAGAATATAGAAAATGACACTTTCTAAAGAATGGAGTGTTTTCCTTCAAAATATACCAAATTCTCTTACTTAATCGATTGAAAAGTCTCCTTCCTATAGATAGGCATCTCGTTGATCAATTGATATATTACCTTTAGATTAACTTTTCCGTGTAAACGGATAAGTATCCTTTGCTACTTTTCCAGCAACCATTCAAAGACAAAAACAGCTTCAAATTGCGAGGTGATCCTCCGCGATTTCCTGGAGACAAATCTACGCAAATACTTATAGAACTTGATTATCTTTTCCATACGACGTCATCATTTTTATTTGCTGTTAAATAACGTAATATCTATAAAAAACCTCTAATACCTGCTTAAATATCATCGAAACTCAAATCTGCAATATCCCCAAACTACAACGATGACCATCGTAGAGGCCGGGTTTGGTTTGATATTAAAGCGGTCCAGTGGTATAAAATGTTAATATTAACTTTCCTGTAATTTGAGAACCGGTCGGAAAGTTATTCTAAAAATAAAATGAAAGTTACGTTCCACCAGAAGTGAGACGACATTTCAAAAATTAACTAGCCGCTTCTGATATAAATCGAACGTTTTATCGAATTGATCCCTTGGGATCGATGCTACTTTTCAAAGGCCGGAAAAAGGGGGCCGCTGTTTTTAGTTTTAACGCCTTGTCGCGAATAAAATAAGAACCACAAAAGAAAGAATTTTCAGAGTTCTCAATGTAACCCGGAATCCTTATTCTTTTAATACCCTCCATGAAAATTAAGCACAACATTAAATATATGGATGTTTGTGTTTCCGCACAAGACAGTTTGGGACTACATGTAAGGTTTAAAACGGCCTTAAGAATTTGGGTTAATCCATTTAGAAGCCTGCAAAGTGGATTCCACTTTTTAACTTCGGAACGCACGCACGAGCGGCCACGCACTCTGTGATGTATGCCACGTCTAACGATCACTTTTTACCAATGTTTCTTGTATCAATGTTTTTCCTACCTTTAATCTCCTGGAACGTTCAATGAATCCATGCTCGTAACTTCTGTAAGATTCAATAATCTTAAATACTTGGATTACCGAACATACAGGCACGGTAGTCGAATATTTCGATTCGGTTTCCATTTATCGAATCAGAGATGAATAATTCAAACTATCCGAAGACTTTGATCGAAGAGTTTTCTATGCACCAAAGTGGAGATTTGCGTGTAGATTTATGGAATCTCTCGCAAACATATTATTAATGTGGGCAGTCAGAACCTCATGGACGCCCATAAATAAATCAAAGGTAACATGATACTTTCCCACTACATACTTATTTATTTTACAACCCGTTTTTCCAGCGAGCTAGCACCATCGTTACTAGTTTGCTCGCCATTGAAACCGGTTGCTAGGAAAAAAATTACTGAAAATATTCGCTTAGTTTTTACTCACATTTGTCAAAAAGTTCCTCACGTATGTCGGGATGAAAGTGTTAGCGTCTGTTACTTTTTCTGATGGCGCCTTTGGTATTTCAATTTCTACGCATAGATGTTATAACATGGTCCACCAACGGGATTCTTCCTTGAATTTATTGTCTCCCGCATCTAATTCGTCCTCTCTCGTTTCGGTTGGCCTATATTCTCCGACAGATGTGCCGGAAAAACTGCCACACGGTGGTGACGATTCTAACCGATTTCCGTACATGGGTGCTCAGTTGCGCAATAACTCTTTCGGTCCTTCTCGATCGAAACGGTTGCGATCCATCGCCGTTACTCGAAAATGATACTAAAATGTTTCGAATGACCGTCGGCGCCCCTTTCTCAAAGCCGCTTTTATAGGCCTGGTTAATAGCATCACCTAACCCAGTTCCGTGAAAAACCGAGCGCGAGATTTCGAATCGGAGACTCTTTACAAACAAAGAAACCTCGCGGGTGCCCGAGAAGCAGTCTCGAGGGAAACCATCTTCAGAAACCCGCTTCAATAGCCACTGCCGCCCCCCGTCCCATCTCCGGATTGCATTGTTCCAGACCCTCTCGGCGAAAAAGAGTACATATCGACAAGAGTTGGAATAAAAAGCTCCCGCCTCAGAATCCTGACACGCGAAATGTGTAACATTCTTTGGGATACTCTCCAGATCGCGAATGGAAGTCGGTGTGGCAACGCTGACTTTCCATCAAGGCACCTGCAGTGGGGGCGGGGCGCCTTTAAGACGTGGGGTAATCGAAGAGGAGGGGGCGGGGGTGGAGAGGTCGGCGGTAGAGAGGAAGTCGCGGGCATGGTCCACCAAACTATGCTGATATTCTTCTCATCTCTTCCCCTCCTCCATCGTCCCTCGAGTGAATCGGTTGCCCATAGATTATCAGTGATACATGAAGACCTTTTCCCCACGTACGTGCACACATTGCTTAACTTCCACCGTCACTAAAGTCCTGTTTAATATTCATATTTCCTATTCGAAGACTCGTAAATAGAGGTTTTGCTCGCTTGCAAAAAGGATTCATCCAGTAACGATTCCTATGGAAAGGGATCTGCTCTTGAGAATTGCGGTCCCTAAATGCATTCATTGGGCAATTTTTTGCTGAATTTTCCTCGAACTCAATGCATAACGTGATGGGAAATTCTTCTACTAAATCAAGTATTTATGATTTGTGCGATACAAGAGGGTTACGGTTGCACTGTTAGATTATACACTCCCTTAGGTTTATAGACATGAATTGTAGAGCTTAAATTTTGAACAATTTTACCGGTAAACTGGTTAGCTAGAGCTGCGTTACCAATATTTACTATTTTATCGTTGGTAATTTCTAGTAAGCAAAGTTAGCCTGAGAATAACCTAAATGGGACACATGGTTCTGCGATGTTTGGGTCAGTGCGTAAGTGTGCCTGAATATGAGCATGGGAAGCATTCTACTCGATTCCATCAAGAAGGTGGACGACTAAATAGTATTTATGGTGATTTTTGTTAAGTGATTTCGTCACCACTGTAAGCAGAGTATAATCGAGGGTACATTTAATGTATGCCATATGAAATTATTGTTCAATGATGAACACCAAAGAACGCAAATATATTTGTTACTCAGGACGTTTTAAATACATTCAGCGGATTTCTCAGTCAAATTTCGATTTTTGAAACTTTTTTCTAACTCTTCGAAAATCTCGATTTAATTTAATATAATGACCGAATATTTGTTTGGCAGCTAAAAGTTTAAGTTCAATTATTTTTTAATATAAGTTATATTGGTAGTAATCTTTCATGGTAGTAACCACTCTTTCAAGAAAAGCTGTAAGCACCCTTAGGACTTACATATCGTATTTTTTTCAGCATTTAGAAACAGCCATGGTTACAGATTTATGATATTATTACATGGCAATGCTGAAGATGAAACTGTTTTAGTGTATTCAAATTCGTAGATGTTTCCAGTTAATAGCGATATTGTGGTTTCCAATCATTTTATAGTCTTGATAGGTGGGTATTTTTTGTAAATTCCTAAAACAGTTCTATCGTAATCTGAAAAGCTTACGATAAATATTTGCTAAGTGCCTTTCTATTTAGTAGATTATCACGTATAATATTTTCGTAATTTAAGCGGTTTTTAATGAGAAAAATGGCTCGAGGTGTTCGGTTGAAAGAGCACATGTAAAAGAGGGAGGGGCGATTGAGATTAATATTGCTTAACTAACGTTTTCCTCGTGGCGAAGAATACCTGTGACTCATTGCATTAGCATCTGATAACATAACAATAGTGTGTAATATCAGGACATCATATATGTTTCCCGACATTAAATCTGACCTTCTAAGGACTCCACACAACTTTTTAATCCGCACTGATTAGAATTTCTACCTCATCACGTGCACACGTGGGTATAACCTTCCGAGCCGAAGAAATTACGTCATGGTAACGGGAACGGAGGCCAAGCAAAATGCTCTCTTCGGGAACCCATTTCATTTTTAATGGAACAGGAGAATCGCTTGCGGAATTCGTCTAGCCCAGTCCAATATATAATACTCGATTTTCACCTGTGTGTAAGCCATGATGGATGGCACTGTTAAATTCACACACCTGAGTTGTAAAGCTGCTCCGTTGCCTTCTTCACAGCTTTCGTTGGAAGCGCTCTTAAATGCACAGAAACTCTGGATGAATATCTTTACGAAGGACAAAAGCAGAGATGAGATCGTTCGTATGTGTGTCATTCAGAATGTTTTTTTCCCTTAGTCGGACTAAGCCAAAAATCGCATGCATCAAAAGTATGTATGGTATGTAACGACGGACCATTTGGAATATTTTACCATTATATCACCTTCCTCGTCGAGTCTAAGAGGGATTTCGTGATGCGTTTTTAATTGCAGTGTAAATAACAGTATCGCTGTGGTATTCTGTTAATTCCGCCGGTATCTGGTGATTGATACGGGATTTCAATCTTTTCCTTCGTAATTCGGTTTGTCTCTTTGAAATAACACATAGCGTAAGTAGCAAGGGGACATCAATCACTGTAATTGCAGTACTACTTTGGGAGAAGTTATTAATTATTTTTTATGATGATGCTATCATTACAGTCGATTCGAAAAGCTTAAACCCAGTACTTTCCGTCATCCATCTCTCGGCCTTGATGTTTGAAATATTAGCTCCAGTTTTCTGTCATCGCATTCGTTCGGAGATGTCATTATGTTTTTGTCGAAAGCTTATAATTCTCCTATGCGAGGGCATCATTAATCACATTATTAATTTCTGCATCGAATATTCAAATGACGCGGTTTAGAAATTCAACATCGATAAAAACCCCGCGACTGCTGTATATTTGTATCATTGCTCTTTGCAAATGGTAACGGATTCGGCGGGCGATTAACCGAACGAATTCGTGACGATGACCCGCCTAACACGACTAATTCCCGTATGATATACACTCTGTATTCGGAATCTCATACATAATCTAGTTAGGAAAGTGACCAAGTTAAATAATTGATTATTTCAACGCTTTCAGTTTTCAATTATCTTGGCGTGATAGCAATGGTCGGAGGAGGCGACGTCAACATAATACCGAAATAACCTATAAATCATTCAATCCTTTCAAATGAGAAAATTATTGGTGCGAGTCATCGTGAGATTGTGAACTCAAGGCCACTCACGGTTCCGACTTCTATGATGGAGTTCAAGTCAGTGACCTAAGAGGCTCAGCATCAACAATCTTCTTTCTTCTCTTCCGATCTATTGTGGGTCTCTGGTGTAGTTTTCAATCATAGCAAAGGTGAGGCATCATCGCAGACCATTTAAACGGAAGGCTAGAGAAAAATAACTTAATAGGAAAGTAAACGGGATTAAAGTTTCGGAGGGCGTGAATGGATTCTTGGTACCCAAATAAAGTCCAGTCATTCTTGGCCATGGGTGACGACGAATCTCAGAGTTAAAACATGCAGCGGTTACATAATTATAATGGACTTGAATACGCATAAGATTCTTAAATTATTTAATTAAATTATTATTTGATCACTCCAGAAAAACATGCTTACTTATTCTTCACACAGTATCCTGCAGGATTAGCACTTAATATAGTATTTAACAGTTAGATTAAATAATTAGCGCTATTTAACCAAAGTATAAATGGTTAATAGTGGGTGTAATTATATTGTCAATTTGTTTTCATCTAAATATTTTGACATATACTCATAGGAAGAGCCTTTTGGTAGGATGTTTGCCTCAAGTTCATAGATTTCATTAATTTAGAACGGTATTGTGATAATTTGTGAGAATTTATCACGATTTAAAACGTATTTGTACTTAATAATAGAAATTCTACAAATAAATTTAAAAATGCAAGTCACATCACATTTATTATTTTGCGTTTACCATTCTCCAAATACAGGGGAATTGTTTCCTACCTGAAAAACATGTACGATATAAAGGTGAAATATCATATGAAATTTTAAATGCTTGATATGTTGTGCTATAGCTTTCAGTAAAAAACTGCAGTTATATTAATGTTGCATTTCTATACCGGTTACATTCGGTAATTAAAAAATAATGCTCTTTAGAGATGCACATCAGATCGTTTGACATCAGTTTATCCTAATACATGTTTCGATGCTTCATAAGATAGGTTAGAAGGACCGGTTTCTTTATTTCTCCAGTGCATTTGTACTTTGGGATCCGATAGAATCAGGTATGCTTCATAAGCCTGTAATTATGTAAATAAAGCCCATGCAATCTCCTTTAACGCCAGCGTTTTCGACTTAGAACTTCCGCATACGTTCAAACACTTAATGTAACTTTATTCCGATTCACGCACTTTATTCGGCGGCTACTTTCTTCATTATATTTTCATCGAGTCATCATGATAGACATTCTAAACTAATTCTACTAATGCTACAGCGAATCAACTGTTCTAATTCGCGATCTGCTCTCGAGATTTGCTTTTTTCGATTGTCATTTATCATCGATCATTTTTACATCCATCTGATTCGAAAGTCGAGGAGTGATATTTCCAATCACTGCTCAGAAGCCTATTTCACTTGACCCTTAAGGGAAGTGTGGAGAGAAAAAAGGTATACCGTTCGGAAACTTTTCAAGTTCGCATCTCGTTTAATTGAGCGCGAGCGTCTTCCATTTATCGTTATTCATTCCGAACCTAATCAATCATGCAATCTGGTCATCGAGTGATATAAGTCCCCTGAAGACATCCTACACTTCCATCTTTTCCCCACTCTCTTTCTCATTTAGTTCAGTAAGAACTATGTATGCGAATAAATCAGGTCTTCTGCTACTGAGATGAGTCCTCGTTAGAAGGAAGTATTCTAATAAAGTTCTCTGATTGGTCAGAATTATATTCTAGATAGAATTTGTGCAAAAGTTTCTTATAGATATCAGTACTCCGAAGTTATAATTCATCATAAGTTAGTGAATAAATTAATGAGCAAATTCGCAAGGTTTGCTATTGTTAGCTGTGGGTGATATTGGAAGAATGTCAACATTTCATATTTTAAAGAAGTTGAAAAGTAGACCTTCATCCTTGTAATATTTGATCCCTATTGTGATATTCTTTTAATGAAATTTTAACCAAGTCGGAATAGGTATGTACTGACATTTCCTAATCTCGGTCCATTAGGATTCCCTAAAAATTCACTTAAGGAAGCATTACGACTACAGAAATTATGACGTGCAGAGCGTGCTCTATTCTTGTTGGTGAAATTCTGAGCATAATTTAAAAGGAAAATATAATTTCACCGCCAGTTAAAAAATAGTTTTATTAGTGACAATAGGAAATTCTGTAGAAATACGCTTTTCATTTCAATTGAAATAATCTCAGTGAGCTTTTTCTGCTCTGATAATGTTCTCAACTGATAAATCATTTTGACTCTTAAGTGGTCGAGAGTTGCTATTTCAGTGTTACACACCATGAAGAATACACAGCTATAGTTGTTACTGGATTACTAATGACGAAGGATATTTAAAGAGATCGACACTAAAATTTAAAGTGGTAGACGGAGGGCAATGACTAATCGGAAGGAGTCAAATATTTCTAAGGAAGGCGAGGTCGGGCACCGATCGAGAAATAGCAGCGGTGCCTACGCCCTTCTTAACTGCCTCTGGGGACCATCGCAGATTCTCCGCGGGTGGCACATCCGCTCTTTCCATCCAAGATCGAAGCCACCTCCCTGCCGCCCCCTGTCATTGAATCTCCGAACTATCTGCTTTCCTCTACTCCAAGGATGGCGCACTAATGGCAAGCGTGTCCAAAGTGAAAAGCGAATCGAACTCGTTTGTCGATGGTTGCGTGTAAACGCCGTCTGGTGTTCATGGCAGTCGTTGCTCTCTAATGTGCTGAGACAGAGCTCGAGGAATGATAAAATAAGTATCTGCAGCGATACGGAATGCATCGGCATTATTCTCTCTCAACTAGTACTGAGAAATCATTCAGGATACATCTAGTGCCTTGCAAAGAATAGTAATTAATACCAACAGTATGAGCAGTCCTAAAATAAGTATTCACCATTTGGAACAGCCGATAATGTACGGAAATATTTTTATTATTTCGTCGTGATTAACGTAAGAAATATATCATATTATAAACTTTTAGCTTATGAGTAGAAAGATCCTTGTTTTATTGGGAAAAAGATTTACCTGTTTGAGACCGTCTTCATCTTAAACTTACGATTCATTCTTTAGATCTTAGGAAAGTAGCTATTTGCTTCCTATGCGATAATTTCTCCATACCTTACTCGGGACTTAATTTTTCTTTATGAACAATGGTTTGAAAAATATTTTCTTTTCTGTTCTGATGATGCGTTGTAAATAGTTTTAATTCGTAAATATTTTTATTCAATAATATTTTGGATATCTAGCATCTCAACCTAATATTATATAATAATAGATACCAGATACTCCACTTCTCTTACTAGCAAAGAAAATCAAGAATATGATGCTCGCAATATTGTGGTTAATGAACTCATCATCACTCATAAAAATCATACTTCAGAGAGCAATTAGTACTCGTAATTGCTATTGCATTTTCAGATACTCGAAGAGTATCCGTTCCGGTAATCATAAATTTCTCCAGAGTAAATTGTAAGAGATTGGTTGTCGCTCAGTAATTTAGATAGGTACATACGTATTAATATAAATTTATCTCAAAATTACATCTCCTTTTTTGATCTGAAGAACGTGATCGTAAATAAAACCTCATCAGGCGCAAAATATTTTCTTTCTGTGCGTGTAACGGTTGAATTAAAATCTATAGATATCTTTTTAATGGGCAGAAGTCCGCTCTTTCCCTTCTGAGCATTTTCCGTCCCTGTCAGCAGTGTTTACATTACAATACCTTTGGCCGCACGCTACACCTCCACATCTTATTAAAACATTTCACTGCTTCTCCGGGCAGCCCTTTATTTCTCCACGACGCAGGTGATGAGGGCAGCGATCCTCTTCTGTTTCTCCGGCCGTCATGGGAACCACCGCACCCAATCTCGTATCGTTAACCTTTCCTTTCCCTCCCGCTGCCCTTACATCCGAATCTTGACGCATCCGCATCCAGCGCACACACCTATTCCATCTTTCCCCCCGCACTCCATCTTCAACTCGTCTTTTCGATGGACCCTTTCTCGGACCGTAACACGTGTCCGTTGGAATCTCTCTCTCTCTCTGTTCCTACATCTTCCCTCTCTCTCCCTCTCGAAAGGGAAAAATCTCGGAGCATCCGTCTTTGGAGAGGGCGAAAAAACATGTACAGATCCATTTTGTTTTTCCTCCTCCCTTTTCCTCTTCATCCTTCTCTTTCTCTATCTCATTTATTACATCTTTGATTGTTTTGGATCTCGGCCATCTCCCGAAGGGAATCGATACGAATTTACGGTCTCCGGGCTTCCGACACAAGAAATCGCTTTTAGCGGGGCGTTTCTTTCCCGGCCTCTCTTTCCTTTTCTTTTCGGCCTCCTTCATATGTGTGTTTTTCGCGGGGGCAGGGTCGTAATGCATCGTGTCAAAACCCACTGGTCGGCCATTTCGCTTATTTTTCGCGATTTCGAGAAATTCTTTTGTTTTGAGGGGTTTTTCTGACGCAGCGGCGCTTTTGTGAAGTCGAGTGGAACAATTTCGCGGCGATGGTTTTTGCGAGCGAAGAAATTTACGGCTCGAATATATCTTCTTATTTTCTTTTTGAGATTTATGAGGACGTGTGGCAAGTTTTTCATGGAGCCTGGCTGCCGCGATGAATTCAGCTGAATTTAAAAGTCTCTAAAATAGGTAACGCCCGGGTCCTTAATAGGCAATATGTTAATGGGGGAATTCTAAAGGCATATTCTCTTAAAAGCGAGAATATATAGATTTAAATGTCGTCTTCGGTTTGCTTTGCAGATTTCAGATTTGAAAAGGGGGAAATTTGAAATTTTGATTTGTGTTAATGCCTTGAAATATTTTCTCGCTAAAGTTAAATAGCGTTGAATTTTACTTAAAACATTTTGCTGGCTGGTGTACGAACATATGATTATCAATACTTTGTTGCCATCAATATGCACAATAAATAATATTTGTCGAAAAAACCATCAACGAAATGTAAGCAAACACATTTTTCAATGTTGATTGAGGATAAAGGAAAGGAAGGTAACTTATTAGGTTGTAAAACCTACGAAAATCCTAAAGGAATAACAAGTGTGAAAAATAGCGACACGACTGGGACTCGAACCCAGGTCTCCCACTTTCCGGGCAGGTATTCTAACCACTGAACTACCGTGCCGCAGTGGGTGTCAGGCAGGTTAGAATACATATTGGAAACAATGCATTTTCTGTTTAAATTACACCGCCTGTCGCCGAAATATATCACTTTGCTTTAAAAATAGCTATTATATAAAATTAGATTGACCCTTTATTTGGCTAGGTTAATTTCGTATATTTCTGATGACTGAATTGTTCTTGAACGAATCATGAACGATGTCGTACTCTACAAGATTACATTGAGTAATTTATTGTATTTCATTCAAATTCGACGAAGAACTAAGCAGTGTTAACGTGCCGATCCCTTTTCGTAGTAAGCATTCAGTGAATAAAATCGAAGAGACTTCGTCCTATGGGCTGCCTAAAGGATATGACAATTTTTTCTTGAATGTAAGTTGTCCAGAGTTCGTACACTTTTTCGCATCAAAACTTTCCTGTAAGAACGAGCTCGCTCTTTGCAGATTTCTGCTAACATCCTCCAACTTCGTTACGTTATACTATAAGCTTTTCGCAGAAGCGATTCAGTTTTTCATTAAAACAAAGTCTCACACGAGAAAAATAGTTCCTGGGATGAGGTGAAGGTTTCTCCTGATCATACAAAACATTTTTCCTCCTACCCTGATAAATTTTGCGGAATTTCCCCTTAAGTAATTTTCCTACCAATCTCGACGTCCGAAACGTTTAAAAAAACCGCTTTACCCACGAATTTTACTCCCAACTTTTTTTTCTCTTCTCCATCCCTTTTGATACGAACTCACGAGCGGCTAAATTACACGTGTCCAAAAGCATAAGTGGCACCGATTCCCTTCCTTTCCAAAAGGTTCGTTCACCTTTTCTCTCCACCGACTTAACCCCCGACGGCACTGGGCTGCAACAATTGGAAACCTCTGCGTGACGTAGTATTCCTGACGCCCGACTTCACTTAAGCCTTCCAATTTTTTTCTTCAAACGGGAAAAGGAGAGCGCCTTGTCAGCTCCCTTATCTTGCCTAGAACATCCGCGAAGAACCTCTCAGCGTGCAGAAGCCATCTGGTTCGGAAAAAAGCTTTCCTATCCTTTGCGGGCAGGGTTCGAAATAGAGTGCGGATGAACGGCGAGCACGAGCGGGAAAAGACCTTTGGGAGCGTGCTCGCGTGGGTACTAAGCGTCTTTTGACGTGCGATAGAACGGGAGATTGACCAACAAACGATGGAATAGTAGAGATCTCTTCTCTGGCTCTCTAGAGCTCTTTTAAACGCTACTGATCCAGGGCTGTCCATCAAAATATCAAGGACGGAAGGAGTCGGCTATCCATTACCGAAGAAATGCGGGTCAATCACATTCGCGAGAGTCACGTGGATGAGGGAACAGAGTAATCTGCGCTAGCACGTGACGGATTAATCCGCGATTGGGGTGATCGCGGAAGAAATTGCGGGGTTAGGAATCAGTATGCGCAGGGCGGAGAGATTTAACGGCGGGAGATCGGGGATGCGGGTCTAATGCAGCGAGTTTATTGTTGCTGGGATGGCTCTCCTCATCGCTGACAGGTGATTTAAAATCGAGTGCGCGGCGAGTGTGGGAAATTCTCTGCGACTGATTTGTGTTACGGTTCATTCATGATCCGTTGAGTGGGAAGTGTGCTTTGCCTTGAGGATATTTCTAGGTTACATTCTCATTCTCAAGGAATTGCATCTGAGTGGCTAAATTCATATGCTTGCTTACGAAAGAAACTAGGATGGCGGCAACCATTTTTCCATCGCGTGAATAATTTACCACTATGCAGTTCGTTATTTTATCTAGCTTTAATGTTATTACCTTTAATTTTCATTAATGCTTGAAAATGTTTAACTTCAACTGGTGTCATTGAAATAGTAAGTATTATCAAGGGAAATATTTAATCTAAATAGCAGTGTAAAAATTAGAGGGATAGTCTGATTTTGATTGATTTTACGGCGCAGTTTCAACTGAAGTTAACGTGTAATGAATTAAACTCAGGTACTGAGAATATTTCTAAATGAAAAATTTTAGGAAGTAAACTGCTAACAAATTGACAATCCATGAACTTCAACCAGTTTATTACGATTCATCTAACACCTCAAATTCAGATAAATAGTAATTGTGAGTGATAAAAAGTGACGCAAGCAGAAAAAGTTTTTTAGGAATCTTCTGCGACATTTAAATTTGAGGAAGAATACTCACCTATTTTCTTCGCACAATTGGTTTCCTTCTGCCGGCGTAATGACGTCCGAGCAATTGCTAGAAGAGTAGAAAATTGTTTCCGCGAATTCGGAATACCTAAAAGCTAATACGATCAGGATTATGCATGTCCACAAAATCGAATTATGATAAGTAATACATTTGGTTTTGCAATGAAGAGCTTATGACCTTATGAGTTTAGACCGGTCGTGGTGGCGGAGTGGTTAGCGTGTTAGCGCGTTATCGCTCCGGTTCGAATCCCGGCTAATCGGATTTTTCCGGTTAGGGAATGGTTGTGTGTGTATGTCTTATTTATATCTGTTATTTGTCCAACGTAATTTGTCAAGTATGGCTGTTGTTGGATATCTTACATATAAATAAATAAATTAATGGCTTCATAAGTTTCTTAGTGAACATTCTTTATGATTGTAAATTAAGCACCGACCTTGTAATTTTGGAATTGATTTTATGACAGCTTTATAATAAATTATGATAGCCTATGTTATGATACAATATTCAAGATGACACACTGTGACGAAACCTAGGTCGTTATGATATTTATTTGGACTTTATAGCAATTATTATTAGTCTTCTAGAGAATCTAACATATTTAATTTGTCATTTTTCATTACATAATTGAAAACTAAAATAAAAACACCATTTTGATTCCATTGTGATCTGATTTACGGAAAGAGGAAGGACATATTCCTTCCGTATGAAGCTACTGAAAATTCCTCGTCTAAATTTATAGATCGGGAATTCATCAAGATCGGCTGCACACCGTTTCCTCCCAATTTATATATCAACTTACCCGGATCGGAAGCTCTTTTTTACAATGGAGAACAGTTTTCTTATCTTTTACTATCCGATACCTCTTCCACATAAACAACACGCCCACTTTTCGATTCAAACCCTTCTCCCCTTGTTTACCCCGAGACAAGGGGAGGCTTTAATCACGTGTTCGAGTACCAAATCGGTCTCTTAAAGACTTTTCGCTTCCACTCCAAACAAATCTCTCACCCTCTATCGAATCCGGTTTTCGCATCGGCTATCCTCCTTTTTTGCCGGTTCTCTCCATTTGGTGGAAGAGGAGCAATCAATGGATCGAACTTCCTTTTCCCTCGCATCCCTTGTCTTCCGCTCCTTCCTCTCTCCAGTAGATCCCTTATCACCCCTCCTTGTCCATCCCTCCACGACTCCTACACTCCGCGAGCTGCATCTCCGCCGTGGGTTCATTGACAGATCGACCTCTCCCTCATCTCCTTGCAATTGAGCATCGTATAGCATTTCACCCTTATTCCCGCGACGTTTATTACGTTGACTCAGAGAGGGAGAGGTGGTTATGGTACTTTTCCTGGGATCACCCGGAGCATACCATTCGCGGTTATTTCATTTAATTGCGGTGGAAGTTAGTTGAGGACTTCGCACTCTGCAATGTGCTTGCATTGGTGGCAATTTGGCCGATCGCTCGTCCGTGGGATTAACGAGTGAAATATTGCAATCGGGTCGTTATTTACCTATGACAGTGATGATACGTATTCTAGATAACAATGTGGAGGTTTCGAGTCTAATGAATTTAAAGGGAGTGCTAGTTTTCCAGCAGTTGCAGAAGTAAGAAACACTCTCAATTCTAGCTGAAGGAAGAGACGTTATTTATGTGTCGACGAAAGGAAGAGGATATTTTATGATCCTTTTATTATTCCAAATCAGGGTAAACAGGTTTGGTAATTTCTTTGAGATAATCAACAAAGGATAAAGTTATTCATTATAAGATATTTTTAAATAATCAGCTTTGACAGATTATATTATTGTTAGTTTTGATTGATTATCGATACAAAGCAACGTTTGAGTTCTACTTTAAGTTTTAAAAATCCAAAGCAAGCGTTTTTTGTTGGAATGCATTGAAGGAAAAGTCGAACTTTTTCTCTTAGTATACCGGTCACGTGCTGAATTAACATTAGAAACTGAAATGAATTAACCCATTTAACCCCATTTAATATAAGTAAGAGTAGAATATTCAGTTTTCATTTTTTTCCAACAAAGGACCTGCAGTAGAAAAATGACGCTCTGCTGCCATTTTTAACACAAATTCATAGCGCTTTATCATCCAGTCACAGGATAAACAATTATCACAATTCCAGAGAACCCTTGTGGTACAGGAAACACATCAGATCTAACATCTATGCTTAAAAAAAGCTAGCTTAAACATCTATGCTCGAAAAAATCTTGTATTTATTTTAAGTTACCAATGAGCAATCAAATTCAGATGAACACAACTCGATTGTCACCGTTCCTTTGTTTGAGCGAGTTAATGAATACTCATCCAGAGGGTTACTGTCCAGGAGATTAAGCTCATTTCCGAGCGATGAGAAGAAAAAAACAGTTCCTTCAAATCATCTCGTGAGCAAGGGGAAAAAATTAAACTTTTATAGAGGGAAAAAATTGGAATAACCTGCGTGTAATTCCTTCCGATCCCTGCGCCAATCTCAATTTGGCAGCTTCGTGTTAACGAGGTCTTGATTAATGACGAGGGCTCAACGCCTTGAGAACTCGTTCCACTTCCGAAAAAGGACTTCCTATGATAGAAAAACTTGATGAAAGGAATTGTATGTATCTTACGTAAGTGCCTTTGCTGATGAAGGTCTATTTAGACGCATGTGCGTGCAGGTGTAGGTACCTGCATTTATGTACCTGGGTATCTTCGTACGTTTGTGTACAGGTATTGCATGCATGTTATGCAGAATTCGGCACACCTTCGGGTATGTGTTTTTGTACCTTACTCGAGAAAGATCAGGGGCTTAATTGAATTTTTTCCCGAACAATCTCTGCGTGGCGTTCCTTTGCTGCTCAGGTGAATGCAATTTCCTTTCGCCCAAAAGACGGAGAGCGGCGGAAAAAGAGAAAAACAGTTGCGCGCCAGAGAGCGGCAGATGGGAAAGGAAAAATAGATGAGCACAGGATGGGCGGATGCGGCCATGAATACTCAAGTCGTCCGTTCAATTAAGGGTCCATTGTGAGGGATTTCTATGGTTGGTACATCCAGGCCTAATTCTACTTTTTTCACTTCCCGTTTCGTTTTTGCGCGCACCCTATTAATACCCGTCACACCCCGAAGACATGTTTTATTTTAGTTTACTAACTCGCACGTATACTATTCGTTTAAGGAACAGTGAATAATTACGGTCCTCCATTTTTAAGCGTGGGTTTGGACAAACCAGTGTAATTACCTTGAGGAGAAAAAGTCGGGTATTGTCTTTGAAGCAATGGATGCGGATGTAATTCAAATCCTCCTCGAATATTTGTCCCCCAACAGTGTTTGATACCTGCTCGTTTCTGGATGGAAAATAGTCAGTCACTCCACTCCACCCTAGATGCAAATTTCACTTTGGAATATGACATTCTTAGTTACGTTCAGGAATGGGATGCGCGTCTTTTAGATAGTTTTACCAGAACATTACCCGAGACTCGTGTTTAGCCTTATACCAATTTTTTGAAGTATCAAGAAGCAAAAAATCCCTTCTGATGAGAGCAGCTACATTGCTAAACATTCGTTTTTCAAAACAATCTCCCTGTAATGTCTAAATCCTATCCACCATCTTTTAAATTTTAATACATCATGTTTTAGTTTCTATCCATTAAGGTCACTCTGAGACGTAGAATGGCTCATCAGTGGATGCCGTATAGCTATATTTCTTTGAATTTTCATTATTCGTATTTTTTTTCCTTCCAAAAATACATGGCACACAGTTAACACAGGTCATTCTCACAAAAATAGACGGAATCAAAGAAAATGTAAAAGGATATAAAATTCATGAATCTGATAAAATTTCGTTATGTCTTCTTGAATCTAAATCATTTTTGTTTTTGAGGAACAATTGTATCATCGTAAATGAGCTGAAATGAAGAAAATAAAATTGCCATCGCTTAAGCGCATTTCTTTAGAATGTTTATCGATCAGAACCAAGCTAATAATCACCTTAAAATGTCTTACGATGAAACACAATAAATTCTTAGACATCTTCGTCGAAAATTTCAATATCGACTGCTTGACAAGGCATCTTATGGCTAGGCTAAAATTTACGTTATTGGCATCCATTACACTCACTATGGTCTAGTTTGGTCAAACGTCATCACAAAGAATCAGAGTGTTGAGAAAATGTTAATTACATGAAGCTCAGATTTTATTACTTCTATTAAAGTTAAGATTCTCCATGCCAAATTATCAGAATGAAAACCAAGCGAATTCTGAAGAATAAAAATGAGCATTAGATGATCACGTCGGGGTCACCAATGCAAAGGTTCCCGTGACACAAAGGAAATTTACCTTCATACGTACGTATATTCATACGTTCATAGACACTGTCTACTCTTCAGAGAGATTCATTTCCAATTCATGTTTAACCAGCTAAAAACCGACTCGAAATTTTTTTAGTTTTCAACAATTCAACAAAACGGAAGTTGCCGATAAATTATGCCAATAGCATCTATTCACACTGAGGAGGTAATGACGTAGTTGGAAAAATTAGATTGTTTTCATTATTGCATTTATATACTAAAGAAATTATTAGACAGAGTGAGCGATCTCATCTAGTTGTAAGAATTGCTGGTACAATAACCGGCATATATCGTAGTTTCCATCCAATTCACTTTTGAATTCAACATCATCATCAGGTATTCTGGCAGGTCCTATGCACTAAAGCTGTCTCCAATTCGTCCTGTCCTGGGCCATTTTCTTTGGTCTCCTTGTAACCACCAATCTTTACTTCATATCATATTCTTCTTCCTTTCTTTTTCTACTTCCACTGTTCCCTCAATTATCCTAGTTAAAATCCCCATCCCTTTTAAAATTCCCTCTTTGAATTTGCGGTTTATTTATTTAGTTAACATTATTAATGGAATATGGATTAGACTCAAGCAATTAATAAGTAGTAGATAACCAACTAATTCATAATCGTCTTCGAGTAGATATAGCTAAAATATCTCGGAGCGGCATAAGGCATCACATTTTCACATAGCATTGGAATATATATGAAAGATATTAGCAATAATAATAAATGCAAGATGAATTTCAGAAAATTACTCATTGAAGTTTTGTCAAGTGAACATTTCTGATTTAAGCCGGAGGAACTATTTATCTGGAAACCCGAAGAGGAATTTTTCCATCGAAATCTTCAGTTCAGTCCATCACTTTCGAGGAAATTGATGCGAATCTGGAGAGAAATAATCTCATTTCCCCTCTGTGTCGGGTTGATTTGCTTACAAATAGACATATGTACAACAAGAATTTCATTCGATGCTATTCTTGCCCTCTTGTCCTCGGTTGGGAGGCTGAGAGAGTTCCAATCCATGCGAATTGCCTACTTGACCAGAACAAACGGATTTGCATCGTGTGCGGGTGTTGATCGCAAAACCGATGCAATGCGTCCTCCTGCGGCCATCTTCTCCGATAGTCTTTTTTTCCCACGCCTTCCCGTTATCCCTGTTCCGCATTCTCCCCTATTTTCCCTCTCCAATCGCCTATCTCTTTATTCTTCCTATTTTACCGAAGGAGCAGCATTCCTACCTCTGCGGCCCGTCCTTCACCCCATAACTTCTTGGGCGGCTTTGCTGATCGATCGAGATTAACCCTTGCACTACGAATGATAAAATTCCGAATAGGAATTTCTAGTGCGTCTTCTGCCACTGAGTATGCTGAATCGATACTTGAAAAATTGCGAATAAATTAGGACGAGAAAATTTTATTTACATCATGCCGTTGTATGCAAGTGATTGATGAAATGACGACGTTGATCAAAAACAGTACAAAAAATAACTTACGCAGTGAACGCAGAATCTTACAGAAGTAGCGGTCACAATAAGAGATAACAATTATTTAAGGGAGAAAGACGCTATAAGAATATACCATCAATAATATGACATATATAAAACCGAATTTTTAGAAAACCGTTAAACTTATTACCTTATCTTGATCCTAGGAATAAATCCAGGCCATCTTTGTGAAACACAAACTTTCCGAACAATAACATTTATTTTTCCTACATATCTTAGTGTTTGCGTCACTTAGATTTTAGAGATATACCGTGATATATTTATGAGCTCTTAAGGGATAAAAATAAAAATATTCAGCTATACACTTCATGATCGAGAGTAAAATGTCCCCACCACTACTTGAAAGTCCTTGAAAAAGAAAAGCTGTCAATTATTATGTAATGGTAATTTTCCGATTTATCACGAGCATATGTTAATATTTTAATTTTTCTAATCGTTGAAGATCCCGTCCATTTAAAATAATATTCCTTTTCTAGAACGAATACATTGGATCAATTTGCGCCTGAAACTCGTCGTTGGCCACAGTAGTTGAGTGCTGCATATGATGCTTCGTCACTCCTCTCGGTTAACTTCATAGATGCGTCGTGGATTAGGTTGGAAAATCTTTGCCGTGAGAAAGCTTCGTACTAATCTATTCCCTAATTACTACTAGATATTGAACCACATTTTCCACCTTAACTCCAATTTTATCCGCAACGAGGGCTGATAAAAGCATCTTTCGCCACCAACCCCACGCGTTCCATAGCTATAACAATTACCCCAAGCCACCGGATGTTAACAACACGCAGTGTGGCCTCCTGTCCTTAACGATTTCCAACTTCTATTTTTTCACTCGAACTCACATCAGCGTTTTATGTTTCCCATCCTCTCGCAAACGATCAACACGATCTCCCTCCTTCCTCCGGAAATTCATGAAATTCATAATGGGGAAATCGCGCTCGTGGCGAATTTACGAACATCTCCGCGGGGCGAGTATGTCACTTTTTATGGCTCCGAGGAATTTTTTCCCCGTGCCGTAAAATCGGCGGAGGTGCTAGATTCATGGATTTGTTTGCCTCGGTGTGGGAGAGTTTAACACTCGATGCTCGTCAGATGGAAGATAGCCGGATGTGAGAGGGCGTAATGACTTTGAAGGGTGCCAAATACGGAATCAATCACGACTTTCGGAATGCTTCTCCCACAAATAGCAAGAGGAGATTGCTTCAGAGCGTAACAATGGGGAATAATGGGAGTATTTTCCGTGGTTAATCATGATTAAGGCGCATTCAACGGTGGCTTCTTAAACGGTTTGCTCATTAAAGGGTTACGCGCCAAAGATTCATTCGTGTTGAATTTCAGTTCAGGTCTTGCGAGTTGGTCTAGCTTTGATAGTTGGAACAGATATGTATTAAAAATTCTTCATAACTATGGTTAATTTTAAAATAGGAGTCAAATGAACGCTACAGGAATTCACAGATCATAACACCTATTTTCAATTGTGAATGCTTTTTCTATCTTAAGCTATCTAGCTATCACAATCATCCATTTGTATAACGATGAGTTTAATGCACAATGGTAACAATGTATTTGCTGTTAATTGGTGATATGTTTCACGGTTATTGTTTGATGAATAGAGGCATTTCATAGCGTTAGTAAGAGCTTTTATGCTTGTAAATAGTATGGTAATGTTAACACCTGGCTTTCGCCTACCTGCAACTTATGTAATAATAAAATTGTCACGAGCGAAGATAGGCAATGCCACGATATACCAATCCTGCGAAACAGAGAGCAATCCTTGTAAGTAAATTTATTTTCAGAAAATGAGTTTCAGATGTTTTCCATCTTATTCCGGAAGAATGTTTTATTGTCACATATTAAATGTTTTATCTCATCAAGAATTGGACTGGAGAGGTATATTTAACTTTTCAAAATCTTTTAAACTAAAATCAGCTGCTTGTTCAAGTATGCATATATAAATGAAATTAAACGGAATAAATTGCTTTAAGTATATATCGGTTTGTATAAAAATTAAGTCAATTTTTTGTATTTGAGAGGTCGAAAGTGCAGAGACAGTCGCAGCCGCGATTCTAAATTAGAATTCGAATTGATCGTTAGAGAGTCCTTCCCAACGCAGCGGATGCCTCATTAACCGAAGCCTCAGCACTTAACTTGCCGTTTCTGTTCATTATCACTCCTTATAAACGACCGACCGGTTCACTTTTCCTTTCATTTCATCAACCCCCGTTATCATACCCTATTACGCAGTTCCTTCAACTTCAATGATTTCTTACATTCTCACTCCATCATGTCCCCATAATGTCTCCCCTGATACAGCGGAGTGTGTCCTTAATCGCTCACCTTCAGATCGAATCTTATTTTCCATGTACGCATAGCTCGAATCAGAGGATCTGAGGAATTGGGAAGGGCCCCGGGGACATGATAATCGCATTAAAGAGATCGCATTCCTTGAAAAACAATTGGACAAGGAGGACCTTGGCTGTACAGGCAGCGTGCACTTAAATGAACCGTTATCACGAAGGCTCCCCATCCCGCACCCGGGTCATTGTTTGCGCAATCGTATTTCATTCGGATTGATTATTTGGGGTCATCGCCCTCATTAGCACACACATCTATTGTGGGGCGATGAACTTAAGGAGCTGAGGAGGGGGAGAAGGCTCCCGTCTTCGGTGGGACTCAAACCCGCAACCTCGCACGGGGACGGAAGGTCCATCGCAGTTCGTTTAGATGCCATAAACGGCTTTCTTCCTCGCCTTTGTGGGATGAGCGATGGGTGAGCCTAGTGACATCTTCCCTATATGCATATTGACCGGGCTTGGGAGGGAGCGTCACCATGAGTGAACGATGTCTGTTGCGGCTTAAGCAGACTCGGAAGATTTTAAACTTTTTCGATCCCTGCCAAGCACGGTGCGTACTTACGTCTCAGCTAGGATTAAAGCAATGAGAAAAGCTGCTCCTCTTCTGTTTCAGATGGTTTTTCAAACGATACGTGTTTGTGAGAGCCTGGGTAGAGATAGTTGACGGCCTGGAAAATTTTCAGTCTCACAGTTACCTTAAGCCCAACATTTAATTTCACGACTGAATATTACGAAAAATAATATATCTATTAATTATTCACTCATAAAAACCTGTAACAAAAACTTAATTTTGAAGAATCGATTGTTCTTAATGATATATCACAGATATCGGTGGACTTTCATATGAATACTTTACATCTACCCATTAATTAATTATTCGGAGCTATGGTTGTGTTGAATACATAATCTCAAATTTCAAGCCAGTAAAACTTCCCTTGCGTAATTTATTAAAGTAAGAATGACGTTCTACTAAAAAATCACTTGAGAAAGTTAAATTTTCACCCTACAATAAAGAATTTGTACCCCAAAGGTTCATAATAATGAAAAGATGCGAATGGTTTCTGTTAATACCATATTTAGTACTCTCATAAATTCCAGATTATTACTATATATCCTCAGCTCTCTATTTTTATAATAATTCTTAAGGAGTATTCACTATGTTGTAAGATAAAATGGCCTAAAAATTGGAGATGGAAATATACTTCGCATCTTTCAGTTTTTTTATTGCTTTAATCTTTCTGAAAGCTCCTAAATTTTAATGAAATCTCCAATTATAATAAAATGGAAGTTGTTATATATGACGCTACATATAATGTTATGTCGCTATTCCACTTTTCCATCTTAGTCTATTTGAAAACTTCTACGCTTGTTTGAACAAGTTTTAAAAATTCGTCTTTCATTTCATCACTTTGAATTGTTCTTCTGTCCGCTCATTTCAGTAGGAGGTCATTCTATTTAGCACCAAGATGCAAAGAAGCGATGTAGGGGCTTAATAAAAATATTCCAACTTTAATCCCGGTTTATTAAATTCATTTCCCTAACCTTGAGCAAGGACACACGGGCCCAGTTGCCACTTTGGTGAGAATGGAAGGGTCGAAATAGTTTAAAAGCTACTTTCGAAGTGGAAGTAAAAAAATGAAGCCCTTATGAAACTATAAACAAGAAAGTCACCAGAAACTCGTTTACGACACTCGAGAAGACATTTTATTTGCGCTAAACTAACCTCAAGAAAAATATAAGTTTGGACGTTGGAAGAGCGTAAGAGGATATTGTGATAAAAATAAGTGTAAGAGCAAGGAAGCATCTGCCATGTCTCAGTCTTCATCTTTCGCACCTTTCATCTATAAAACACTCCTCATTCGCGCATGTCTTCACCCAGCTACACTCGCCGTCCTCTACGAGAAATACTCTCTTCTTACGTCATTTGCCCTCCTCAGACCGCATAATATTAGTATTAACCCGCCTATCTTTACTCTTTCTCGCATCAAGACGTGTTTTTCTCCCCCCTCTCCTCTCTCTACATACACAGGTTCTCCATTTCAGACGCCTCGCAATATCATCCACTACGACTATCTTCCTTAGGCGCCGCCGAGGCTTTTTCGCGTGCCTTACACTAATTCTCTTTCTGTTCCCGACTCGCTCTCTTAGCTTCCCTTGTCCTTGCCCCTCATTTTACCTTCTCCCCCTTTATGCCTTATTCAATTTCTATGCGTTTATCTTCTTTGCGCTTCATTACACCTGAATAGAGAGCTTTATAAACTTATAGTCAGGAAATTGTCTGTTCCATCAATAACCGGAAAGAAGTTTTAAAAGTTGAGGTGTCCTATATTGTTTCTTTGTGCTTCCTTTTACTATCTCCCAACGTCAGCTCCATTCTACCTTCTAGCATTCGTTTCATCATCAAATCTACTTAGCGGTGGGGGATTGGATTCGGCTGCCTCCTAGACAATATCGTATCTGACGAATGCAAAAAGGGCCCCCAGATAGCCAAGTGAGCAACGCTTTCGACTTCGGTGAAAGCATTCCCGGTTTCGATTCCCAGGCTTACGTAAGCTCCCGGTGGGATCCTATGTGTTAAATGACCGTCGAAAAATATTTTTGCAAAACTATGAATCCAGAAAGGAGAGATTTCACTCTGATATCAATTAGTTATTCATACTGAAAACACCATTCCTGAAGACAGTATATAATTAAATTTAATCCTTATAAACAAGCAGAGGTAGTCATGATTGTGGATAAGGAAAAGACTGACAACTGCAGGAGAGAAAATACGATAAAGACTATTCTTCTGGATTTATTTTGGATACGATATCGCTTTATAAAATTTATTAGTATTTCTGAAAATATCGGATTTTACATAAGTTTCAGGTGACTAAAGTTATGACTTATCTTGTTTTATCCTGACGGAGATATTTCCTGATAAAAACAGAGTATGAATATCTTGTATTTTTTTCATAATGATAACATTAAAAACTGTCATACCTCTTTTTACCTTGTGCTTATAGTGGTGTTCTTATTTGTATTCGAAGAATGAAAGATTAACTGGGAATTGTGACGTCAAAGTTGTACATTTCACAATTCAACTCATGCAATTAACATTCCTTAGAATCGTCTTGCCTAGGAAATTTAATATTCACAAAATGGTTTAAAATATTCCTTAACCTCTCCACCGCAGGTTACGTAGATTTCTGTAAAATTAATCATAGAAAGCTAATCAAAATATCTGTGGCTCAGGAGGCCTCATTTGGATCTCCAGTCCCCCCCCATGACCCGTTGGTTGCAACTTCCGTTATTTAATCGCAGCCATATTAAGAGATGAAGTAGCGGTAGCATATTCTCCCCTTTAAACAAGTAAAGAAGATGCAATGTATTCTTTAACACTTTATAATTATATATTTCATATATATATATTATTTTTATTTGTCTTAAATGATATTGAATGAATGAATAATTATTCACCATTTCCTGAATGCCAGGCAGAAACTTAATCATATTTGCTGGGGTAACTTACGAGTTTGGAAACATCTGAAAATGTCATGTTTCCTATTTTTTATTTCAAGATAATTGCTTTCACCAGTCCATTACTATCAGAAGCGTTTTTAAATTAGCTCTCCATCGATCCAATTATATGCAATAAATCCTCATCCGTCACTTGACAGTCAGTAACTTCACTATAGATAGCGTCAAAACGAAACAATTTCTTTTTTAACTGAAAAAATATTTTATTTTTCATATTAGCGCTTTGCGCAATAATTAATTCTTCCCTTTATGATTTTTGCCTTCCTTTCTCTTTATTCTACTCCCTCAATCATCACATGTGCTCCCTGTATCATCGCTCCCTATTCATTCCCGTTGCCTTTCGAAATCAGATATGCTCTTCTCTAATCATTCTCTCGCCTTTATATTTTCCGTTTAACCTCTGCTCCCACTCATCACCCTCCATCCCTTTCGCTTTCGTCGCTCTGCCACACGTATCCCCTTTTACTTGACTCAGCGGTTTACCCTTTCGTCACTTTGAGTAATCTCTCGAGACATCACAAATGAAAGATTACGGGTGGACCACCGCATCGCGTATTCATACTTTTCGCAAAATTGTTCGATATTCTTATTTAGTGAATCAATCTTTCTTTACTTAGTCCAATAGTGATATACCGTGCTGTAAAGCGTTATTTTATACTACGCACTATATATTCGAAACACAAAAAGGAATGCGAAAAATAACCACCAAAATACAAATAAAAATAGATTAAATCAGTTACGGAAAAAGAAAAACTATACTTTGGAGGTAGGTATTATTGCATTTAAAGTATAAAGTATTTTGCAGTCCACTTCAGAAGAATTTTTTAACTAAAAAATGCCAACAATAGAATTGTAATATTCGTCAGCTGTAAGATCAACACAACAGAGAGAAATTGTATTCCAAGGAATGTATTCCTTAAATATTTTACAATAATTACATTTTAGAAGTTTAAATTTCTCAATACAGTCATCCCACCAATAGTACCTATTCGTTAGTCTATGTGAACCGCCTATACCGAATCCACCTGTTTCGAATCTAATTCCTACTTTCTATTGATTTAAAAAATATTATGCATTTTTCAGGCATTTTAAATATTACTCAACAGTTTTCTCGCTGCGAACATCTTCATCAAAACCTCCAGAGAGAAGAAATAAAATATGATGGCAATGAGTTAATCTATGAATTAACTTAATTCTGCTCAAAAGAAGGAATACTCACACAGTATTTCCAACAAACTTATCTTATTATAATCACATTTTTTATTATCATATTCTTCTCGTATCATATTCTTTTTATCTTATTCTAATCACATTATGATAAATAAAATAATTTTAAATATAAGACGAATACTGATAAAATCGCCAGTCGGCTAGATCCTAGTCACAGATTACTTATACGCCATACATTGATCGTTTAGCGTTATACAATAAAGACAATATTGAATTAGAGTACGATGTTGGAAAGGTTTGAACGTACATAGCTAAAAGATCTATCAATTGATATATACATATTTATAAATGTAACATGTTTTTCAATAGGGTGCTAATAATAGAAATAAATTTAAAAATTACCAGAAAATGTAATTTCTTCATCACGTGAATTGCTGATAAGCAACAGGAAATATATGGTTTCCGTGCTTGAACTTAGATAGGGAAACGAAAGAGCTCACCGGTGCCTAAATCGAGGAAGAGATTGTTCTGCCGTGGCATCTTAGTGGTTAGAGCAACCTACCGGTAATTGGAAGATCGGGTCCCGGATACGGTAAGCCTTCTCTCTATCATTTTTTTCTCTCCCCAGGATTAGAATTTTTTCCAGAGCTTGTATGACTGTAGTGTTAAAGTTCAAGCGAATATCAAAGGCATTTAAAGGATAATCAAAAATAAAAGTACTTAATATTGTATAATATAACAAGTACGATGTAAAGCATGAATTCCTGTTAGATAATAATTCACGGCTCAACGTAAAATTTACCTTTCTCCCAAGATCTCCATTAATCACAAATGTGTGTATGAAATACAATTTTAGGAAATAGTGGAATGTGGAAGAAATTATACCTATCATTTGTGGATATTTTGGCTGAAACACATCAAATTCAAAACGTCTTATTAAGTTTTAATAATTTTGAAAAGTTTCGCTACCAACTTTAGGCCACTATATTCCTTTATATTAGAATTAGTGTGAACTTACGTCTTCGCAACTTGTATGTGCAACGTGTGCATGTTTCTTCAATGGGGAATCAACGGCCCCATTCTCCCTTTCCACAATTTTCACAACCTTCTCTTTGCTGGGCGTATTTTGAAGAGGTTCGATCCTCAGGTCAGAAAGCTGTCCAACCTCGCTATAAAACCTCACCTCAGTTTAAGACATCCATTCTTCCCTTCGTGGCATTCATTCTGGCATTGAAGTTCATGCCACGAACATTTCCCAGAAAAAACATCATCCCTGCAAAGATTTCTCCAGTCATTCCTTTTCGCGAGCCAAACCGTTCCGCCCTCCCGAAAAATGTTTCTGCTTCGCCATAAAAACTCCACTCTCCATGGCGTCATCCAATCTCTTTCCCATCCGTCACCCTGAAGTATCCTCCCAAGCCAAAAGAAAACCCCGCCCTAACCCTAGTCCACGTATACACGGTGGGTGGAGGTGAACTGCATTCTCTGTTCGCTGCTTCCCTACGCACTCCCACCTCACAATCCGCGCCTCCCATCTTCAACCAATTTACGTTTTTACTGCATCGAAATCGATCTTTCCAAGTATCGTATGACCGGTTATCAGCACCCTCATGGCCGTTGTAGAGTCACGTTCTTCTTTCATCTTCGACCAAACCTTCTAATAAATCATTACTATTCGACTTCATCATTCGTGAAAGAGTTTATGACCCCAATTGGCACCAATTCAGTTTCTCCGATTCTCCTCATACATTTTTAGGAACATTTATTTTCAATCTTATCCAAGGAGGATTTCTTGTCACTTCTCTGTGAATCATAGCTACCTTGTGTTAAAGTAATTATTTCGAAAGGATACTCTTACAGTTACTCCGAAAATCTTATTAAATTAATGATGCCATAAAAATCCTTATCCCTCCGAGTGAAAGTGAAAAAACTTTAACCAGAGTATTTCTCAAAGACTTCTTTCCTCTTCTTACCGGTTAATACTTTTAAAGCAAATTTATCTAACAAGCAGCGATTGCTTTATCTATACGACTCTCCGTAAAGTTCTCGTGCTTTTGCATTCGTGTAGATTCCGAAACAAAATACTATACGGTGTTACCTCGACACGAGAGCTTAATTTTTTCCAGTTCTAAGTTCGTTGCCCGAAAAGCTTTTGTCTCGAAACCCAGTTTTCCGTTATATTTTTTTCAGTATTTTCGGTTCGTATCCCAAAATTAAGTTCGTGTATAGATCTTGTTTTACCAAATGTTTCTTCAAATTTTTATTTTTTAAATGGACTTTCTCTTATAGGTTTTTTATATCCACACATTCATTTTTCTTATTTCTTCAAATTCAAAAATGTATTTATTATGACAATGGGTTAGATGGAAGAGGAGGCTTTTAGTCTCAATCTCGCCCAAATAAAGGCATTTATTATTATTATTATTTTTACCGAAAAATATATTGTGAAAGGTATTAGGTAAGAGGCTGTGAATTATAACTCCTCATCACAGGCATTCTTTTACTTTCTTCAGCTTCTTACAAAATTGCAATCCAGTTTTTGAAGAGGAATAATTTACCCTCGAGATAGGTTTTCTATATGCCAGTATTTTAAAAGCATTTGTTTTGCAAAAGTCACGCATAACATTGCTAGAATAGATTAGAATTTGAACGACAAGTTAAATTATATGATTATTAATTATTATCACTGCCATAAATATTGAGATTTTAAATCACGCATAATTCCATCTGAACGAAGAATATATTCATTCTTATGTATTAAAAGTCATATTCATTCTTTTGTAATGAAAAATGTGGTTAATAAGTTCACTATATTTGACCACAATTCCTGTTTCTTTTAACAAGGAAACACAGTTTCTTTTTCTTCTTTTTAGGGGTCCTGATCTAATTTATCACAATGTGAATGAAAGATTTTACTTCGCTGAGTAAGTAAACTTAGGGCTGCAATAGTAACTAGGGTTGCCAACTCCCGAAGAGTAAATACATTTCTGGAGATTCCTGGAGATTATATACATCTTAACATAAAATACCAAAACAAGAATAAAATGTTTCGTTTTTGAATTGAGCAGTCGAACAATCTTATCCAGTTATTAAATTTTGCTTAAGGCAATTTCTGCAAAAGAAATACGGAAGTCAAGTGATAGTGTCATTGTTCAAAGAAAATATTTCCAAACATTTCGAGACGAAATATAATGTAGATTACGTGGGAGAACTGCCGGCGTTGAACTATAATAGAAAATAAATATGTAGTAATAAGTTACGAAATTATGTAAATTATATTACGAAGTGAAAACCGAGTTAAAGCGGGAGAATAACACCTCAGTCCGAGAGGCGGGAAATTTTACAAAGTATTTTTCAATTCCGGGAGTTTCTCGATGACTCCGTTGATGTGGTAATGCATAAGAGTAAGCCACGTGAATGAGCCGACAATGTAACGGTAACTGCTTCATATCACGAAACAACTTGACATTTTAAAGGCCAAATGAAAACAAAAGTACGAAAACGCACAACCTGGTTAATTGCGATCGTTTATCTTGTTGTTCAAATTCCAATCTATTCTAGCAATGTTATGCGTGACTTTTGCAAGACAAATGCATTTCGTGCGAAAATTGCCAATCTGCAGTGGAGCCCTCTCGTGGCCCATTCGTGCTTTGAAGCCGTCCTATCAATTTCGATCAAGTCTCTCTCCATTCCGAGTTTGTATCCTTCCTTTTTAATCGTCTGCCGAGCATGTGCACCAACTGTTAAAGTCAATCTTAAATCAATCTCATCTTTCTCACGCATTCAAAGCTTTAACCCTTGACTTCTCCGATTCACTCATCACGATTTAACTTTCCCCTAATCAGCACGTTTGTCTCTTGTGATTGCTATCATTCGCCTCAAACACTGTTTAGGGGTGAGGTAAAGCCATGTTCTTTAAGTATCGTGATCTCCCATCAGTTAGCCAAATCTGATTCTTCTCTGAGTGACAATTGAAAAATGTTCGATTTCAATCGTGTTAACTTTTTTAAGAGATTAGGTGAGATATACTGAGGTATTTTCACATTAACATTATTATATCAAATGAATAGTAGATTCCCTCCATGGTAAATTAGATTCGCGTAAACAGTTCAGTTTATGCAGTGATTACTTAGATCATAGGACGTAATTTAGATCACTGCTTAAAATGACTTATATCTTCATCTGATTCTTTTAAGGATTTTTTTTCTTTTTCATGTTTCAAAATGAAAATAATATTTACTGATAATGTGAATGAAATGGAATGGCACCCGGAATAGATCACTGCTTAAAATGACTTATATCTTCATCTGATTCTTAGTAGTAGTAGTATTGTTAAAAGTGCTTCGACAGCTAAGGTCATTTCGCACGTGAGCCCCCACCGGGAATCGAACATCTGATTCTTTTAAGGATTTTTTTTCTTTTTCATGTTTCAAAATGAAAAAAATATTTACTGATAATGTGAATGAGATGGAATAACTAAAAGAAAGTTTAGGAAAAAAATTTTTGATGTGAGAATACATTTCCCTAAATTTCTATGTAATACCTTTCAACGCTGTAAAGACAGCTTGATTTGTTTCGTGATTAGTAAGGCTATATCTAAGCAGGTACAATTTGAGAAGACATTTTGAGAAATTTTCACCATAAACGTAATACTTTAAGTATATCTTGGCCATTTGCAAAGAGGAAATCCTTCTGGTTAATCAAAATTTAATTAACAAGTAATTTTGAATAGATATTTACTTTTTAATTGGATTCAATGAAATCAAGAGCTTAAGTGAGCTACAATGTACAGATATAATGATACATTGCAAACGGGCAGTGTGCTGAATCTTATCTTTCAAAAATATTCCAATAAATTATGCATAAAACACGAAATCGAAAACCAACTTGTTTCTTAGGTCGAATTCCCACCTGAATTCCTCGAAGACATAACCTGACACTGATAAAATTAACTAAAGCTTTTTCTAAGCAGAGGACTCATATATATTTGAAATGCTTCTATCGAAAGTGGATGCATTTTCTATAACAGAGAAATTATCCTAACAAGAGTGTTATCTACGGGAATTATTGTTCGCGGATTCGATCTTCTTCAGTTTCGTTATGGTTAAAAGTCAACTACAGAACGAACGAGTTCACAAAAGCTTTTAAAGTAGATAAGAATAGTTTTGCCCGGTTAATAGGTCTTTACACATTTTGTTTTCACCATTACTCAAAGAAATTCATGTTTTCGTAGTACTCATCCTCCACCAATTTTAGCCTATGACTGTATTTACTGACAAACGCTAAAAATTACATCACAGGTAATGGCTTCGTAACTTAAATAAATTATCCGAGAGATTCTGCTAACCTAAATACATTAGTTATGTTTTTCTACATGTGATTTCATCACCAGAACAGGATATTTCATGTAACGCATTTCTTCAAAAGAAAATAATTTTGCGAGCTTAAAATATTCACTCAAAGCTCCTCCTACATTCTTTCATGTACCAGCTGGACAATCTGAACAATTTATTTGAGAAAAGTTTTAAAATGATAAATGATTCGGATGAATCGCGAACTTCGCACGCAGTTCTCTTTCCTTACTCCCAAGAACCGACGACGAGGAATGCAGCAAATACAGTGTAGGCATACTCTCCACTGTGGGCATGCCATCTGTCATTTTTTCCAAGGGACTAGTTGTTTGGATGAGTGATGATCTACAATAAATATCACGAAAGGAAACGCTCGTGACGTAGGATTTTTTTTGGGAACTTCGAATCATGTCGGTGAATTGATGACGCAATGACCTGTTCTTACCTTCCCACCTTGACCACGTTCTCAGGAGTTCTTTGTTGATATTTCTTCGGTGTGTAACCAACGCTTCAGCCGAACCCAAATGACTGACCACTAGTATCGCTCCTGCTCGGTAGCACTTGTTTTGATGTTGAGTTAATTTACTTGAATTTTCGAAGAGTGAGTTGGACTGAGTCCTTCACTTCGGATGGAGAACTTCACTCACAAACACGCAACATTTTTTTTCACTTACAAGAAGTAGTACTTGTTGGAATTACATCGGACAATGTCAAAGTTACCTCGGGCGTACCTCAAGGCAACGTGATGTGACCTCTCCTCTTCCTGATGTATATATCAATGGCCTGAGCGACGAGATAGTTAGCAATATGAGAGTATTTGCGGATAAATTGGTAATATATAGAGTAAGTCAATCGAGAAAATCGTATCTAGCTATCAAAAAAAATAGTCCCGGTCCCGGAGACTATTTTCATGTCCGTTTCTCCTTGGGATCTTTCCTAGGTGCACGCCTTATCGTGCCAAGTCACCTAAGCACTCTTCCTAGTGTAGTAGAATGTACATGAATGTAGTCGAGTCAATTGAATGTCTTGGAATCAGTCTTACAAATAACTTAAACTGGAGTGATATCCAACTGTTCTGCGGTAAAATAACTAAAAACCTTGTCTTCATAAAGGAAATTGCAGGTAGATACAATGAAAGGCTTAAGAGCGGTGATATTTCCCCTTTTTCAGGCCCCATCTGGATTACCCGACAAGTGCGACATCCAGCGGATGAAACGTGTACCCGCAAACTCTAGAAAGTGCAAAGAGACAACTCTTTATGGAAGATGGCTCGAAGCATCCGTAAACCCAAATCCACCAGTCCAACTAGCATATATTACAAAAACAGAGTATTAATTACAGATGGAGGAAAGTGCACTGCACTTGCCGAAATATTAACAGAAACATTCCGGATCAATCCGATCCCAACCTCGCCAAACCTTCGCACAGAAATACGCTCCGCCATATCCGAAGTCGTCCACACCCCAATTAATCAACCAGAATTCACTAATCCTAAAGAAATTAAACTTTATATAAAATCACTGAAGAAAAGTTCAGCTCCAGGGGTAGACAAAATCACAAACAAGATACTAAAACAACTACCCAGAAATATAATCAGTAAGTTGGCTGGACTATTCAATGCCTATTTAATTAATGGCTACTTCCCTACAGCATGGAAAACAGCAATGATAAAAGCAATTCCAAAACCAGGCAAAGACCCATCCTTCCTTGACAACTACCGACCAATCAGTCTCTTGCCCACCATGCGAAAACTCTTAGAAAAAATCATCTTGAGCCGTCTGAAACCCATCCTAAAAACGAACAACTTCATCTCAAAAGAACAAGCTGGATTCACAGAAAACCTGTCAACCACTCACCAAATTCTCTGTCTGACAGAATTAATAACGAAAGGATTTAATCATAAAAAATCAACGATTGCTGCCTTCCTCGATGTAAAAAGAGCTTTCGACAAAGTATGGATAACAGGATTAAAATACAAAATTGCTCAACTAAAACTACCATGCTATCTCACCAAAATGGTATTCTCATTCCTGGAGAACAGATCCTTCATCGCCCAAGTCAACGCTGAACGGTCTCAAGTAATACCTGTCAAAGCAGGAGTGCCACAAGGAGCACTGCTTTCCCCAACTCTGTTCAATATATTTACATCCGACATACCACGTCATTCTCAAACTACTCTACTATTATACGCCGATGACACTACAATAGCCAGTAGCTCAACGGACCCAAACCTTGCAAATCTACATGTTCAGGCTCATCTGCGTCTCATACAGAACTGGGCAGATAAATGGAAGATTGCTCTGAATCCTCAAAAATGCACACGTATGCACTTCAAAAGGAACAACAGAAATCTTAGATGGAAAGGAAAATATATCCCTAAGAAGAAAACAGAGAAAATTTTAGGTGTGGTACTTGATGAAAAACTGACATGGAAAAACAACGTTGAAAATTCAAATTAAAAAATATTCAGCATTCAAAAGGCAACAAGAGCAAAATTTGCTTTACCCGGAATTCTATTTAACAGATCACAAGCTATCATAAACACTAAACTGCTAACATATCTATCCATAATCAGACCTATGCTCACCTATTCATCACCCACCTGATATTATACACACAAATCATACCTACAGAAGCTATGGGGTTCGAAAGCAAAACCATTAAAGGGATTTGGAATGTTCCATATCACACCAGTACGTCTGAAATATACAAATACCACAATATAACGCCTCTCTCTACAACCTTAAACAATATAAGCAAAAGGTTCGATTCTAAGTTGAAACTTATCCAAAATACTTTATATAGTGGTATTGTTAAAAGTGCTTCGACAGCTTAGGTCATTTCGCACATAGGCCCCCACCGGGAATCGAACCCAGGACCGCTTTCACTGAAGTCGAACGCGTTGCCCACTTGGCTATCGGGAGCCCCCCAAAATACTTTATTTTCCACAATCTGGGATTACGACCTCAAAACAACTATCTGCAAATACCGCCGCCCAAAACCTGTGTTAATGAATTTACCCTAACCTAAATACCCAACCTTAATCAGAACCAGACGCTCTCCCCTAACCCGTGATCTTCAGTAAAAAGAAAGTGAACCTAAAGTGCTTAATAGAAAACCATGGATAAGACCCCGAGTCAGGAGCCATGGTGAACGAAAGTTTTCCGGCAGGAAGTGAATTTATTCGTCATCGTCTAGAAAGTGCAAGGTATGGGGAAATAATTCATAAAAATATGCTACGATAAAAAAGTAAGCGTTAGGAAATGCTCTCAGACGCACGTAGGGAATCCTTGAAAGAATGGAGATTGATACTTGCTTGCTAAATTTAGATGAAGTACATTTGCGGAAGACGTAATTGGAGAACTTCGATCGATCCGGCAATGAGCATTATATAATAGAAATAGGTGCTAGGAAAAGTCGGTTTTTGAACTCATTCTTTCTGAGAAGGATACACGACAACAGTAAGCAAAAGAATTTGCTCGAACGCTCAAAGTTGACTTTACCTGACACATAGTCCTTCGGTTAATAAAAAGGTTAAAAGTTACGTACGATCTGTTCGTTAACAATTGGGCCAGAGTTTTGAAGTTGGCGAGATAATAAAATTCAAAAATAACTTATCTAGAAATATCTTTTATACTGTTTCAATAAAGTTTAACACTGTATTTAATTTTTATTTATCTGTCATCAAGGATGGCTCATCCTGTATCCATATAAATTATTTTATTCAGTAAGAGATTTGTAGTTTGATGCATGTATGATATTACGATAATCGTGGATTCTTAATTTTATACATATCTAGAACTAATAACCAATTTATAAATTTGGAATGAATTTTTATCATGCAAAAGTATTTGATAAATTTGACTGCGGCATAAATAACCACGTCTTTGGTTGACATAAAAGCTCTACCTGCCATTTCATTCGACATAATTCTACTAACAAATTCATTCATTAAATGAAAAAAGACGTTCACTGCGGATAGAAACATAAACATCTCATCTTCATTTCTGCAAAGACCCTCTTACTAATAAATATAACTTTGGGTCCAGAAGGGACCGTTTTGTTTAGATTGAGATTAATTCTAGAAAATTATCAAAGTATATTACATCTCGTTCACCCGATTTACTTGTAATTTCATGCAATATATCGTTGGCTATTCCTTTTTTTCCAACTTTCATTCTATGAGAATTGAACCGCGCTTTTGCTTCATTTCCCATTTATTTCATCATAATCCCTGCAAGTTGCTCTGGCGGGATCCCAGGCTTCTTCATATCCATTCCTGTCTATCCAGCTGTTTTCAACTTTCAGAAACGAATGTCCCTTCCATATAGAGCTTATTTATCATACTAAAAATTTCTACCCTCATTTTTTACTTCCGTTCAAACGTCAACATATGAATCCCATAGGAGGATTTCTAAACATTAAAACTTAATATCTCGACCAAAAGCGTGGATAACTACAGCGAATGACAGGATTGAGCCAGTGTGATGAATAAGATACATTTCAAGCTCGCCGGATAAGGCTGAGCAAAGAAAACTACGGGAATTTATATTGTCCACCCTGGAAATTTTAGTTTGATCGATGCCATTCCAATGATTTGTAAATTTCATTCTCGACTGAAAAATCGCTTTCACGACTTCGAGCGAAAAACTGATGCGAACAATTTGCTAACTTTATATTCAGGGAATGGACCAAACGTCCACTTCGTCTGGAGGCTCTCCGATGCTCTCTTCATCACCTCACCGTCCGCCCCCGCGTTCACCTCCAAATACGTGTGCTCCACGCCCCCTCGTCCCTTTGACGGATAGTTTGTTGAGTTGTGGACTCAACCCATGCAGAGGAAAGAGGAGGGCAGGACGTGGATGGCTTACGGTTCTTTCTCCTCTTTTGCTCCACCATTTTTCTTCTATCCATCCATCTCTTCCTCTCCAATTCCCCTTTACTCATTTTTCACAAAGCTAGAGCCTATTCTCTTTGAATCGCTTTTTCTTTCCTTAAGAATTTCTTTCCTTCGTTCACATATATCTCCTATTATTTCCTTGTCCCTTTTCTCCAAGCATCCTCTCTTGATTTACCTATCCCCATTCTTGTTACTAAAACTTATTCTTTCCATAGCTGTATGTGAGGAAGGCAGGATGACATTCAGAAGTCACAGTTTAGCCTTAGTTTCTGTTATCCATATTTCAGTTCCGTCAGATCCGAAAAAAAACATGTATTACAATTTATCATATTTTTGTTAGACAGTTATTTTAGCTATCTTTCAGTACATTCGCAATAATTTTTCAAGTGAGAGTAGCTAAAATTCGAGTAATCTCTTCTTTGCTTCATCCTCAGTTTTTTTTTCAACGTTTCAGTGAAATGGCAGGAGAAAGTCTTGCGCATGGATTAAATTAATTCACATAGTTAAAGAAAATTGTTATAAATTTCACTCCAAAGATCTTAAGCATAAGTTAAGATGAAGTGAACGTGTTGAAATGGAATAAACTGTTACCCGAGAGCATGTGTTAGTGATATTTAACGGTATGGAAATAAAAAACAGGCTGTCATAAGAGTTAAAAAACAGGTTCAAAAACTGGTTCTCAGATGGACTAATTTTTTGTTTTTAGTTTTTGATTGTTCTGACAATGTAGTGATCTAATAAATTCTATTAAATTTTTGGTGCAGGATAAAATATCCTTTAATGCGCTTCACTGGATTAAATTTTGACCTCCAGAGGTTAGACTGTAGGCCAGTGGAGATAAACACTATCCTGCGTATCTTATCCTTAAATTATGGAGCTCTGACTTTCTCTCTCTGCTCTTCCGTAACCCTTTCTTATCTGCACGTTGTTTTACTATATACTCTTTCCGCTAGTTGCTCCGCAGTTCACTTTTCTTCTCCACATTGTGTTAATATATTACGGAGGTCTCCAATACTTAGTTGTATACGTGATACGTGATCACACAATCAAAATTATTATCTATTGTATAATTATTTTATAATTATATTATATTTATTGTGTATATATTCACCGCGAATCTTTTAAAAGGGGGAATTAAACTTATTAATTATTCCGGAAATTTATGTTTCCTTATTGATTTATAATTTATTTCTTAAACTCCCACAAAAATCCTGTCATAAGACAATGACAGTGAGGTAATCAAAAATAGACGAACACAAATCCCCATTTCATATTCGGAAAATTCTCGTTATCCGGGACTCGAATCCGAAACGTTTTGTCGGAAAGCTGATATGCTAACTCCGCTACCGCAGTCGGTTTATAATTTTTTATCGATATTACTCATCTTACGCTTATCCTTCATTTGTCGTGTGTTTCATTTACTCTCTTTTTTTTGGAACCGGAACACTCACTTTGGGTTTTCTCAGCTTTATTATGGCGACAAGTTTCAACACTTAGTAGAGGCAGTAAAGAATACTGGCTTGAAATAGTCTATGAGATTTAAGCATGTTGCCGTGATGAAGTTTCTGTTAGATCAATTTCACAAATTAACAGCTTCATCAATGGGTAGTTTTATTCTCGCGAATTAGTCTAATTATTTTATTCTTATTGTTTCACATTTTCTATAAGTATTTTTTCTGATAGAAAGTAAGAAAATACTCTAATAATTACAATACTCCATAAAAATAAGAGAGTGATAAGGGCTACTGGTAGTTAAAATAGTAAAGAGTAAAAAAACTCCAAAAACCTTTAAAGAAAATTTCTTTGACGGTTTATTATGAATTATGGAGATGTTCCACCAAGTATAGCTTGATATGTTTCGTTTTGTTTGGTGGTTTTTGGAGTGTTTCTTTTAACTTTATACCTCTTTAATTTTCTCTGGAGCATTATAATTACGTTTCGCACCCTTTCATCCTCACCCCATCATATCATAATCGTAATTCTTCCAATTATTTCTCACCCTGACTCGCAAAAATATCGTAAATCATCCTCGCATTCATGGAGTGACCTCTCTCGTTCCCATATCATTACTCTACGCTTTTCATACCTTTTGCAGTCACCGTAGGCCGAAGCACTTCATACTTTTCTCTCAAACCCCTCACGTCTTCCTCTATCAGTCTCGCTTTTCTCTTGACTGCCGAGGGAACGCGATGAGAAGCCGCTGAAAGAGGGAAGCCTCAGGGGGCCTTCCTCATCGTTGCGGTCCTTGTCATTGCTCGAAGAGGGCGGGTCCCAGCATCGAGATGTCGGCCCCTCGACTGCTCATTAGGGCAGATATAAGTAATGGATCTCCCTTTTCTTCCACACGTCCCTTATTTCTCTTATGCCATCCCGTGCATTTACAAAGTCCAAAGTGCCGATTGCCTCCGCGGGTGGCAATTATATACGGATGCGACGAAACGGGTGGGAGCGTCGGTATCATGGCCCAGGCTGGGTCATCAGCCGCGTGTAATTAAAAGCAAGATGTTATGACGACGATTGGGAATGCTTCGGTGAGGATTTACGTAATGACCTCCACTGAGAAAATAATAGAGGCCAATGATTTATTTGAGGACGCTGCTACTTGGAGGCAGATTAATAGTGTTCGCTCCTACGCTTCCTTATTAGCATCCGAAGTGAAAGTTACGGCCTACGAATATGGAAATTCTAGTTATAGTCGCCGGCATAAGCAGCTGACCAAATCCGAATGGAAATGCGCCCAAGACGGAGTTTAAAGTGGTAAAGATTGTTTAGTTTCATATCGTAATCGTACATTGTCCACCAAAATCATTCCGGATAGTCAGATACAATTTCCAATGGTGTGATTTCAAATTTTTTTACTTGGTTAAAGAAATGTTCTCCCCCTACGTTAATACCGATTTGAATATCCTAATAGTGATACATTTTTATATACATATTTCGATTGGAACTGCAACTAGCTTACGGAATTACACAAAATTACTACAATAAAAGAGCAATATCCATCCAAGCCAAAATCAGACATTACAACACAGTCATTAAGCCCGAAGCTACATACGGTTCGGAATGCCTAACGATGAAGAAGAAAGGGGTCTGCGAGAACTGGAGATAATAGGAAGGAAAATTTTGAGAAAAATTTTAGGACCATTGAAAGAAACAGAAAATACTTGGATTAAGAGAAAAATGAGGGTCTACTACCGAGTAAATAGCATATACGATGAGAAAAAGGAAATTGAAGTTCTATGNGTATTCTTTATGCTAATTGTTTCTCAGTTACTCTCTCGTGTCACCCGAATTCCGCGCCCTGGTCCTTATTTTATGGGATAGAAAAGGAGCTAATGTCATCGCCTCAGAAAATTGTGAATTTAATGATGGCATGAATTAATATATAGCATAAATATAATTTTAACTCACTTACTTTCTTTTTCTGTCCTCAGCTGAATATTTTTTTTCGGTTATCACCGTTTGAAATTTTCAGATGTTCTATTCTTCAACTGACAGAATGTCATCATTTCCTTTTTTAATGCCACAAGTCCCAGTTCCAACCTTATGAGTGGTTTATAGTGTTGTTAATAGAAAAAAATAGAAAAAAAATTAGAAGATATCTTAGACAGAAAATTTTCAATTTCCTGTATACTTGTCTTCACGATGAGTAGATTTAGATTGTAAGAGAGGTTTTTTTATACTGTACCACTGCTTAGAATCACTCATTATCATTCACACAAATACATCATGGGCTGTATTTTACGCGAAACATAGGCGAATATTCAGGTAATAAATATCGTTCCTTTACTTCATTCTTCTTACTTTTTGTTACTCTGAAAGTTTTCAATAATTGATTACTGCTTCGATTGAACAGCATTGCTTCCCTTTAATATGTCGTCAACAGACAGCAATTTATACTTTCGTAAAAGTTTAATTTATTTATTTATTGAAATTTGCATTGCAATTTGGCAATTTGGCCAGGTGGAAACACTGGAGGGCTACTTATTATGCTAAGCAAGACATTTTGATTATTTTACTTTACATACCTTTTATTGATACAAGTACGGAATTCTCTTGTTCGGAAGGGTTTTTGTAGATGAAAACTTAAATTTTACGGCACTTTTATTGAAATCGTGAAAAACTCGAAAGTAATGCGGTGGAATCAAGTTTCGGAATTCAGTTACTCGAAAAAGTATTTCCCTCATATGAATTTACTATCCCTCAAGTTATAGTTCCGAGTCATGAGGAGATTCTCCTTGATATCTCAAGAAGGTGCGCGCTGAAATATGAGCTCTTTTTTTCTTACTTCGTCCAAGCAATATCTTCAGAATTCTTCAGTATCCTTCAAAGGCTCCACATTCCGTCTTCTGGCCCATCTCTAAATATCCTCAATCCGCATAATACACACCTTGACACCATAAGTAAATTTTCATTTTTATTTCCCATGTTATCTTTTATAAAATCTATTCTCTAATGCTGATATAATTTCATTCATAGTAGCACATATTAATTTCTCAAGTGAATCCGTTTTTCCTTTGAGTTTATGCAACCCTTCTTTCTCTCTTTTCTGTTGCTTTCATCCTTAAAAAACGAAAACTTTATAGATATTATATGAAAATGTTATCTATAGTAATATAAAATAATTATTCATTCATCTTTCGTGTAAATGTATTTCTGAAAATCACCCTGTTAAAATGAAATCGTTCAGTTACAATATTCAGTTGCCACTTAAGAGTAAACAATGGGTGATATTAGGCTTAGTATCGCCATATGTTGCGTGAATGGTATCTTCATGCATGTGAAAATTATGACTAAAATTTTGAAATCCGTTTATTTTGTGATACCACCATGTACGGTCCGAAGCTATCAATATCTTTTCTTAAATTAATTCTTTAAAATTAATGCACCAAATAGAAAGGAGAATCAGGGAGATATAAATTTGGAAGATGTAGGAAAAGAACTGGATGGGTGGCGAAAAATAATTATGCGCAGTAGGCACGCTTGAGATGTCACCATATAGGCTCTTTCCTGCATCAGTCGGAACCGTATCCTTTAGATGTGAAAAGAGAGTTGGAGAATATACGAGTGGGGTGGGTGTAAGGGATGGAAGAAGGGGTCTGCAGAGTTCAAGGTCACCCCTGACCTCTCCAATGTAAGGAGAAGGGTTCATCCTTCTGGCCGGAACCTCTCCTTTGGCTTCCTAATCTCTTCCCCGGAGTCCTTTTCCCATCCCACTCATCTTTCCAAAAGTGATTCACGCACATTCCTCTTGTGGCCCACCCTCTCTCGAAAGGAAAGGATGGCTGCCGCAAGCTCCCTCATTTACATAGGACGGGTTCGCTGACCCCAAGTATACCAATTTCCAGATATTCTGTAGCTTGCTTCCCCCATTTTATCATTCCTTTAAAAAATTCAGTTCTAATTTCACTAAACTAGGGATTAATTTCGAAATAAGGCTAGTTTCAGCGTTATTCATTCGCTGGATTAGGATATAGTATTCTAGTTTCGGAATCTAATTGCTTATAAAATGGCTCTAATAGCCTATTAAAAATTTTTAATTCCAAAAATGAAAGGGATAGTTTACGGTAACAGGATGGTTTTTATTTCAAGTAATTTTCCTTTAATCAAAAGATTAATATTATTTTAGGAAAACAGCTAATAAATCTCATATTTTCTTCGGAAGCAAAGCAAGCTACTAAAAATTTCAGATGCTACTTAGTGGATCCACGTTATTGTTAGCGATTAATCTCTTGAGCATACTCTTAGCGGTCTTTCTTCCTTTCTGAGTTTTATTTCTAAAGAAGTCGGTTGAAGAAATAACTGCCAACCTAATATAATACAGCAGTACATACTTGCAGTTATTAATGCTATAAGATCCCTCGTATGCTAATATAATGGGTGTTATCCAATGAGAATATTGATATAAATATCAATGACTTTTGCTAATGTTTCACATGTTATTAAATCAAATACACTTCCTCAAGAAAAATATGACTATTTCCTTTCACGCATATGACGTCATAGAATTTTGCAAATTCTACGTATGATTTTTCAAATTAATTTGGTATGATGTCTGCTGATTACTCTTCTATAATGAAGAAACAAATTTAAATCGGAACTTCTTAATAGCGTTTCGATTTTGCCGTATTTTTTGTGAGAATATGTCTTCTTCATTGGCTAATTCTGTTTTTCTTTATTTCAGGTAAGGGAAGTGGCATGTTTGGATTGAAACTGAGTTAAATGAAAGAAAAAAGGGACCTTGAGTGAGAGAGGCGGACTCTAAGGTTTCCTACCTTAAATGGGTAAGTTAATGATTGCAGGTTTTCAGTGAATAAAATATTCATATATGAAAACGTATTCTATCCATTTCTCGTTTTGCAAATTAATTACATCATTTGATACTCACTACATACGAATTCAATAATGTAATTCCTTTCCTGATCATGAAGCTAGCGACTATCAGATAGAACACAACGCTCGGCTTCAATGAGACCCTCTATTTGTTAATTCTAATACTATTTAAATTTCTAATTTTTTATAAGTAAAACTCAGGACTACTATTAAAAATATTCTAAGTGATATTCATTATTCGGAAGAACTAGTCCATTCCCAAGTAATTAAGCTTACTTAACGTATCGTTGGATTTTATTGGTACATACTTAAATAGTGCTTCGATAACTAAGGTTATTCCACACATATAATCTACAACAGGGAATCGATACCGGGACCGCTTTTACCCTCTGGTTTATATAATTCCGAATATTCTATGTAAGCTTTATGAACGTCAACTCTTTATCTGAAGTTTAACGGACTAAAAATATAGCAGTCATCCATTTGAGTTCCGGCGTGATACTCGGACAAGCTGCCATCGTTTTTTTCAGAGATTTTGGTCGCGTCCATACTTCATCGACACCCACGTGGCTTTGTAAATTCTCTTCTCTCTCCGTTCCACTTTTAAGTATTCTTTATGCTAATTGTTTCTCAGTTACTCTCTCGTGTCACCCGAATTCCGCGCCCTGGTCCTTATTTTATGGGATAGAAAAGGAGCTAATGTCATCGCCTCAGAAAATTGTGAATTTAATGATGGCATGAATTAATATATAGCATAAATATAATTTTAACTCACTTACTTTCTTTTTCTGTCCTCAGCTGAATATTTTTTTTCGGTTATCACCGTTTGAAATTTTCAGATGTTCTATTCTTCAACTGACAGAATGTCATCATTTCCTTTTTTAATGCCACAAGTCCCAGTTCCAACCTTATGAGTGGTTTATAGTGTTGTTAATAGAAAAAAATAGAAAAAAAATTAGAAGATATCTTAGACAGAAAATTTTCAATTTCCTGTATACTTGTCTTCACGATGAGTAGATTTAGATTGTAAGAGAGGTTTTTTTATACTGTACCACTGCTTAGAATCACTCATTATCATTCACACAAATACATCATGGGCTGTATTTTACGCGAAACATAGGCGAATATTCAGGTAATAAATATCGTTCCTTTACTTCATTCTTCTTACTTTTTGTTACTCTGAAAGTTTTCAATAATTGATTACTGCTTCGATTGAACAGCATTGCTTCCCTTTAATATGTCGTCAACAGACAGCAATTTATACTTTCGTAAAAGTTTAATTTATTTATTTATTGAAATTTGCATTGCAATTTGGCAATTTGGCCAGGTGGAAACACTGGAGGGCTACTTATTATGCTAAGCAAGACATTTTGATTATTTTACTTTACATACCTTTTATTGATACAAGTACGGAATTCTCTTGTTCGGAAGGGTTTTTGTAGATGAAAACTTAAATTTTACGGCACTTTTATTGAAATCATGAAAAACTCGAAAGTAATGCGGTGGAATCAAGTTTCGGAACTCAGTTACTCGAAAAATTATTTCCCTCATATGAATTTACTATCCCTCATGTTATAGTTCCGAGTCATGAGAAGATTCTCCTTGATATCTCAAGAAGGTGCGCGCTGAAATATGAGCTCTGTTTTTCTTACTTCGTCCAAGCAATATCTTCAGAATTCTTCAGTATCCTTCAAAGGCTCCACATTACTCTTCTGGCCCATCTCTAAATATCCTCAATCCGCATAATACACACCTTGACACCATAAGTAAATTTTCATTTTTATTTCCCATGTTATCTTTTATAAAATCTATTCTCTAATGCTGATATAATTTCATTCATAGTAGCACATCTTACTTTCTCAAGTGAATCCGTTTTTCCTTTGAGTTTATGCAACCCTTCTTTCTCTCTTTTCTGTTGCTTTCATCCTTAAAAAACGAAAACTTTTTCTTTCTCCCAACTGCGCTGCAGTCTGAAAACTCACCTCATAACGATATAATATATTAATATTTCCTTATAACGAAATGTCGTGAAATCCCTCTACCTCCCTCCGTCCCTCATCCGTAGTATGAATTCGGTAATTATTATGTCAACGTATTTGTCTTTATTACCTTGTAAATTACATCCCAATATCAGAAACCATTAAACTAATTACCCTGGAAGATACATTTTCCGTTAATGACTGCAGATGAGTCTAAGATGAGAGATTTCTGGTTAAAAAGGCAGGACTTAGATATCAAACGCTGATTCTTTGGACAGTTACGTTTACGCAAATTTTATTTTGCAAGGTTAAAGCTCAACCATCCAACCGAAATATCCTTTGCGATCCTCAGCTTTGGTTTATGAGGCAAGCGGTGAAAACCGTTACGAAAGGAAATCGCTCGTACGTGCTTATGTGGTATATTCCTACAACGGAATTCACTGAGGGATATGCGTGATGATATGTGTACTGCCTAGATAGTAGTAGATTTACAGTGATGTTGTTCCATTACAGTTTCACTATGCTGTCCATTTTTACTTTTATGCGTTAAATACACTAAAGATATTTCGAAAAATACCTTCCGATCCCGCAGATAAAGCTATGCAAACTTAATTAACAAAAAGTTAATGAGTCCAAAAATTATCTTTTTTTTCCTCTTAATTCAAAATATATCCTTTCTTGCGTAATTGCTTCGAATATTTTTACGATTTGTTCCCAAGGTCTCTTAAAACTCTTGTACTGGGGATTTTCTAGGTATTATATTCTGATGTAATCTCTTCAAAATCTTTAAAAAATGGGATCTCAATTAGCGGTAATTTGTAAAAGCAGATCCATCATATCCTCTGAGCGTCCTCGCTTCTTCCGACGTTTATTAAAATTTAAGCTTAAAATTCCCTAAAGAAAACACTCCTCTAGTTTCATGGAGGCTCGTTCTCGTTAATGAATGCACACTCACTCTTTCTAAGGATATTCCATGAGATATGGTCATGTGCTTCGAGACGAAGACGGTCTTATATTACTTCAGCCATCTCTCTTCTGGATTGCTGGCCAGCATTACACTATCTCATACTAAAATTAGAATTTCCCTAGAAAAATATTTCCCCACTGCTTCTTTTGAGAAAACCTTAACTCACTATTTGACGAATTTGGATTGATGAAATATGAGAAATGTCTATTGTATGTAGAATATTTTGATTGATTTCAAATTATAAACGTAAGTGAAAAAATTCATATGGAACTGTGACTCGGATCCAAATCTTCCTCTTCCCGGGCGTATTCTTGCGGTTAGCCAATTAAACTGTCTGCTAAGCAATCTCAATCAATTATTTAGAAACCTGAAGGCTTACTTAGTAATGGAAAGGACACACTCAATCCTCCCTCACCCTTCTTTCCCAATATCATTCTCTACATTCCACCCTCCTCTTCTTTTTTTCCAAATAATAGAATGAGATTGCTCTAAATGATGGGTTGATTACCTTAGAATACTACAAGAAAAAGTGGCAGATACGTGTTTGAGTCCTTATGTGTGTGATGTTTTCATTACATTATAGATATTGTAATAATAGTAGTTTTAAAAGTGCTTCAACAGCTGAGGCAATTCTCACGTGAGCCCCCACTGGGAATCGAACCCGGGACCGCTTTCACCGAAGTTGAAAGCGTTACCCACAAGGCTATCCGGAGACCCCCAGTTTATACCTTGGGTTATTCCAGGCACATGGAAAGTAACGCTAAATTCATTGCCATTATGATGGATAAAAGAGAAGAAAAATTAATTCGGCTGTGAATGATTTAGAGGTTTATTAACATTTATTGAATACGAAATATTTAAAAGGGAAGCTCAGGAAATGAATTTTCCTAATTCATCATAATTGGACGTTTAAGAACATTCCGTACGCCGTATGGTAAATATCCGGTAAATGGAACTCGCACTCCGAGGCTAACAAGAAGTTCCAGATTACCGATTGATGGGAATTACCCTATGCGCATTTCGGAAAGAAAGTTTGCATTCATTAAGATGTTATTTACCTCCAAACGCCGGTTCCATCTGCCGACGTAGGACTTACGGAGTGTTTTTAAATGTTTAATTATGATAAATATAGAAAATTTATTTCTGAGCTTCCCTTACTTATAATATTTCGTTTCCAGTGAGGCAAAGGAGTTAGGTGTCTAATATTATCATCGGAAAGCTCCACGTTTCAAATGGGTTTTGTTTATTCTCTCCTATAATTAAAGCCAAACCGTTGGATATAAATGTGTTTTTTCGCAACGATATTCCCATGATCATTCCTTCCCCCTCCTTTCATAGATCACTAAGAGCATGACGTCAGCTCTTTTTTGCCTCCTAAAAATATCCAATTTCTCCCTTCCTTTATTTACGACATCCCCTCAAACCTGTTTCATTTTGTATGTCTTCTCGACCTCCCCTCTTCAATTTGGTCCATATTTTTCCCCTCCGCAAAACTTTCATTTCTTCCTAATATCTCCGAGGACGTTTATAAGTCCTCTCTTAAAGGTATGTCTATCTTGCAGAACTTCTTCCCTTTCAATCCGTCCCCATTCTTCTTCCTCAATATCTCTCTTCCTACATTCCACATCTTATCTCCTTCTGCTTTCGTCTTCCCTCAAAGTTTTTATCGCCTCTATCTCGGATTCCCCTCCTCCCAATCACTCTCATCTTCCTTCCTTTTTCATCTCCCTTGTTTCCTACCGGCGACTTTGTATCCCTTCGCATCCTTTAATTCGCCCTCACCCTTTCCTGTCATCCCCTCTCCGTTTCCCCACTCGCTTCCAGTAGTTTCGAATAGCATGTTTCAGGGTACGCACAAATCCCCTTCACTTTTTTTATTCCTACATGCGTGGGAGAGCGTGATACGGAGGCAAGCGAGGAAATTAATTTGCCGTGACAGATGAGTTGTTCGCCGGCCTAACAGTTCCTTCCCGTCCTCTTGCGTTACATTGTTTTCTCTAACTTTTATTCTTCGTCGCTTTGCGTGGCTGGCCGACCCGTTATTTTCATCGGCTATCCACACGCTACCACTATGGTTTCAGCTCGGTATCGTATCCATCATATTTTTTCCGGCGATTTATCGGGCCGCATTTTCCGACCGATAATTTTTCGGATTTTTTTTCGGTGTCTTATTTTTTGCCCCGTAATCCTCTTAAGAGAGTAAGTCCAAGGAACAATGAAAGAGGTAAGGGGATCGGAGGGTGATTCAATAAGCGAGTGATTCTTAGAGGGGAGGAGGACACGGGGCTTAAAGAGGAGAGCGTACGTGCCACGCCCATTAAAATGTAAAAAAAAACATGACAGTCGCCTACCGAAGGAAACGAGAGTTGATTGTTCTACAGCGTGCGTACATGAATACGCTTACGTGTGCTCGGCGGGGGGACCGTCGGCAATGAGAAGGGGATTTTCGTTGGGTGTTCCCGGATTTCCTCCCGTTCCTGGCAGCAGATTTAAGGCATAATAATCCGTATATTTTTTTTTTGCTTTAACGTTCTTACCCTCTTCTTCCAAGGATAAAAATAGCGCGTGAAATCATCGGACGGGAAATGTTTGGCAGAAACCGTTCATTGGAGAGCATTTGCTTAAGGTGATCGGAATGCTTTCATGCCAAGGAGTTGTTAAGGGCTTTAGTTATGTTAAAAGAGACGAAAGCATTTTGAAGATTTTCTGCCACGTTGAAAAGCATTTTAGAGAAGTTTCATGCTAGATGTTTGGATGCCGAAAATAATCGGGCAGTTTCCCTGTTTATTAATGAAATCATATGCATAGTCGTCTTTAGATTTAAAATACAACCCTTGCGATGTTAAGCTCCCCGATTACAATCCTAGCTACGGAATAGTTGTTTGCGCGTATTTAAAATGGTTCAATTTAAAGAAGTAGAATTCTTAGAATATAGTCGTTCGAGAAATGCATTATTATTATACTGTCTGAAAGTTGTCCTCTTGGCTGCGGTCGCAGATTCAACTTCCTCTCGTAATAAATGCCGCGTTATGCTTTCTTGCGCAAAATTTATCTACATATGAGGTTTTATTGCTAATATTACGTTTTTATGAATCTGCTTTCGAAAATTAGACTCATTACTTTTGGTGTTTACACGCCGTACATGCAGATATGCAGCTTGCTGGGTACTTCTGTAAATTTAGATAGACTAAAATTATTTTTACTGTTTACTTTGGAAAATACAACACGTTTTTAGTTATATTCTGAAGTTAAGCTACTCTTGCGTCTCCCTTCAATCAGAATGCTCGACAGAAGTGTTGTTAAATCTGTGAAACGAAGCATGACCTTTATCCTCTTCCATGCAAAGGGCGCTTTTAACAGCTCAACAATTTCTGAAAGTATTTTATACCCGATTTTATTGCGGAAAGAATCGATCAAACTCCGAAGCATCTCGGACTTGCCCAAAAATCGTGAATGGGAAAACTTTCGAAAGGAAGAACGCTCGGATTTATTTATGAATAGAAAAGATTCATGCTCGCCCCATGCATTTTACGACAACTTTGCATTCGCATCATGATAACCCCGTGAAAAAATTCCACCCCGTTTTATGGCACCGTATTCCTTTCATACCTTGCCCCTGATTCGCTATCCCATTCCCAGCACATCCTACCGTGATGCCATTGGTATTCCTTCCTCCGTTACTGAAGATGTTTTGCTATCCTAGCTCTACTGAATTACCCGGTCACTTATGATTTAGCCTCCAGTTAATCTAATGGGGTGGTAGCCTGATAGTAAATTTGTAGCTAGCGCGAAGTTCGCAAAGCTCTCCTTCCGAAGTTCTCCAATAAGCGGAAAGATAACTTAGCACACGAGGCGCACAATGGGCTCCTATCGCGTGGAAAACCTAACTCCATCCAGTAACCTCAACACGCACGCACACAGACTTCTTCCGTTACACGTAAACCACTCAAAAGGCAGATCCGTTCGTTCCTTTGCAGAATCGACTGAGTTACGACTCGCCCTATGTGGCCTCGTAGGTGGAGTCCCTTACTGAAAGCAAGGGAGATAGACGTGGATAGAAAGAGGGAAAATGGAAAAGAAGAGAGCAGAAACGGGATTAAGGGATCAGTGTTATGAAGAAGAAATGCAGGGAAAGGAAAATGAAAGACGAAAAAAGAGAGGAAAAGGGTGGAGGAATATGCAAGGGAGAAACTGAGAAGCGTAGAGGATTCGTAAGAAAATAATCTCTAAGCAACACCAACAAAGGAGGGACGTTGAAGATTATAGGAAATGTATAACAGTAGACAGAATGAAATAATTTTGTAGACAGAAGTGCGAACAGTGGAGTGAACGGTGAAGGGGAAACTATAGATTAACTTTAAATAAAACTTAGAGGAAAGTAGGGAGGAAATTTTAAGGAATGGCAAATGGATGAAAATAAAAAAGTAATTATTATTATTAATTAGTACGTCCTAGTGGACTAGTAGTGTGGTGGCAACATTATGAATTACAGTACTATACAGTGGCGCAATACTATAGACAAAATTAGATGCATTGCGAATGGCAGTGATACAACATTATTGACAATTATAATGCAGATGTCCTCTAGCTGCAACAATATAAATTACAATACAGAGGTCTTTTAGCCTCAATACACTATTTTAATGCGGACATACCTCAATACAGATCTCTTCCTCACAATTAGTTATATTTAGAATAAATGGGTAATTTCCTAAGGTGATTTGTTAATAAGTTTTACATTTAACCCGAAATCACACCGTTACGTTTCTCTACGGAAAGGAAGTCGGGGTAAAAGTAGGAATGTTCACAACGGAAATGAATGTGGAAGTGGATGAGAAAATTTATTTTCTGGTAGGATGATGAGGAACGGAAAAACGTATTGAGAGAGATGATTGCTAAAAAACTGAATAAAGGAAATAAATCAAATACGATGAAACTGAAAGATACAAATTGAGTCGGAGGAATGAAAAAGGTTGCAAGACTAGAATGAGGCTAATGGGAAAGGGGCGAAAAATAAATCGAGTGTCGAATATATTTGTATAATATTTTAGAAGGTTTGTGGATTAGGAATAGGATTAGTGCTATACAGTCTATTACAAAGATAGTGGATCTTTGCTATGCGAAAGTTCGAAAGTGAGACTGAATTTCGTGTTGTCTATATTCTTAAATAAAAAAATTTCATCGTTGCCTAAACCGTAAAGGGGTTATTTTTCCTAAACTCTTGATTTACGTGGAAAAATTGTAACAAGAATTAGAAAAAATAAATGTCTGAGCTCGTCTAAAGCAGTAAAAAAAGGCGGCATCCGACGTTGGAAGAGGTCGTTATATCCCTCATTAGGACTAATCGTAAGATGCAAAGAGTTGCAGACGAACGAGATGGAAAGAGAATAAATACGCGGAAAGTCACTGAGGAAGATGAAAGTGAGAACGGAGGCGGGAACAGACACCGCAGAGGAGAAGAAAGAAGAATGAGAAGGAAAGATATGAAGATGAAAGGGAATGAGTGGGAGCTAAGAAAGGAGACAGAACCTGAGTGTGCGTGCTGAGGTAAGGCGAGGCGAGGTTGGGCGCGTGGGTGGTCTCCTGTGGGTGGATATGTGGAGACTTTACCGGCGGTCCGCGGAATGGCATAGATGGGAAAAATGTTAAGGAGAATGCTGCTCGAGATAGGCTTGGTGATTGTAGGATGGATTATGAAATGAGGGGATGGGCTCAACTATAGATTCAGCTTTTTATTCTCTCACTTTGCGGAGATATTAAGGTTTTGGAGTCAGAATGAGAAACAGCAGAGAGGATTTTCGCATTAACGGAAGATACGTGGACAAAATTTTTGGGAAAAGGGATAAATACTCTTTATTCATGATGCTCCAGTGAAATTTTGATGGAAACGGCGTCTCATGTACACAATGGACAGAGAGCAAGGGAGAAATGGTTACCTCCCTCCCTTCTAGCATACTGTGAATGATTCTAAAGCCAGTAACGTAAAACTAGCATACCTCTATGGTGAGATTTCTAGAATATTTTCCCATGGAATGATGCAGCTAGTAGATAAAATATTTTGAAGGATCTTCATACACATATATTAACATTTTTCTCTGTTACAATCTGTATGGAAATCAATGAATAAAAGAATATTAAATTTAAATCTAACGATAGATTCTGAAATTTCTCGCGTGAGGTTAGGTGATGCTACTATTAAACTGAAATATTTGAATTATAACTCCTCAAATATGAATTTTCTCCTTTGTTATCATCCATTTATTTTCAAGCAATTGATTTTCTTGCGGTTGTTTACTTAATTAATTTAAATTATAAATTCTATTAGACGCACGTAAATTTTATTACAACCATTTGATTAACCTTGAAGAAAAGCAATACATTTGTTAAAGGAAAATTAATTGGATTGACTTGGAATTCTTTCAAACGTTCAGAAAGAGAGACAGAATGATAAACAGATATACTGAAAAAATGAGTCTATTTTGGTTGTTATCGAATACAGGAATAGAAAATGATGACGATTTTAGGAAGGTAATGAACTATATTATAGAAACAAACTCGATTATTACGAATTTTGTAGCTTAAGAAGTGAAAAAATTACCTGCTCGCATAAGTTATCCCATGCCATTTTGAAATGTTGAAGTTAATCTTTTTCGGAGGAGATTGGACCAAAAGCTTCAAAGCTACCGCATTGGAATGTGGCTAGTTTTTTGTAGTTCTCAGCTTGAGGGTGGATATACTGAATTTCTCTGAGAAAATAACAAAAAATGAGATGGATTGTATCCTGGTATATGTTATCGAAAGAACCCTGAAATAAAAATTTAATTGAGTAGTGAAAATTAAAAATAAGGAACATAGTTGTATAAGGAAAGCTAAATTTTAATATAAGTTATTCTTCTTTAGGTTATAGTAGTTCTTCCATTTTCAAACGAAACAGTGGCTTAATTAAGCGCATGAAAGATCACTCGATGAAATTTTTATGATACCTAAATTATTTTTTGTCAAACTGCGAAGTCGCGCTTCCCGTTTATTTGTGGATCTATACTCAGAGTACCCTCTCCATCTTCCATGCAACCTCATCTCTCTCCACATTCCCTGTCGCTACGTCCCTAAATCACTGGAAATTTATGTCTATTACGCGATGCTCACTGAGACCGAAATGCGTTGGCGGTTAATTAGACGCACTCGTTTTATCATTTATTTTTAATTTTCTCCGCGAAATAAAATGCCTTCGTAGAGAGAGTAAAGGGTGGTCGCTTAATTGCGTCATTCAATCTAATGGAATTTGACTTTTATCTCAGCAGCGTCCTGCGGGATTATAATAGCGTTTTCTTCCATAGTGCGTTTCATTAATTCTCCTCTATTTTCATATTCATAACATTTTAAAAATATCGCGGGATATACCCATGCCAGTCAGTTGGATTCCCAGAGCCAGTTTCCTCTATGTTCCTGCTTTAAATGAAAGGATATAAAATTGAAGGAATTGAGATCTTTCTGTTAGGAAGCCAGAGCCAGTTGAGGAACAACCGTAATTTCTCAATCCGAGGAAGAGAGGAAATTAAACCGTTAAAACTTCCTCCCTGGAAACGGTAATTTCAACCAGTGTTAATTGTAGAAAAAATAACGAAAGAAATCCTCGAAATTTTAATCGTACGCTCCTCACACTTATTTTTGATCGTCTACTTTCTCATTACCCCGCATGAATGAATTTAAGAATGAATTCAACTAATCAGATCCATCTAAATCGAGCCCATCTTAAAATGAAATTAAAATACATGAATTTATGAAAAAGACAGAAGAAGTCTTTCGTTAATAAATTTGCCTTACATTTCTGCAATAGAAAAATACACTGGTTTGGCACTATTTCCCTCGTGACGTAAGATTAGGGTTAATACAGTACATAATAGCATCAGTCTTGAGTTAATCGTGGCTTTCTACTAGCGGAACTTTCCAGGTTCATTCTCACTGGATCTTATAATTACTTAATCTTGAGTAAGATGCATTCAGTTGCTACGAGCTTTACTATAACCACTTTGGAGGCTATTTGTTGGTTATACCTTTAAAAGATCATCGTTTTTAACAATTATTATTTTAAAACCGGCGTCATACCTTAAGATATGGTATTGATAAATATTATTCAATTCGTATTATGAACATTATCCCACAAGAATTATAAAAAGGTTTAGAATGACATTTAAAATAGTATTTTGGTTCTTATGGAAGGTAAAGAGCAACTTTCAATGCGCGACCTGCAACTTGGGCATGATAATCAATAGAAGTAACATTTTTTTATGAAAGATAATACGGTCAAACAAGGCACAGATTTTTGAAACTCCCCTGGTCAAACATTGATGCGAAAGAATACATCAGTTCTTGGTTGAACGTGTTTAAAAGAGAGGTAATCGCAATTAGGGAGAGGGCGACAAAATTGCATACTGAGGAACAAGGAAGGAAATAAGGATGAAGAGAAGCGTCTCTCCCTCGCGGCGAATGCAAATTAGAATTGAGGTGAGGATTGGTTGAGAGAATCTAATTTTCAGGAATGAAGTGCAGCGGAAGGGTTGTTAGCGCTCTCATCCGGAGCTTTAAGAATTTGTCGACATCGCCGCTGGAGAAAGACACTCACGCTCCGAGTTACATTTTCCGCTTCGCCTAGCCCTCTCTGCCAATCTCATCGACCTGTTCTCTTTCAATCTTCTTCCGCGTCTAAATTCTTTCCTCCTCGTCTCATTTCCTCCTCTTCTTTCTCTCTATTCATTCTTTTGGTTGTTTTGCCGCCGGCAACACTTGTCCTCATTCCTACCAGTTTCTGAGCATTTGCCAAGATCCAGAACAATTGGAAATCCTAATGATCGAATAATACGCGGTTGCTATTCTCGAAGGGTTCTGGCATTAAATAGATAAATTCAACGAAGAATTCGCATGATTAGCTCTAAAATTTGTCAAAGAATGCTGTGTGGTTAAGAACCATTCACAAATACTTAAGGAATCGTTCGTCGAATCGTTACAATTACTCCAAATGGTAATTATTTTATTTCCAAATGGTGATTTTTTTTCCAAATAGTGATTATTTTATTTACTAAAACAAACTTAAGTTATCCATTCACACGCTAATTGACTTACAGTTAATAGTTTAGCTTCCCTGAAGTTGATCAATTAACTGTATTAATTAATCTATATTAGCCTCGAACGTAGCTACGATGATTAGGTCCCGGATAGCCGGGTGGGAAACGCGTTGGACTTTGTTGAAATTGGTCCCAGGTTCGACTCCCGGTTGGGTCTCACGTGCGAAATGACCTTAGCTGTCGAAGCTTTATTTTCAATACTACTACTATAGATCATTAGATGTGTTACTTTTGGTGGAAAGTTAATAGCAAAAAGTTTCCAATTTAAAATTTGAATAAAGAAGATGCACACAGTTCGAGAGCGTACGAAAATATATAATATTCACTTTTTCAAAATTATCAGATTCCCCGAACCTTCTGTCCTTACGGCTGGAATCTTGCATAATTTAAATGTAGTTAGTCATACCAATCTCATCCGAAATCTTATTCTGACAACTAAACACGTAATTTTAAAGACGATTTAATGAAGATTTGGAAGCGTAAATCAGGAAAACGCTCCTCTCAAAGATTAGGAAAACTCCTTCAAAAGCATATTTTGTCTCAGTTACGTCTCTCTTCCGAATCACCGAACTTTATTGAATTAAATGAGCGCTCAATTTCAAAGATATCTCAACCTTATTATTTGCCCCATAAACACCGGCAAAATCCCACCGCCTGGAGGCATTTGCAGGCGCGGAGCGTAAAACGCGTTAGATAAGCCTCAGAAATAAAATCCTCGGTATAAAGTTGCGTTTGTTTTCCAGCCAAGAGAAATTTCCGATGTGGGACAGTCACATCGGCCGAGCGGTGGAATCGAGGGAGAGGGGAATGCCGCGATCGATTGAGGAATAAAATTTAAAGACGCGGTCATGAGCGTAAACATCGCGGACACGCGCGATAAGACGCAAACTACCAGAAGAGGAGGGAACTATTCCTGAGCCCCCGACGCGGGATACGTAAGCAAAAAAGTGTAAAATGCGTGCGCGAGTTCCTCCAGCTTTATAGAGGTTTTACTGTTACGACCACTCCCTTCCCCGCGCGGAATATCGATGGCATTTGTTTAAATAGTGCGCGGTTTAACGCCGTTTTTTATGGTCCCTAAAAAGTTTTCTTTCCTGTCGGAATACGTCGGCCGATTGCGCGAAATGGATACTTAAGGGATCGCGGGCAAATTTGTTGTGTATGCTTTGATGATTTATCGATGTGGGGAAATCTACATATGGACCGGGAATCAAATCTGCCCACTTTAGTGCTTCAATAAAATGACTGTAAACTCCTATGCTCGCGTCTGTAGCGTTTGTAGAAACGAAAATCCCTCTTTTTGCACACATCCCGCTTTTCTAAGAAGTCATGAGAGAGATTGATTGAAGTTGTTTGGGGTATTTCCTTCTCGAAGAATCTATTACGCTCGCCGCCATTATGCTCTCCAATTTCCGGCTCTTTCCAAGACGTATGACGTAGACGTCCAAGACCTTTTAATATCAGTGGCTGCTCTGGAAGTAAGGCGGGCATTTGTCGTCTAATTGAAAAGATTGATCCGCTCATTTCGCGTAGACAACTATTAATTCTTGGCTTTTTAATCCTCTGTGCTATTGATGAAGAATTTTCTTAATTCAGTTGGAAAATTGTTGAAAATTCTGCGGAAACTAACATTTTAAATTATTCACATAATTCACAGTTGCTGGCGATGTTTTGTGGAAATACATCATCAAGAGAATGAGAATAGTTGTACTTTTTCCACAATATATTTATTTATTAAGAACAAACAATAAAAACTCACGACTAGTTTCGGCGAATGATCGCCATCATCAAGTGTCTATGCTAAAACCGTCGAGCATAATATATGCAAAAACGACTGGTGGAAAAATAAGAAATTAGGAGAAGAAGGGATGGGGGGAAAAGGGGGCAGAGAAGAAAGGGTTAGTCAGGAGCACGGAACTGGAGGTAGAGGTGCACTGTCGGTGGGTGGTAGGATGCATCGGATCAGTGGGGAGTGGGAAGGAAAAAGGTGCTCGTTAACCACAGTACAGTTCGTGGAATTCGTATGAGAAAGTATCTCAATGTTCTAAGAAGTTCAGCCTTTGATTCTCCTCTGTATAGTGGAGTATTTCCGGTACAAAATCAGAAGAATGTTTCCTTTCTAGTNGGGCAGTTGGTCGAAGGACAGCCGGTCGATGGGACTATCCGTCGCTAGACTTTTCGGCGCTGAGACAACTCGTCGAAGTGCTAATAACACATCATAGTATTACTAAATAGTTTAAGAATAAACTCTCTAATTCATTTTTCATATAATAATAGTTTGATTGAACAATTATCAAGAATTATTTAAATGCAAATTTAATCTACCCTTCTTTTGGCAATTCAACCTATATCTTCGCCCCAACTACCGAAATGAAATTTTCTTGGAAATTCGCTCATCCTCATAGATAATTGATTTAAAAGTAGTGGTAGTAAGACGATTTGCCGTTGAAATTATTTCTCTCTCAAATAAATATATAACTTTTACTCAGAACCTTTGGAAGTCGATTTGACTGTAAATGTCTTAAGATTTTTACTCTAAATCAGTGTTCAGAGATCAGCAGATTGCTTTCAAGCTGGCCTTGAGTTGTAGGTTGTCCATGTTTTAATATGCACCTCGAAGTAGAATTTGTACATAGAAAATAAATAAGAAGTAGAAAGAGAAAAAAGACATGAAAAGTAAGGTCTTGAATCAAGAAATAAACTAATGGAGGGTATTTCCCAATTTACTTCCCCTTTGTTCGATAAATAAGACAGAAAGAAAACAATGCTCGACAGTTTCATAATTTTAGTCGCTTATTTGTTTAGACAATGACAGAACCATCAATATGGTCTGCCTAAGTCATCTCCAGGCGGGAATTTTCATTATATAGGCAGAGGCATGGAGAAGTCAAGTTAGCGATTTCGAGTACACCCTCACCCACTGCCTTCCCTATTCGCGTCCTAGTTACAGCTTCCGCGGTTGTGTCGATGGGTGATTTGTAGCCATCGTAATGAGGATGGCGTGCCCAAGGAGAGGGTGCGGGTGGGCGGACAAGGAACAAGTAGTGGTGGGCAATCCCTTGGGCTTCCTCTCAGCACGTTGCCTACCCAACCTAGTCTAGGGTCCTCCATTGATTACCTCCTTCATCATATATTTACCCCCTTTTTTCAGCTCATATTACACTGTACGGAATTATACTGTTAGTAAACTTTAAGACGTTTAAAAATACCCGTTAAAACAATAGTAGATCTATCCTCAGTTGTCTCTCTCTCTTTATATTCAGAGAGAGAGAGAGAGAGAGTGAGAGAGCCGTTTCATACAACTCCTTCGGCTTATACAAAAGATAATTTACCTGTCTCGAGGATATTTTCAAGGAATGTAATCGTTTACTCCCTGTCCTGTATGTAAGCTTAGAAGTTATACTTAAGCAGAAAGGATAAATTTTGCTATGAATTGTATATCGAATGTCCATTCCATAAACATCTAGCTGTGCAATTCTATTTTCTCTTCAGTTAAGCATTGATTAATGCAAATTTTATTTATAATTTTAGCGTGGTCCATTGGCAATTTATAGTCAATGGTATGATGGTTACTGTTCTCTGCGCATCACTCCACCGTTGGAGTGATAGATTCATTGGAAATGGAGGTATCCGCAGTGAACGTGTTAACTCAGTCAACGTGGTAGTAATGTTGCAATTATCTGATTATAATATATTTAGATTGCCGGCTTTTATATATTTTTCACATTTCCATAATTTATCTTATTCTAAACTTATTATTAATTAGTTAAACGTCTTTAACTAGGTATCCTATTCCATAAGCTTCATTCTACGGCCGCACTTAAAACATTTTGATGATATAGAATTACTTTGTAATAAATATATCTTCAGCGTAACCTCCTTATAGCCCTTATACATATCCTTAAGGAATGTTATTGAGTACAAAGAGATTATATTTTACGTATCATAAAACTTATACGTCTCGTAATGCATTTTAATGCTATCTGGATTAGTTTCCCTCAAACGTTCGTTTGATACATTAATAAAAGATGCTGTCTACCATGATCATATAATATGCCGTTATTTTTTATGCCAGTTCTTCCACTTTTCTATCGTTTGATTGACCATTAAGTGTTCAGCTCTCTTTTGCAGCAGTTTCCAAAACTCAGTGTATCCGGAAAGCATTAAAGTTCCCTTTCATATCATTTTACGATAGATAGCGTCGTGTAAACCTCTATAGTATTAAATAAAGAGGTAGTAACACCCATGGAATCTCCTCCGTTAAATTTTAATAAAGGCAAGTTTATCTTAAGCTAATAGTTATTAATGCAGTTGCTCCATACCCGCGAATGTAGGATGCGATAATCTGATTTTAAGGAATATCCGTATTCAAGGGTCTGTATCCTCGTTATTTATCATCCTTGTTATTTTGAGATACAAGGTCAGCCGCTGTTAGCCGTATAAATTGGAGAATTAACCATTTCCGCCAAAAAGAAGCCGTAAAAATATACTTACAACAGTACGTAATCTATTGGTCACTCCATTCATAATCCGAAGTAATACATTTGCTCAAAATGAATAAACGTTGAGTGAATGTGTCCATGAAATATGAAGGCAATATGTATATAAATGCATTATTTCGCGGATGATGGATCGCCAAATTATGAATGAAGTCACTTTGCATAGGCCTAAATAAATTCCACGATACTTCTTTACATTACCGATCAAATAATCGCATACGACGCCACGCATACACAAACTCCGGGCCTTTTCACGCATTTTTCATCCCTTCGTCTCATTAGCGACGATTTTGGACCACGCACAATGCATTCTAATTTACCGCTCCCGTGACGTCCGACGGCGTCCACATTTACAGGAATAGAAACGTGGGAAACGCCTCCTCTTAAATCTCTTCCCTCGGCCATGAATCATTCCGCGGCTTCGCTGCAACCTTCTCCTCTTCCAGATGCCGCTCTTTAATGTCTCCTTACTTTACGTTGAGGTCCATCAACTCGAGATGTTCCGCTTACCTTTAAAGATCGTTCCAAAGGTGCTTCTTCCACCCTTTCTTAGGACCGCGTTCCCCTCTGCCCATTTCCTGCCAAACCTCTCTCAATCAGAAACGATGTTGACCTCTCCAACTCGGAATCTTCGCGAGGGTCGCTGTCTCCCACTCTCTTGCGGCGTCTCACCGTCTTTTGTTTGGCATGGAGCGCACACAATGTGGGAAGTTCCGCGTGGGCGGGTCGGCTCCACGCTTTTCAATTCTCCTTCGTGGCTTGGCCTGTTTGAAGCACCGTCTCCATTCTTCTCATCCAAGAGAGGGATGTTTGTATTCGGGGGTGAAGGCATTTTGAGAGACCGTGGAGGGATGTAGAAAATTTTCAGCTTTATTGACCCGAATTTCATGGGTGAAGTGGAGCCGGGCAAAGTTTATAATTCCGAAAGTCACGACGTTTATTGTATGGAAGATAGGTTGGATGAGTTAATACATATATTTCGTATGAAAAGCACATAATGCAAATGAAAATACAGAATATATTTACAACAAATTTAAACTCCAGAGATTTAAAGCAGGATTTAAAAGAAATTTAATACAGGAACATTACACATAGATATTTAGGTTTTGCAGCCGTCGGATGCCCACCTAAGTGAGTCTATTTAGTTCTTCTAAATCTCCGTCCAATTTTTTAATTGGGTAGAAATTAAAGATATGGTCCATTGTTTGTTTCGCTGTCCCACAATCACACGCAGGAGAGCCTGTCCATCCTCACTTATGTAGCATATCCCTACACCTTTCATGTCCTAATCCTTCTTGAAAATAAAGCTCTATCAGCTCCATCAGCGAAGGGTTCATGATTCTTAACCACAAAAGAACTACATCTTGACGATCAAGGAGCTTTTGTGTACATATTCATATTTATTTCAAAATTATTCAATTTAATTTAAATTAAATTGTGAAATCGATGACCTAATTCTTTGATGTTTGGACTAATTTGAATAGCTGGGCGAATCTTGTACCCGGTCTCTATTTTGTGCACTGTTGACTCTAAATACAAAAGTTCACTACTTCGGGCTTCTATTCTTTGCGAGTGATTTATGTTAAACAAATTTTAAAAATTGATATCAAAATACTTTCATCTTAGCGTAATAAGGAACTTCTGGATCTCTTTTTAATACCTGGTCTCCTCAAGTTTGGAAAGGTAGCATTATCTATAATGGGACATTTGTGCTATGTGGTCGCCTCAAACAAAGCTGAAAACCTGACAAAGCTAATCTGCAAGTAATTATTGAAAACAAGATGTCTTTGAAAAATAAGTGAAAGCAGAAGTTGATCATGGCTATTCATATTTATCAAGGTAGACCATATTTGAATTAAAATCAGTAATTATTTATTTTTATTATTTAATCATGAGGTAATGATTAACGTTGTCTAACATTTGAAGTATATTTTTCAAGTAAGATAATTTGTTTAACATGTTTTATTTTCCTCAGCTTTGGATCCCTATTCTTGAACGAAATATGTTCCTATAAATGAAAAAAATCAATTAAAAATTGCCCAGCCTTTTCGATATAATTGGCAACTGTCTCAGTTCACCATTTACTAACGACTTTCACAAGATAACACGAAATTATTTATTTTTAGCAAGCACTCGAAAGTAATTCTTCTGGAAATCTGCGACAAGTGACTTTTAAGTTTTAAAATATTTATTGGTAATATGGAAAAGGAATGACTGGCTCAAATCCCAGTCTCGTAGAAATTATTTGCTTCTGTTTCCTTTAGGCAGATATTGATTCTTCCTCTCGAAATATGGTTTCGTTCCGTATGTAGCGCTGAATGATTGTCCATGAAAGGTGCTTTTATGGAACTCGCTGAATACGAGCATTGGGAAATTAGTCTGAAAATTCATATTACTCTTGATTTTTAATTTTTTTTAACAAATTTGAGCGATATTTCATAGCATGGAGATTGAAGAGAAATCAGACGCGAGGTTGATCGAAGCTTTTTAAGATGTGCTTCGCGAAAATGATTGAGAATTTGAAGAAGGGGCTCCCGGATAGCCAAGTTGGCAACGCGTTCGACTTCGACGAAAGCGGTCCCGGGTTCGATTCCCGGTGGGGGCCTACGTGCGAAATGACCAAAGCAGTCGAAGCACTATTAACATTACTACTACTATTTGAAGAAGTTACAAAGGTCCTTTTTTGTGAAAGGTAAGTGCAAAAAAAAGTGCAAAAGGAAGTGCAAATTCTCAACGTTATTCGTGATTTAGAATACCTGGTATATTTTAGAATTCGTTGACGTACAAAATCTTTTAAGTTTTTAGGAACAAACAGTTTGTAATTTCCACAGAATATATTCGTATAAGTATACAGAATATATTCTGTGGAAATTACTAAGTGTTTGTTCCTACTTCTTTAATTTGGAACTGTTCCGCAAAGTAGAGTTTGAACATATTAAAATGTAGAATCAATATGATCGAAAAAGTTACGCGAAAAATATAAAATATTCCATGTAATTCCCTCGTTTTTAAGACCGATAATGAAACTTTATATTCCTGGAATAAATTTCTTGTAATCTATGCGTATAGGATGAAATACTGCGGTCTCCATAAAAAGAAAATCTTAAGGCTAATGCGTCATGAATACGCGAAGCGATACTTTTATCGCTTTAAATCATCCCACCGCTTTGCTCGGGACATTCCTGAGTTTGGATGGGAATTTATGAAAATTTCAGAATCGTCCTATCAACGCTTCGAACCCATCTGTACACGAGCAGCCCCTTACTTTTTGACATTAAGGGGTCATTATTTGTGATAAAGCGACGCGCATCTAGTTCCTAGACTCGGAAGTACTTCGGGACTTCCTTACGCCGAGATATTTCGTGTTGCTCCGCTCTTTTTCGCATTCCTGATGCTCTTTTATTGCTTCAACTGCGCTCCGGGTGATACTCATCGGAGGTATATTTTATGACGCATTTCGACTTGAAAACTCGCCCCCGGCTCGCGTCCTCGTTTCGCAGTTTTTTCTAACTTCCACCGTTTCGGTCGCAAGCACGTCCTTAAGGCGCAAACCGTTCGCTTTGTCCATCCCTCGTTGACTCCCGAATCTTTCTTAAAAGTCAGAAACTATTTGGTCGTAAAGTCCGACGGGGTAGAACAGTGTCGCCGGTGAGCGCGTCAGCATCCCTCTGAGATTGCCCTAACCTCTCCAACGATACCGAGCGTGACTCCCCTTTCTCGGCCCGCCAAGTCTTCGGAGGAAACGAAGACATCTTCAGCTGCTTTGAGATATCATTCCCATCTCCATTCCCTCTCTGCCTCCGTATCTTTCTCTCTCTTCCTACGCCAATTTTACTTCTGTTTTTACTATCCGCCCCCTCTTATTCTTCTCGGAGTCCTATTTTTATGTCCAATTGCCGTTTCCTCTCCGAGATGAGCGCTTCGTTCTATCATCACGTTTCCCCATTCGCCTTTGTCGGATGGCGCAAAACCCTGCGATTGGGGTTGTTTACGTTCGTCTCCATGATGTGGAAAGATTCTAATGACTTTAACTCTCGGTGTTCTACAATGAAGGGGTCGCCAACCTCTTCGGGTGCTTGAGGTGATAACTTGACGGTATTCAAGCCTAAACACGCCTTGAATAAAACGAAAGCAAATATACGATGATTAAAAACAAGGGTAAAATTCCGCACTTTTTTTATCAAATAGAGTTTTGTCTAATTCAGGGGAAAATAATTTGATGCTAAGGAACAGAAGGGAAGAATGGGTGATTTTGGTGATTGAATAGCCACTGAAATGCTGTAATGAGTGACGTAAAACTAAACACCGCCAGCAAGTCGTATGTGCCGCAAATGGTTCTCATGTGGAAATATTCTTTAAGTATAGAAAACAAACAGATTTGATGTTGCAAAAAAACTCTCTAAGCAGTAAAAAACTGAAAAGTAAGCTCCCTCCTTATTCACCCTTTAGAAACATTAGATCATTTATGTCCATTCCTCACTAATATCATTTCAGCTATTACTTTCTCTCGCAAAATTCGATCCCTTCCTTAAATCTATTTTAATTTCTATGAGTTTATTGATACGGATGCAGCTTATGCGGGTGCCATGTGTACAGCCAGGAAACTGCTGCAGGAAGATAAATTAACGTCCAAACGCTCTATCTCATGTAAGATATCATTTTCATACCGTCCTACTTCTCAAAAGGTAATTAACCTTCTGGGAAATAGAAAATTCTGACTTTTTCCAAGTATCCGCATAAATGTTTATTGCCTCAATGCGGGAGCATTCTCGCGGATTAAGGTAAAGAAATTTAGCTAAGGTACTCAGAAGACTTGATGCTATTTTATGAAATGGAAGAAACGCCTAATTCATACAACACAGTTATAAAATCCTTTAATTCTGTGAAGGACAATAATCTCCTAATCAAGGGATGAATTGTTACAAAAGGTGCTATGTTTAATTTACTTCTGGGAAATTCTGTTTTCTAGATTAAGAGATAATTGAACTTTGATTATGAGGGAGGGGATACAAGTTTTCAGTTTTTGACTCTTTAATTATAATTTACAGAATGTTTCTGATGTATATTGAAGTCCCTGTTAAATTTAGTTTATAGGCTCGTAATAGCAACGTTAAGTCGTGAAAGAAGTACATTTAAAAAGTTTACTCGTACTTTTCCAATTTCGTAAATACATTTTGCTATAGTTAAATTTCGGAACAGTAATCATCGACGTCTCTTCAAGTGTTCTGTTTTTAATATGACAGCATTTCTTTTAAAAAGAAATTTTTTGATCAAGGAATAACTCGTTTTAAAGTAGCGTTAATTCAGCCTTCAACTAATAACATTTCTTGTAGAAGATATACTTTATCCTTTTAATTTCATATGTTAACGTTAAGTTCTGGGAATAATTTAAACTACCTAAATCCTGAATACCTAAGTAACTAAATATTAAATACCTTTTAATCCTGAATGTCAGAGATTTTCATTAACTGCGTTCTTTATTCCTTACTCAGACTGCTCATTGGATATATTTCTATCCTTCTTCTCCATTTCTCATAGTTTTAATTACATATCATTCTTTCTCGGTGAGCATCTATATCTCTATATTTCATTTTATTCTTTTGTCTCTGACGCCATTAATTTCACACACTTCATGAGTCACTCTCCATCTCCTCAAACTGAAGACTTTTTCACGCTCAGCATTATCTACTTCCCTTTTCCTGCATTATGTGTTGTTTTTGGACGTCTCTTTGGTAATTTTTTTCCGCGTATCTTAAAGAGATTTACGATCTTTTGGGATTTGGGAGGGCTCCTCGCCTTCAACTATAAAGACTTTCGTTTATAGAGAAAGGGGTAAAGGGTAAAAGAAATGTGTTGTTTTCGAGCATCCATATGCTTTGCTTTTCATTGAACTTTTTTATCTGATCGGACGATATTTTAGTGGAGACAGTTTATCACCTCCAAATAGGCGTGGTTATTTGAATATCCGTCGGCTATTCAGAAGTGATATACGCTCGCCTTTAGAGGTCTATATGTGTCACAGAAGCGGTTAAAGGTAATATTCCAAGGCATCGGTTAAAGGTAGTATTCGCACTTAAGTCTATCGCTTTTTCCTTCGAGTAAGCGATATTCTTTAGTCTAGCCTCCGCTAGCGCACGCTTGATTGACGACCTGAAACCGCTCCACTCATGCCCACTGTGTACCGGGAAGAAAGTTATCATAAATGTTTAATCATTCCCGAATATCTCAGTGAAACAAAATTCAGCGGCAGTAACGTTATTTTTCTGTCCATAACTGTTTGCCATGGACCTATACTGTCCTCGATTCGATCTTTATATAGAAATTCATCTTTAAGTGGAAAATGTTTGAATGAACATTTTTGTGTCCTTTTTTATTTTGTAGTTGTATTTTGAGCTTTGTAGTGTCTATAAATAAATTTAACATTCGTTTACAGCTTTTAACTATTCGTCTATTAAATATTGGGTAATAATATAGAACGTTTGTTCGATTTGAAGAAAAGTATTTCAATTTGAAGGTAATAATACAATACATATTAATATTCAACATATATAAATGTTTTATATAAATAGTATAAATATATTAAACATATTGTAATAAGTATATAGCGTGTATCATGCCTTTATATAGAAATATAGTGGAATATTAAGAGGTACATATCAATTGAACACAATTCTTAACTACTTTGATTTGAAGATGGTTCGTGTTAATCCCGTGACTTGAAATCACTATTAACAATTGGTTATGGAGATCACACTTTTAACAATTGCTTATGGAGAACAATAGTTGAGAAGTGACAAAACTGTGAGACTTGATATCTTGCTAATTCTGGGGCTCTAATATCTTCGAGCGGAAAATCCTCGTCATTTAATATTTATCATGCAAATTTTCTCTTTTAAATTCTGGAACAATTTTTTGACATCGATTCCAGGAGCTTTTTTTCTCGGAAAACAGGCCCTTTGTTTCGTAATATCTCGTAGTTAAAGAAGAGCAAGCAGCGACATCAAAAGGCAGGAATGTTACGGGCTCCCTCTTGATGGGAGCGTTGTAATTAAATAATTCGAGGAGAAGAGAAAGCATTTAGATTGTTTTGATGGTTGTATATGACATTGAGGAAATGAATACGTAATATTTCTACAAGTTTTGGTTCTCAAAAGTTAGCTTCAAAAACGTAATCATAATGCTCGCAAATTATTCACAAAATAAACTTAATTCAGATTAAATCTTTTTGTTAAATTTCTGGGAGGGGGGGATTATTAAATAAAGAAAATTAGTTTCTATAGCGAGGAAAAGTTCCTTGCAATAGTTATATAAATAGTTCCTCAGCGGCAGCTCTGCATGCCGAGAAACTCATATTCATAAATGCTGTGAAAGACTTGTCCATTATCAAGTATAATGCAATTCTCCGAAGTAACAACTGCAAATATCGAATTCAGTTAAAGGTTGGATATCATTAGAAAATTATAGATAAAATACTATGTGCGAACTCCATAGATAATATTGGAAAATGTTTGCTTTTACTGCGGAAGCGAGTATGAAGTTAATACTCCAAAATGATATGTTGTCAAAAAGTTAAACATAAATATGGAGATGAGGAAGAGTGACTTTTTCAATGTTTTAAGTGATTGACGTGAGTGAGCTAAGAGTCAAGTGCTTGTACTTGTCTGAAAAGGTACTTTTAACAGTGGAGGATCACTGAAGTGAGATACAGCAAAAAATAGGGATAGTATGAGTTGAAAAGAGGTGAAATCGGAGGTAGTCTTTATAAAAAAAATAGCCTCTCTTTCAGAAGAAAATAAAGTTGTAAATACAGGCAAAGAGAGAAAAAAATGTAAGGATTAAATGGAACAAATTAGTTCGTGTTTTTAGGAATGTTGTAGCGGACAAATTATGACTGGAGATGTCTTGAAAATGCCAGTCATCATGGAATCGTCGCGCAGGAGAGTTAGTATGGGAAATATGCAAGCTGAAAATCGATATTTCGACGAAGTATTCTTTGAGATTTCGAGAATTGCGATATCTTCCACTTTGTTGTAGTGGCTTTTCCCAATGAAGAATCCTAATCGTAAGACGAATAAAATTTAAAGTGACTGAGATAATAGCTAAATTTAGCGAAAATTGTAATTTGTAAGAAATATTAAGGAAATATGATAGGAATAAATATATAAGTAATACATAGTTTTAAGACACGGATAAGTTTAATCTTTAAGTTTCAGAGATTTTATTGAATGAAAAACAGTTAGGGGTATGAATTTAAGGAATGTTAAAAGCATAAAATACCACGAATTGTTTTATACTACTTTAAATAGGATTTTTAATCTAATTCATTATTATAAGAGGCTTTATCCCTGTTTCTTTCGCTATCTTAGAACTGCAGAACAAGTCACTCATTCAACGAGAACTAGCACTATAAAGTTTTTAAAGAGTGAGGACCTGCAGTCTCCTTACATTCGAAGCGCACGGAGAACGAAATGGGATTTTTGGCGACGCCATTGTATATCTGTCAAAAAATGAGATATATATATAAAGAGAAAAAAACTTGAAAACGATGATGAATAATCATTGTATGAAGTGACATAATGATTGAGAAATAGTAATTCGAATGTATTTTTTCTTCACTCACTATAATAGTATTCAACAAAACTTTTCCTTCCGTAGTAGCAATGTTAAAACTTTGCCTCCCTCTTACGCCAGTCATTACTTTAAAGGCGAATCAAAATCTTAGGTTCACTTTTTACATAGGCGTACTCTAAGAATAATTTATAATAAGAAAAGGTTCCCGCTTTCTTAGCTTAAATTTTCTAGCATCCTTCTTAATGAAACGGTGTAATTCAAATTCCATTCGATTCATGCAAACATCAAAGTATAAATAATAAAATAAAACTTCTTGGTATCAATGACCCGTTATTTCCTAGATCAGTTGTAAATATCTTGAGCCAAGTTAACAGTGGTACAAGTTTATGGACTGATTGGAGAGAACCAGTGAAAACTTATGGGCTTACTGCCAATACGACGGAGTGCCAGTGATCATATTTCCGGTTGAATCAGCAAAGTGAAGATATATTCCACTGTGTGCGGTGTGAAATTGTTCCAAGTTGATGTATGAAATTACACCTTGGGAACGACAGAAAAGTATCGATGAAAATTTCTCATTTTCTCTCGCAAGCTTTTAGGAATAACCTTGCTCTCCGACTTTAATACCGAGTGGTGAGTAAATGTATGTACAACTTCAAAATAACCAACGGTAATGAACACTTCTGACTTATTTAGCGACACTGCTAATCTCGGAATTTCATTTAAATAATTCTCTGATCAATTTCCTTGAAAATGGGCTAATTTTAAAGTAATAAAATGTTTGCTCACTCTTAGAGTTAAGTAAGATAAGACAATGCCCTAAAATTGGGAAAGTATTAGTTAAGGAAAAAAATGTACTATATAGCTAATGTGTTATAATTATACTAATTTCAGTAGATTACTATACTACCCAATATAAACATAAATAATTGTTACCATATTATCATTATCATAATGATTTCAATTTTAAAATTACTGATAAGTACATCAAGTAACCATTGCTGCAATGGAAAAATCTACATTATTTTCAATAACTTTTAAATTGAAAACAAATTAATGATCGCAAAAAAATCGATATAAACAAAGGAATGGGTGTGTATCACTCCTAAAATGTGCCAATAGAGCTATTCATTTCAGAATCTCTGGAAAACGCCGGTGAATTACGAGAACCGAACCGCTCGAACTTCCGTTTAATAATCATTACAGTCCATTAGGCGTCTAAAAATGGCTGGCAGAGGAAAAGGAAGCTCATCGGCAGCAGGATATGATACGCAATTCATCTTAATTTCGTTAACGTCGGTGACCATGATTGGATGGATTAAATCGAAGGCATGGGAGTAAATTCTTGTTTCGCGATATTCGGATATAAATAACTGAGGATTACCTTGAGCTATTGATTGATTTAGTGCAAAAATGCTCACCATTAGCAGATGAAACCGAATGCTCGTATCTCATAATTTTTGTTTTCGGTGAAAACGTGTACCTCGCATTGAAACCAAGTTATGAACAGATGTAAAATGACATTTTAACGGCATGCTATCATCTTATACTTAAAATAAGTACTATAGTTAGTTACCTAGTTAGATCTATCATCTCTATGAAGCCTTTTGTATTTTCACCATTATTATCAACCTTAATAAAAACTCTGACCACTCTAGTATTTATGTCTACTTTGAATTGTTTATTTCTAGAAGGAGAAAAAATGTTAGTTATACATAAATTCGTGACTGTGCGAAAGTGATAAATATTTCATGTATAAGAAATGCCATCGGAAAAGAAATTACTAAATTAATTAAATTGAATACTATGTACTAGTATATAATCAAAAGGTCTCGATAAATCTGTTAATCTACGGTGAGACGAAAATTTACTCAAAAGTATAATTTTTCGATGGAGATAGATGTTGAACCAAACCGATGAAACCATTCTCCCTTTTATTGAACGGATTACTTGAAATAGGACGACGTCAATGTGATAAGATTATTAAACAATATAAGTAAATGAATTTCCCGTATTAAGGTTATTTCACGACCGTTTTTTTTTCATCGAATTTTAAAAACTTGTAATTTATGTGTAAGAAATTTTTAGGTTTTGATTCTGGGTCCCATAATCCAATTCATCAGATAAATTTATTAACTCTCCAGGAGGCTCTGTCTAGATAGTTTAATTTGATTTAGCATCCGACCGGGAAGTGGAAAACTCCAGGATCGAGTTATGATTGTCAGACTTTTTTCATGTGTATTTTTCCTTGGGATTTTCTCTAGGTGCACGCCTTTTACGTGATAAGTTACCTATGTCCCTTTCCTCGTGTCATCAATTGTTCAAGGATGTCTCTTAAATCAGCAAAATCTCGAATGACACCGAATATCTTAATATTTCATTCAATTGGATTACTTTTTGTATAGCTCGTCAGCAATAAACTGAAACATTTGAACACAATTTCATCTGCATGTATTTCAATTTTATGTCTTTGTGTTCTTTTTAAATTTATGTGTCCTTGACATACTAATGTAAGAAACCTCTCTGTACCTGCCTTGAGCGCTGGGGCGGTAGAAGAGAGGGCCGCTTGCCTTCATCTGCCCCAGGTTAAATAAAAGAAAAATCAAATCACGAACCTGCTTTCGACTTAAATTGAGAAAAGGGGAATTGGAGTTTTCTAAACACCAAGGAAATTGAAGGATAACTTTGGGAACGCAGAAAATAAGGGTACGGAGGAGAAATGACGCTGATATCCGCCCCGCTGACGCGAATGAGCAGAACGAGAGACGTATATGCATGGAAATTCGATACGCGTTTCTCTTCGGAGGAGTGCTGACAACTATGTGCGGCGGGCAATTTACAACCAAAGACTCTAAGAAAGGCTGGCGGAGAGAGTTTAACTATGAAAAGGGATGATGCCCGTTAGAACGGTAAATGAGATTCGTATCAGAGTATAAAATTATGCGAACCCGCCTCCTTTAATTCGTTCGGCGAACCGTACATCAATTGCAAAGTTATATTTCTGCGGCGATTCGCGAGGCGCAATTTTACATCCAGCAGTATGAAATTCGAAACGCGATTTTATCGTTTGTATTCTGGTCCTATGCGGCGCTGACTGACTTAATAACTTGGAATGGAAAGCCCCGAAGTGATCTTTGCGAGGCTTGACCCCGTGACGTTAATTTATGAAAGCAAATGTCTTTAGAGACAGCGTGGAAGCTCACATATCTCAGTGCGATCTTCGGGATACAGAATGAGGAAAGTCGCTTTAAAATTCGGCTGCCATTTATTTCTGTGTCATTGCGCAAGACATCGTTGATGCAAGCGATCTAGAATATCGAGGAACTGGAAGAGAAATTTCTAGCAGTAATTTTAAGGCGTAAGAGTACGACGAAGATCAAATATCGAATGGATTAAAAAAATGCCAAGAATAAAAAGTCAGTAGAATTGTAAGATTATCATATGCAAATTTAAGTTTTATTGATCACCAATATCACGAGACCTAACCCAGCAACATCTGTGGTATTCAACCATGATTATGTGCCGTACATTTATTAAACTGGTACGCTCTTTATATCTATGTATTAACTATTTTGTACTTACAGCTGTCGTTATGCGTTTATTTTCTCTTGAACCTTTACATTTATTCACGTAAACTTAAAAATTGGCAAAGAAAAGTTAAAAGACAACGTGAGATATGAGTATGGGAGCAATGGCTGCATTATAGGCATAATTATCTTTCTTGGAGGTATGTTTGCTCTATAAACGCGTTGGATATCAATATAGTTAGTTTCATGGCATCTCAATCTGAACGGAAGATATCCTGTGCGTTATGATAATTCTAGACCCACTATTCCAATTCCCGATTATACAATGTTTGAATCTTCAGTTTTTCTGCATTAAACTCCACCCAAGTGCATTCTGCAATTTAAGTCTTAAATCATCGTTATCCAAGTAGATGATATTTTGGCAGCACTTTCCTTTTATACCGCAACTTCTGCATAATACTATGCTGATAGACTTTTTTACATTCATATGTTGCATTTATCTTTATGATTTACACGAATACTTCCGTTGGCGCTATAGATGCCATTATTGAAGCTCGGTATTATTAATTTTATTTTGATAAAATTTTATACCGTGTCCTTTTACACTTTTCCGCTGATTGCGTGATAGATACAAAATCAGTATTTATACCACAAAATCATGGTAGCTTTCATTCCTCAACCTTATTACAGAAAAAAAGCTTCCAAGGGTTAGGTTTTGCACATCTACTGTTCTTTTATTCTTTTAATCATGGGGTTGGAACTCGTAAAAGCTCCAGAAATCAGAAATAACTAAACATTGTATGTATATAAGAAATTGACCCGAATTTGAGCAAAGGAAATTATTTGGTATTTCAAGCTGTCTCCGTAATCTTAAAAAGTACGGACAAGATACATATAAACAGCTAAAAACTGAGAAAAGAGCAGTTCAGTATTATGGATGATTAACGACACAAAAGAGAATGTCTACTACAGACCTTAAAGTACCTTGTTTCCTACCTACTTATCACGGTTACACGAACTCTGAACTCGCACAGCATAGAAGAAGCAGTATAATAGAGCTAGCTCGCGTGGGTATCAATCAAAATCATCGTTGCCATTATCCACTAAGCGAGCGATAATTTCATAGGAATAGCGTCACGAGGTTTGACGCCAAGTTACGTGGGTGATGTCTCCACTCCCTCGCAACACTTTATCAGCCTATTAGAAGTCATTGCCATGCGCGGTATGTCTTCACTGGTTCAAGGTTTGTCAACTGTCCGACCCATTCTAAGGGAAGCGTTTGATCCGTTGGCGATTGTTGTCTGCAGCAAAATGATACAATTGTTGAGCACGAACGTGGTCTGAATTCGTAAAGAGAGAGAGAGAGAGAGACTGTGGGAGCGAAAATAACTCAAAGGATATATCTATGTTTGATTGAGGATACATCATTATTTGAAAGAGAGAAGGATGTTATATTTTGTTTGTTTGAAATGGAAATCCGCGTATGTTAGAGAATTCAATGGATGATGTATGGCTAAAGAAAGATTTTTACTCCTTGCCAAAGCAATGCTTAAATAAAATCCACAGATATTGTTAATGTTCTGTGGAAATACTCTATGTTTGAAGGAAAAGAGCCTTATTATTTTTTCCACTAGATTATAATATAAACATGGCTAGGTTTCAGCGAATGATCGCCATCATCAGATGATGGCGATGGTGGCGAGGTTGATGATGATAGCGATCATTTGCTGAAATCTGGTCGTGTCTATATTAAAACCCCGTGTGGAGAAATTACGGTCTCTTTTCCTTCAAACAAAGAAATGCTTACTTAGTTTACAATATTTGACTGTGGAAATACTTATTCATCGCCACTGAGGAAAGAGTATGAAATTGACAATTCACTATTCAGAGCGGAAGAATTTTCATATTTTTTGTAGCTGACAAGTAGGTAACACAAGAGTTGCTAAAATGAAAGGAAGCCCAGGAAAATTATTTTCAATTCAAATATCGCGGTATAGAATCGTTCCCTGATGTTACCTTTTTCCCGACATTTTCACATGATATTTTCCGCTTTAAAAAGGGAGTAAATTTTTTTTTTTTGAGTCAGACCTTGCACTAGAAATTACGCCATTCAAGGTCCAGTTCTGTAGAGGGAATAATCACAGAAATGGGCCGCAACAAGTCCTTCCCATACATTCCTCGCCGAGTTAACGCCGAGTTGCATATTCAGTTCAAGCGAATTCTCTCTCACCTCGTTAGCAATTAAAATTGCCAATTCTAAGTCACGTAACTAAACGGTCTATAAAACTACCTTCAAATTTTATTTCTCTTTCTCACCTTTCTGAGTTTACCTCGACACTATAAAATTTTATCATAAGGAATTATGCATCACCTTACAACCACCCCAAGCATATAATTATGTTGTAAATTGTTTCATCCTTTCAGTGATGTCTAGAGTGGGCTAGTCAACTCAAGTGGGCTGCAGTCAACCTCCGAAATAGTAATCACTGATTCTGTAGACTAAGAAGACTGAGTAATTTGTAAAAGTGAGAGTAAATGGGATAGATATTTTATTTTCTCGCAGATCTAAGAAAATTAATTAATTGTGCCGATACGTATTTTCTCTTTGGATGAATTAAAATCGCATTACAGATATAACAATACGCACAGGGCCTACCTTTATTTCATAGTGTAAATTTAATAAAGCTTTTTAATGATCTAAAAATATAGGTAAACCTCATTAAAAGTATTCATCATTCTATAACCCAAACTTAAAGCTCTGTAAAATTAATCGCACCTCATTGCCTTATGCCTTAATTTTAAAATCTTTAACTAAAAAAAGGTTTTGAGCAACGGTGAACTGCGCCAAGGTGATAATCGTATTCCCTAATATGGAAAACATTTGCCTAACCGAAAGCTTTAAGTATGTTCAAGGAATTATTTATAAAGTTGAAATGTAAGGGGTAAGTTTGACACGAGAGACTCTTCGGAACCGGATGAGCTTGGACGATAACTTGGTGGACACCAGTCTAAACTCAAAAATGCCTCACGGAACGTATGCTAATAGAATTTTTCCGTATCTTTTTTGGCCGCTGTCATGGAAACTGACAAGTCAAATGGATCGGTCTTGTAATTCCCGTTATATTTGTTAAGCTCCGAAAAAGCTCGAGCTTTTTTCTGCTTGGGGATCACTCTTGCTGAATTTCAGAACAGGGTGTCCAAAACTGGCGAGATTTAATTAAATCGGCCACTCTAAAAACATCGTAATAATTTATTTTGTCCGACCACATAAATGAAAGGTTTACGGATATCAGCTGGTGCTTTTGCTGATGTTTATGTGTTTTTGTTAATCAGACTCGGTCATTCATAACCACATGAATTTTCATTTGGATACCTGGGGATATATAATTCTAATGACACTCAAATTATTAGTTATAAATCAAGGTCATAGAATGTATCGCATTTACGGTATCGAAGTTCCAATTTTAAATGAAAAAAGAAGCGATATTTGGGCAAACTTAAGCAGCATCTTAGCATCGATGCGGTAGCAAGTTAAATGAATTCAAAATATTAATTTAAAGACTGAATTTGGTGCATTTTTAAAATATCATGTAATCTATAATTTTAAATTTTATCTGAGGTTAAGGAATGTCAAACACAAGCTTTATATTTCAAATTTCTAGTGGTCGTACTGAAACGTATTGAGCTAATTAATATAGTACACATATATAACAGTTATTATGTATTTAATGACCCTATTAACTGAAGTCCTTAATTAAGAGATTGTTGAAAATTATCTTCGTGAAAATTCAAATAAAATTATTAGGGCTTAACTTACTCTATATAGGAGTAATTGTTAATCAGAAGATATATTTGCTATTATCAAATATATGCAGAAAGAAAAAGATTACGCCTTTTTCGACTTTCTAATCTACGAAATTATCCTTGTATAAAATATGTCACAGGTAATAAGCATTTAAATTCGGACTAGAACTTCTCAAACTATACCATTTGATAGTCAAGGTACAAGAATAAATAAGTCCTTGCCAACTCCTATTTTTACAACAGTGAGCGAGTCAACGTTTTTACTAACTACTACTCAAAGCTACGATGAAGCGGTCATCTGAATATTTCGTCTATCATCAGCTTCCAGCCACATTAAGGACTGTGAGATTATATCGCAACTTTCCCCTTCTTACATCTAAACTACTGCCGACTATTCTAACCTCTTTGAGTTAAATAACGTTCCATATGATAGCTTTGCTGATATACTTATATGTCGACTTCACTGTGAAAACTTTGATTCTAAAAATATTCCTTCTTTCTTCACGCCGTAATGACCTCCTATTAGAAATATTCCAGTATTTTCTATCACTGAGACGTCTGTCTGCAGGATTAGTCATGTCAGATCCCAAGAAACGCACTGTTTACCCTTCAAACCTATAGTTAATGGCATTACATCACAATTGTGCGGTGTTCAACGAAAATGACAGCTCACCGTAACACGGCCTTGAATGCCTCTGTTTACTGAAAGTCGTCATCACAGCCTTTGCAAGTCATTTTCAGACGATTTCCGGCAAAATGAAACCCAGCCGCTTGAGTCAATAATGGATTGCTAACAAGATCGTTTATATTTTTACGAGGAAAATTTAAGTACTAATGGAGATTAAGGACTTGTTTTACCATCGCACATGTGGTTGGTTTGAAATGTTTCATAGTGTATCTTTAGTTTTGGGATGATTCTCATGGCTTAGAACATCAACATTAAGCTGAAAAAATATACGTGAAGGATACAAGTATGTTATGGGAAAATATTGTAAAATTTACATTATTGTGCCGTCAGTATCTTCAATTGTATTATTCTCACTTAAAGTAAAAAAAAAGTTAAGTTCATTGCACGGCATCCCTATTTGAGAGATATGACGTATCCGGTCTGGCGGCATTCACTGTGAGTGACACGTTGTCAGAGCATCCACTCCCACGCCGCCGTATTTTGGCTTTTCCTGACCGCTCGAACTCGCTACTTATTAATTCAGCCCGTTTCTCAGTTTTTCTCGAAGTTGAATCAACATCATGGAACACACCGGAAAGTATATCTTTCACCGACGGCGAACGCGCTACCCACTTGGCAATTATTGGGCTAATATCCTCATATTTTAACATGATTTTTATATCTATGAACACATTCTGAATTTCTCCAAAGGACTTCATAAATCCGTTATAATTTTTGAAGAGTTTTAAATCCAATCTGATAACAATTTAACACTTGCTATGGCATGTTTCATATTTGATAGTTAGACTTAACTAACTGAGTTAGTTTATCTTATTGGTAGTAAAGTTAATAAGTTAATTCCATTTATATTGAAGATCTTTTATTCTTCAAATTCTCCTCATTTACTGCCTAAACTCTTTCAGCCATCTTAGTGTTAATTTCTCTACCGTTTCCTCTTATCCCAAAGTCCACCTCCATGCTTTCTTTGGTGAAAATATTTTATTTGAAAGACTTGACGGATCTTGACTCATGATGATCACCATGATTGACTCATCTTGCCATTACTCATTCATTTTGCTTCAGATCACTGAAAATTAGATACTTAGACAAGGAAGAATATTAGAAGATATTTAGAAGACAAAGAATTGAAAGGAATTGAAAATGTATTTTTAGAGATGAGATTTTTTAACGAAAAAAACGAGACACTGCAAAAGAACTCCATATAAATTTCGTTAAGCTGTACTTTAAACCGTCAAATATTCCAAAGGTATAGGGAATTGAGTCTGCCAATCGAGGATTTTTATCCTGTGGTAAGCCTTTAAACAGCGGAAGCCCACGAAAAGCACGCCGGAAGGCGACTTTCGTAGTTTTTTGCAAGGTAAATTTAGAATAAGTAAAATGTAGGCAGAAATTGTCAATGAGAAAGCGATCCAAGATGAAAAATCTTTCCCATAAAAACTCTCTCAGACTATACGGATAGCTTCATCTAGGGACATAAAACGCCAAACGGTCCCGCAAAGTATTTCAAAATTGAAATACCTCGCACCCCATCTCACGTTCCTCGTCGAATCCTTTTTATGCGGCTCGAATACCTACGGAATCCGTCGATTCTCAGTCATACGCAAAGCGTTATCTTTCGCCGGTGAAAATTTCAGAATCCCTGTCGAGTGGAACAGCAGAGGAAATTGCACCGTGTACAGGTGACGAGCAAAGATGATGGAGGAATACATAATGGAAACATGTTTTCGGGATGAAGGCTATGATAAAGTGACTCGCGCAATGTAAAAACCTACGCCGAGGTAGGGGATGAAAAATCGAGCCAATGTATTCCACAAAAATCGCTGGTATTCAACTCGGTTCTCGTATGGTGTTCATTTTATAAAGTGACATTTTGAAGGCAGAAATTTTATTTTTCCAATCTAACTTAAATTCATTTTCATCACATAAAAAATTGACTCAAATTACTAACTAAATAGCAGTATGAATTCTAGTTGAACTAAATACAAACTTATATCGAATATAAGATGTTAGAAAGTATACTTAATATCTCGAAAAGAGGCAATTTAATAGGAGGAAGAGTATGTGATATTGTAGAATATTGATGAATAGAAGAACGAATGCAGCTCTTACTTATTGTCCTGTGAAAGGAATGTAGACTGTGTATGAAAAAAGCGGATACTCATTACCACTAGAAGGAAGAATATTCTAAGTATACATGCCACTACAAATTGACTTAAACCGCCTAAGATTCATTACTACAGGATATTTCTCGAGAGTGACAGTTATGATTATATCTGCATAATCTTTATTACTATAGCAGCCTCCCTTTGAGATAAACAGATGATGGAATATTTAAGGTCTTCCTTCTAATTTACGGAAGTGATCTTCAGAACACCATTCACAAAATTTGATTTCGCATTTTTATCAGGTAAGTGATTTCTATCGCGTGGATTGGAATAATTTGATGCTTCATCTTTGAGTTGGAGGGAAATTTTGAATTATAAAACGATGTATTTTCTCGTCCAAATACTAGCACAAACGTAGTTTTTGCATTCCCAATTCAGAATATTATGATATTTTTCATGCTCATTGTCTCAAATTATTACCACATTCTATTTCCCCCCATAAAATCCTTTTCTCCAATTGAACTTACCTTTTAAACAGCGAAGATATTTTTCGAAGGAAAGTGGTTTGTAGCATTCTCTTAAAATTAAACGAGCAGCTACTCTTTCTCCACTTCACTGGGGATTCACTTTACCGAAACTTCTCCTGCCGTCAAATAAAGGAATCCGTTCCCTCTAAAGCTTGACATATGGCTCGGTAGAAAACTTCACCCAACTATAAAAAGGGACAGTAAAAAACGTATTTATAATGCATTATATAACGTTATAAATTCGAAATGGCACCAAGTTACAGGGAAAAGGGGATTTAAAAACAAAGTTTTGCCCCCCAAATAATATTAGAGTTATTCGGCAAAATTGCAAGGAAAATTGTTATTATTATTTATCCTAGGCTGCTGTTTGACGTAGTACCACGTAGCGGCATCACAATCACATATGCATTATTATAATACATTACATTATTATTGCATTATTTTGATACATAATATATTATTATCATTGCATTGTTATGATACATTACATTAGTCATGAGGTGGATTGAGAAGAGTGGACATCAGTAGAAAACTGATCGGAAAGAGTTATAGGTAACGACAAAGGAGAATAGAAAGGAAGTAGACGAGTATTAGATACATTAAGATCAAGGTGACGTACTGGAGATGGGTGACTGA
>KZ308310.1:380992-566811 GCA_000376725.2 Ladona fulva
CTGTGAATAGATTTAATTGTGGAAAATCAACAGAAAGTCTTATACTTAAGGTAAATTTAGAGAAAATATGTATTAATATCGTTGAAAAGGAATTTAATATCACATATAAGTATTTTACTTTGAAGGTGCTTAGATACTCATGAAGGGGAACTAACTCGCATTCACGTTTTCTAAAATTTAGAACTATGCCAAAGAAAGCTTACAATAAAGATTACCTACTGAAGGCTTCTGATCTTAGGAAAAATTCGTGGATGATATAAATAGAAATGCTGTGATTTATTTTCCCTTTTAAATTTTCCATGTAAATGTCCTACTTTAATATATACATGGCAATGTAGAAGCACGAGTTCTAGCAGTATTAGTTGTTATTTTTGCCTACGGGATACTCGAAATTTCCAAATATATCAAGTTGTTAAATATTTGCACACATTTCTTATTAGATTACTTCTTAAGATTGCCGTTCCTCAAGTTATTTGTTTCGCTCTTTTTCTAGTTAATGAATTTTCATTGTATACCGTTACAAAAAAACCTCGTTTATAAATCCTTCTAAAGATAAATAAATTCAATAGCAAAATTCCATCCGAAACAAGAAATTAATGAGGAAAGAGAAGCTACGGTCGAAAGAATTCCGAGAAAAGTTAAGAGAGATCAGAGTAAAGAAAGAGGAGGACCTCAAGAATATGCTGTAGAGGATATGAGAAACAAGATAAGGAGAGGAAGAGCGTAAAATGAAAATGGGGAGAGAGGAGAGATGGGGAATAAACGAGAGGGAAAGTACCTCTAAAGAACGTATGCGTAGGCAGGGAATATGAGATGAAGGAGAGGGAAAAGAATGAAGGATATGGATTGCCATGGAGATGGAAAGTACAAAGGAATGAGATGCTTGTCCGAAGGGTGGAGACGCATAAACTTTACGAGTGGGTGGTCCAGAGGAAAGGAGAGATGGTCAGTCGCAGCGAGTGATATTTGGGGAAAGGTAGGGATTTCGGGGAAAAGTACTCTTTGGACGAGAGGGAAAGTGAGACGGTGAGTGAAATGGGTCGGATGAAGGAAAAACAATAAAAGGGCGGAGTGTAGCTGCTCCCGGATGAAAAGGGAGGGAAGCGGAAAAAAGCAGGCGTGAATTCCTCAGTCTCTAGAGGTCTATTTGAATTCTATAGAAGATCCGAGGATCTGGACATCGGACAGGTAGCCAACCCTATCCGAAGCTATCCTTGTATACTGATTTAACCTAAGAACGATTTATGGATTTAGCAACACAATAGGGGTGGTTCTTCACTATTCCCACTATAAGGATATATATCTCTACCGCAGACGTAGAAAAATTACTTGTGTAGATTATAAAAAAGATATAAATACAAGTTATTAAATACATGTCCTTTCAAGTTTTTGGTACTATTTANATAGACATTTTTATTTATATTCTTAATGCCATCTAAATCGACAATTCCGCAATTTGGGCAATCTTTAGAGCGGAACTTTCATAAGCCTTGGTATTTCAGTAGTTAGGTAGTTCAGTGCTTAGAAATTCTGCCCGAAATCATGGGAGACTTGGGTTCGAGTCCCAGCCGAGTCCGATATCTTTTGCTCATCTGTATCCCAGTTTTTTTATGCGTTGAGAAAATTATTTATAAATTCACATGATCCGGAATAGAAATGTTATAGAATAGAAGTCTTTAATTTTACAAACTTAACCCCCAAATAATCGGCCACTACGTGTTATCTTTGCGTGAACAACAGCTATGACAGACATACTGTTGGCAATGAATCTTCAAAACGGAAAAGTCACTCTTCAAACACCATTTAATAAAATTTAATGCTCTTGGGAGAGAGACTTTTCCATGTTGAGTTTGCGTGATTAGGCTAAAAAGTTAACAGATATTTAAAATTTTGCTGAATGTGTAAAGGCTGAAGAGTCTCGAAACCTAAAAAGTTAATAATAAAACTGTAATGTTTAAAATTCGAACTGTAACTAGGATGGCTCTTAGAGAAAGAATAGGTCCACAGGCTTCCAGACTCAAGTGTAGCCGTTGCACTAAATTTAGAGAATAATTGGAATGATTGGGTGCTGAATTCTTACCGTCGAGGTGTTATTATGCATAATACACAATTAATTTTACATATTCGCAGCATTTTTATGCAATACTACTCGATTAATCAGCAATTTAATATTTAAATACATTTACCCAAGAAATAGTAAGCTGTGGTTTCTTGATCCGTGTATCTTTATTGACTGCTGTTCCTTTCCTTCTCTTCTTATTGTCTTCCGAACTTATTCCCCTGAATAGAAGTGGATAAAACGCCTCTCGGGAACTGCAACCTTTTCTTCAGAAGTGAGAAGAAACACTCGGCAAATCCTGTTATCTCCAAGGAGTCGCAAGCGGAGGCACACTCAGTTTCTTATTAAGAACGGCGAAAGTGTTTGTATTAGAGGGCGAGCATTGGGCGAGCACAGAAAAACAAAGTGAGATGAAAGAGAGGAAATATGTGACAAGCCGATAAGGACTTTCTTGAAAAGCAACGGAGAAAGAGCTGCGTCGGGATGAGAGTTTGGATGGAGTATGGAGTTGAAAGAGAGCGAGAAGATCGTTTTTTGGAAAGAGGAGAGGACAATCTCTCTTTCCCGTGTTTCCTAAGGGAATAGTGCCAGAGAGAGGAAAAATCAAGTATGTCCCGGATTTTTATAAATAAAGTATAGAAGTAATCTCGCTTTGCCCCGTATGCATGAATGTAAATGGAAATAGTTAAGTGGATGAAATATGAAAATTGAGTAGTTAATGCTGCAGTAGTTCTTATAATGCCGTTATAGTATAGGATGCCATACTTCATAAATAGAGAAGTGGATTGATATTACGCAGTCTATATCTACTAAAAATTAACAAGTATTCTCCACCCAAAAATTTAAAGCATTCGATTATTTCGCAAGTAATTTTCGCTCGAATTATTTTTTGCAAATGCCATATTTTTCAAAAAGAAATGACAAAACCAAACTTAGTAATATCCACAAAACTTTTAATGCATTCACGCAGTCGCATTAAAATTTTTTTGGATATTACTAAGTTTGCTTTTGTCATTTCTAATGTTTTTCCACGAAGTACGGCCAGAGAATATAGAATTTAGCCATATTTTTCATTCAAATATTTGACTGAGAATTCCACTGGGTGGAAGAAGAGACTTTTTATTCTCCATTTCAACCCCGAACAAGGACGGTTTTAATTTAAATAGTTTCAACTTTATTACTGCGATTCGATCTCGCAATCGAATTTTGGGACTTAAATCAAAGATTGGGACAAAGTTTTCTTGAGAAAGAGCGTGAAATTATAACTTCCTATTCTGAGGATATTTTGAATATTCCTTGTTTACTAATCTCGAATATTTCCCCCGATTCAACGGTTCTAACGATCATTAAGGTACATACATTAAAGTAATATTATTTTTATTCCACCATTTACTTATTTAAGACAAATACACATATAATGTTAGCGAAATAAAAAAGAGGGTTAAATGTACTTACCATATTATCCTCATAGATACACTAAAATTTAGCTGAAGTCCGCATCATTACCCTGCTGAGCATCTTTTGTGAAAAAAAACTTAACTCTGGTCTCACAGAGTGATCGAGCAATTGGAAGTATGGATCTAAAGAAAAATAACATCATAGAAGTGCTACACGTTAAAATTGTTTAAAGAGTTTCTTTTAGTTTTCTCATGAAATTCTAGAGTAGTTTTCATAATTTATTTTCCTATGAGTTCAAATGAAACTTCGACGGAGACAATTATTCTGAAGTGACTGATCAGATGAAAGCCAAGGCCTACGGAAGAAGAAACTTTTACCTCGTCTTACCTTATTATGCATGCTACCGGATCGTGATATCACCCAAGTACTGTAACTCAAACACCATTACACGGGATGTAGGGCAACGATAAATCTATTACTCTTTCTGTATAGGAAACTCAATCAGTGAATTCGATTTATTTCCCTTTCGAGACTTATGAGACAGTTTCCACTGAAAAAGTTACCTAAGATGAATGGGAGGTTTGCGTGTGGAAATTTCTGTCCTATGGTAAGAAAGAGAGGAGTCAAAGGATGCGAGACACGATAAATGAAGCTCATGAATGTAGCCTTAGAATGAAAAACGTAGTCTGTTAACCTTTGAAATCGCGGAAAATGGATTATTTTTCAGATTCTAGGAAAATATAAAATTTCATTTTCCTCCCATTACGTGTGTGTGCAATCTTTCGTTTAAGAATGCCTACGTCGTCAAAATAGGGAAGTATATTTAATTTACTTATACACGAATTACATGAATTGAATTTGTGAATATCATATTTATAAATTGTTACGAGGGTTATTTGACTGATTACCTACATCAAGATAGTGTGACATTTCATTACGAGGTTTTCCGATGAGAGTTTTTGCTGAGATTTTTCAAGGAAATACAATTCCTCTTATATTAAGCATATTTCCGCTAAGAAGATCGTACACGTTCTTTTATTTGCAACAGCTTTTTTTCTCTTTGATTTGGGTACGAAACAGCTATTATTTCTTACTGGAGTTCGCCTAGTCGGAATGCATTAAGAGATGGAGTATTTTTCGGAAATTTTTTCGCACGAAAGGCGAACTTGATTTTGCTGTAAAAGAGCAAAAAAGTGAAAGAAAATGAGACGAGAGAAAGTAATAGAATGCTGCAATGCGAAAGTTCTTTGAAGGAGATACGAAAGTGAAATTTAATCTCTCAGTATAATTTTCTCAAACTTGGACGGAGTTGAAGAACACTTACGAACACAGAGACCATTTTCGTAAGAGGATAAACACATGAACATTTATTTTGATTGAACTCCAGGCGTTTTATAGGTTGAATTTTTTTCGAACTTCATGTTAACTTGAACATATTTAAATGTCCTTAGACTCTTAAGAATGAAATGTTTTTGTCATATAAATGTTTTCTGATATCTTTAAACTGAAGTCTATTTCAAATCTTCAGGGCTCTGATTGACAGAGGCTTAGGCACGCAATATTTCTTTTAATGCGTTTCGAATAAAAGCCACCAATTTAGGCTCTTTCAAATTATCAAAGGACGTGAAAAGCTGCAACTTGCCTTCCAATTTGCTAAAGAGCCCTTCCACCCACGTAGTGATGAAAGAAGCTATGGGGGAAGAATACATATCCAAGATTATAATTGAATTTTAGCAAAAGCAAGATTGCTATATTCTACTTTTTTTAAAAAATTATGTGAAGTGAAGAAGTGAATTGAGCTTTCAAAAGGGAAGGGGTACTATATAACGTAAGATAAAAATTGAATTTACCAATGAAGGAGGAATTTTATTTGGTTTTTACATACAATTTAACTTAAAATTGCTATGGGCCTTCGAATTCGTATAGATAAATTTGTGAAGAGAGAGTTGAGGAATATCATCTTGAAAAAAATTCTCATATTGCTGGTTATCAATCAATGCAATCATTTTCAGAAAATTATGATATGAATTTCTACATAAAGTTGTAATTAAAAGTAGAATATTGTATAGATGAGATAGGAGTATGATTTAGGTATGCACACATTATGAGATGAGTTTCAATTCAGCTGCCATGAGAATAACTTATTGACTAAAACAGGGCTAATTTCATTTTCAGGCAACCATATTAAAACTTTATCTTCCGCTTCACACACACTTCAGTATCATATAAATGAAAGCATTTATTTATTTTCTCCAAAAGACACCTGCAACTTTAACGTCACGATTTCTTCCGGGCCCGAAAGCATTTTTTTTCCAAGCCGAGATGGAGAATCCAAAGACCTCAAGTAATGTAGTAACTCTTCTTACGTTCGGTATGTAAGAAAAAGAAGAAACTCGGGCCATCTTTTTCCCGTCCGCGTGTTCCACGAGATAAGAAACCCTCGTAAGATTCCCCATCCCGAGCCCAAACCATCCTCAACCCTTTCCCACCATCCCCACATCCATTTTCATCCCAGCTTCCTTATCAACTCGAGAAGAGGATTTTAAACATATAGGAAACTGTCTCGGAGGAGACAGATGGTGCGTGTGATTCGGGACTGGTTGCCTTTGTCGTAGGCATGTATCTGGATTTTTGGGTGGGCGGGTCGCAGGTGGGTTGCGGCGAACGGAGGGCGGATGTGGTTGGCGGCGAAGGAGGTTTCCGAAGAGAGAAGGTCAAAGCTATGCGAGCCGACTGACACGAGTTATCTGCGGAGGGAATTCGGTCGTGAGCGGGGGAAAGAGGGATGGAGAGGGGTGCGCAAAAGTCGGCGTGAAATCATCGTGAAATCTTTTCTCGAGTAAAACCTCGGAAATTGAAAATGTGGGCGGATGCGGGTCGAAGGTTAATGAACGTCGCAAGCGAGAAAACAGGTTGTTTCATTCACGTTCCTCCGGTCGAGGGGAGAATCAAATTAAAGAACTGGAATCTTTCTGAAGGAAAAGGTTATCGCGCGTTCATGTTCCTAATTGAAGTCGCTGATACGATTGAATTGGACGGTTAATCGACTTTCGATTTTACACCGATGTTATCATTTTCGACTGAGAGGATTCATACTCTTGATGTAATCAGGACCGAATTCTCCTTCCATAAATTATCTTGTTTACAAAGAGCCATTACTATTTATTGGAAAAAATTTTAGACGAATGACATGTAGCAGAAAAGGTCATAGGTAGTAGCTCTTTAGTCAAGATTATCTGTCAATAAAATATATTCACGTTATCACATCAAATTTTATTTCTATTCTAAACTAAACTATGAAATTTATAGCCCGTTTAAATTTCAGTGAATTACTAATATTCTGAAAATTTGAATAAATCTACCCAAATATATCGTTGAAAATGAAATTAATGAATAAATAAATATTCTTTTGGAAGGAACTTCTAAAAAATATGAGAATGCAACCTTTTAAAGCTACACTAAGCCATGTTTTATCCTATGGATTGATGAAGTCCGACATTATGAGATCGGATGAATGGATATGAATCTGAAATAAGTAGTCATAAGAAATGAAGCTGAAAGTTTTTTAAATAGAATATTTTCACGTGAATGATTTTATTGAACTTAGAAATCGTGTAATCCATTAATATTTGTACCACCGATGTCATCATAGAATCTTTTATAAAGCCCGTAAGTGATGTAAAACCTGTGCAAGTTGTCATATTTCCGAACTAGAAGGGTTATCTCTATTTTTAGTTTACAAAAATTCCTAAATTTCGAGTTCATTCTGTTATTCGCTGTGAATAAGGGGCAATAGAAAGCCCATCTTAAACGTTTGCCCTATAAACTGAACTGCAAAGAAACAAAACGTACGGAGAAGATGGGAAATACAGAAAACATTGCTAGAAGTATCCTTCATTCGTAAGAATTGAGACGTAAATGCTGAAAAAAGATTAGAAGACTTCTAAAAAGAAGCCTTTTCTATTCCAGACCTGTTTTTGTTACGCTTTTGCTATCGCGTTGGCACCTATCAACCGGACCAGAGGGCTTCCACGCTTATGGAAGCTCCCCGTGGAACCTATACATTACGAAAGGAAAAAACTTCAACGCCAAGGAGATCGTGATATACATGGAACGAGTAATGGAGAAGCAGTGTGTTTGTGCCCGCGCGCAAGTGCACGTGTTCTGTCCCACGATCACGCAAATTGTTCTCAAGAGGCGTTAACTAGTAAGTACGTGAAACAGAAGGAAAAGCACGCAAGGCTAGGTTAATTAAACTCCTTACATACCACTCGCAGCGAATATTTTATGCACTCGTAATTTTCAAGTTTTGAGGTTTTCACCGTGAAATTATCTCGAATAAATTTTAATAAGTTATCTTAGCGTGTTTACGAGAAGTTTCTGCCGAGAATATATGTATATGGATACTCGGTGATGTCTTAATTTTAGAGATATACTTTCGTAAAAATTAGATCATAAATTATTTAAAGTAGAGAACTTGATTTAGAGTATGCATTTCGCATGTATACATAGATGTAATCCTCGCATATTTTATCAGCATCATTAAAATTTAAATTGAAAGTGTGAATTAAAATATTCCATAATATTAATTTCATGCTTTTATCATGTATGTATATCTAAATACTTTCCTTTATGTGATACTCCTCAGAGATTATAAATTCGGAAGGAATATAGAACGGTTATAAGATTGGGATAAGTGAACTTAAAATTATGGAATTAATTCAAAAACAAGGCTCTTTCCTCCTAAAATTGATGGTATCAACTAATTAATAATTATTATCCCTTCGTGGTAATATTTTTGCAGCGTTCATCGTCACTGGAAAGAATTATTACTCATACTAAATTGATAAAACGAATTAACATTATTCATAATTTCCATTCTAATGTATTACATCTTATTTATGTCTTGCATTTATTCTGGTAAAATATTTCGGCTCTCTCCTTAGAAAGATATTTGGGGTACACTGATTCTGTTAATACCATTTTCGCTAAAATTTGGCCTTCATTACTTGGTTATGAATTACATATATAGCTTAGAACATATATAGCTTATATAGAGTTATAAAAAAACAAGGAACTCCTCTCAGTACTTTTACACATGCCCAATTAAAGTTAAATATGTAATTCATAAACATAAAAAAAATTTGATAAAACATTTCCACTTATTTTTCCCCAGATTCATTCTCTGTTAAATTTGGTTACAATTAACATACAATCGATACATTATATCTCGATAATAATATAATCGATATATAATTATATTAGTTATATAATTAAAATATTAGAATCCTTTGAATACATTTTATGAGCCTTTATTTCTTGGATATAATCCAATAGATAACTCTCGTTATTTCAATGAATTGGCTTTCCAGCTCAGATATTAGTTTCACATCTCCACAGCATGATAGCTCAATTTGTATATCTAAAGAAAATTTTTCATTGCCATTTATAGTAAACGGTTCATATTCATAATACAGCTGTTTAAGAGGAAGAAGACGATCCAAACGTCATTTAAAGTTGAAAATATTATAAGCTCATCGAATTCATGGCCGTAATTGGCTTTCCATTGTCCGATCCTAAAAATCACCTTGAAAATTCTGGCCATCAAGCAATAACATGAAATTCATGATTGTTTCGGAAATGAACATGCGATCATATATTTTGATGATATCAGCATTCAAATAATGTCGATGAACAAATATTGATGCACAAAGATCTGCAGCTTTCCTGTTGAGTTACTTGTAAAAACTTGAAAAAACCTCTCCGGCTACCAAACAGATAAGATCCTGAACCCTACCTTATTGACCTGATCTCGTCTCTGCAGGATTTCGGAGACACTGCTGCTTACTAATCATTGGAAAACATTCTTAAAGACGCGCTTGATCCTAAGCCGAATTGCGAATACGACTTTAGCAGTATTTTCCAATTACTGACCTTGTCATCCTACAAGAAATTGATGCATACATTTTTCATTCAATCCTTTAAGAAGTCAATATGAAAGTATGCCGCAAAATTTAATACGATGTAAATGATGTATTTCGATCTTACTTATCAATTTCTTTTAGCTGCGAATATAATACAATATTATGTAGGAGGAGAAATTTCCTTACGCCTTCAAATCCCCCTTTAGTGGTGATCTGTCAACATCAAAAGCACTCTAAAAAGAGAAGGTCTTTCGTTTTTTGTGTTCGTATAAACAGTAACACTTCGTCAAAATCCATTATTCAAAACAAAGCCTTTTTGCGAGGCCGATAGCGGGATACATATTCAGGCGGCCGGTGCGTGTTTCGGAAAATAAAATTAATGTGTTTTTCGAGGGCGCTATGTAATGGTCATGCGCTCCGCTCGCGCAACACATCCCGAATCTAACTTCCGACCTTTTCCCACCATCGACCACATCTTAAGCGGACAGACCCTTAAAAAACTCGCGCCACCCTTTCACCAGAACCGCGCATTGGTGTCAATTCCGCTCGTCTTTGTCCCTTTTTCGAACGGACGCTCCTTCTTTTCCACCCTTCAAAACACTCTTTTATTCCCCATCCTCCACCGTTTCCCTACAAAGGCTGCAACCGCCTCCTCAATTTATCATCATCTCGCACAGGCTTGTCTGCTGTCAATTTTTCCCCGGTTTCTTCTTGTTTTCCCGCGTTAATACGGTGCCGCATAAGGAGTCCCTCCTTTTTCCGATCTTCTCCCTGGGAGTCCACCCGCGGTGACTTCTCCGCTCACGTCAACTTCTTCGCCAGACGTGCATTTATCTTTCCGCAGTCACTACTTTTCTTCCTCCGGATGCTCGCCCGTTCTATTTTTTGTAACTTAGCCAACGGAAAGTGGCGGAAGAAAGGTGGCGAAATGGATTTTCGAGAGTGCAGCTGTCGCTTGGATCGGACGAAGGGCTGGGAATTCGCCCTTTTACAAGGCATTGTTTGCGCTCCCGAAATTGCGTACGTGATCGTTGAAGTTAGTCGATTTGCGGGTTTCAGTTTGGAAATCTAATGATCGAGAGCTAACTTCTAAACTTAAGATCGTACATTAAGATGTTGCACTCATGCAGCAGTACATTGCATTCCCATTCATTCTATAAAGATGTACATTTTATGGGATATCACAATTAACTCTGGGAATCGATTTCCATCGGTTCCTATCGAATCGCGATTCCAAAACCTTTAATTGGGCTAATATTCAAACGCGATCCTCTCATCTTTAATTCCTTTGGAGATGGCAAGCTTGACTTCTTAGGAACTATGAACAAATATCTTCCAAAGACAGTTTAACTAATACTTTAACGTGGACCAAATAAAAACTTATATTTGAAAGAAAACGAATGGAAGATATACACCGAACTGGATAAATATGGTTCATGCTTCGGGTCATTAGTAACCTACCGAATTTAGATTGATGTTCTTTAAATCGGGGGAAATCATAAAGGAGCTCCGATTACGATGGAAAAATTGAAGAAGGATTTAAGAATGGGTGCTAGGAAAGAGCCTTGCAGTTGTCTACGAAGTCTTCCAAACGGCATGATTGAACATTCTAGCAAGTTAGCTCAATGGCTAGAGCAGTCGACCCCTGTTCGAGCCCTGGTTCTTCTCTTTTTTCGTGTCAGTTTTTCGAGTTGGAGGCTAAGAAAAATAAAGTGGAAGATGACCGAAGGAACTTCGATTTAGCTCTTGAAATGAAATTTCAAGCCAATTGTTTACAGAAGTTATCTACTGAAATTCTTTGAAATTCACCTGTAAAATTTTAAATTTTATTTCTACAAAAATTAAATTTAGTTCTTAAATTCCAAAGGATCTACCACTTAAAATTGTTTAGCTTCGGATATTTCGTCTTTTGATACATCATTTAATCCCGTCATTTTCCCCGTTTGGTATTTTCGATCGCATCCTCTGAATTAATACATCTGATTCCACCTCCTATACTTTCTACTTGTTTTTTGACTTGATGCTTTTAATCATGCTCGAATACATTCTTAGTTTTCCGTGTCTGATTAAAAAAACGGAAGATATAAACCAATGTCAGCCTAATGTCACTCTTCCCCACCAGGAAATTCCGTACCTCAAGCGTAATTCAATAAAAGGTACATATTTACAGGCTTAAAAACACAGTCGCCTCGTCTTTTACCGTATCCACTTCTTCCGTATCCGAGATAAAGCTGTCAATGTCATATCCTTGTCCTTTCGTTCATCGAAGGAATTATAACAGCGAAGCGAAAGGAAGGAATGGAATATTTCTGGTGTAGAGCGCTGCAGATATGATCCCTCGCACACTTGCATCCATCAACCATTTCTGTCCTCATTTTCTCGAGTCGAAAATTCCTCGCAGGGCCGCACCTGTAACCCATTCAGACCTTTCTCCTCGCCTCTCCCTCAATCAATGGCCGCCCCCTCCTTTCACTGCCCCTTACGTCATATATCTGCTGTCATTTTCGCTCCAATGCCCTCTGGCGCCGTGTCCGCTAATTATCGCGGATAAAAACGGATTGCCAAAAAGATCGAACTATCTGCTTTATGCGTGGGCGCTTGTGGTTTATTGCGGCGCATTCATTCTTCCCCCCATTCACCTTGCTTTGTTTATCTGCCATCTTAATTAATGCGAAAGAATGCTGATGTAGGGAGCTCTCTATCCTTTTCGCCTGGTTTTCTCCGGACTAATTTATGTTGCTTCGCTGACCTCCGTTATTAAACGGTACGTTCGATCGAATTGGATAAGCTCTAATAGGTCTTCGAATTTGAATCGATGATTAACTGTTATGCCTTGGTTCGTGTCTTATTCTTTCTCTTTCGAGAGAGATAAGAGTAATAACTCCGAGGTGCGGAGTTCGTATTTCCATTGGCCGAGATAACCGATTCTTTGAAGTGCGTGAATAAAGATTACTGAGGTGCTACTGTTACATATCAGTTCAACCGTATGCGATGAACTGCTACTGATTTTGTAAGAATACCTAACAATTCTTCAAGACCACATCATCACATTTCAACGGACTCCTAACTCATCGTTAATTTCATCATTCTGTTTCTTCTACTTTAAGTAGACCATTAATTTTGACTAATTATTATTACGCTGTATATATAATCCTACCTACAATATTTAATATTTATACTTAATTCTAGTAAACGCAACCGTTATACATTAATTAATATTTACCTACATTATGGGACTTTTCTGTTCCAATTTGGCCCAATAAAGACGTTTATTATTATTATTAATTAATATTTACCATCTCCACTGTTGAAGATTCCAATAGTTTGCATTTTTTTAATTTTCTAAAAAATTTTCTAAAATCGCGTTCTCGCATGTTCAGAAAATTAATAAAATATAACAACTATCATAGGTATACATAATATACCCAGAATCTTCTCTTTGTCATGAGCATGACAAAGAGAGGAAGTCACATATTACATACAAAAATATTTTGTCCCTTGTGAGGTTGCCCCAGTCTGAGAGTAAAATTAGTTTAAATTCTGATACATCTGTAATTTTAGCCAAATATCCTGTAATCCATAGGCAGCAGAAAGTTATTCGATTTGCTTTATTTTTATGGTAAATCTTTGAATCGGACTTTAACTCTACGTACACACGTATTATCTACTAGATACTAGTAGTATCTAGACTAGTATCTATACTATATTTAATCAATTTTATATAAGAATCGTCTAATTCAGTTGTGGCTTAATCGCGACTCTATGTTCTTTCGAATTCGTTTCCATACCTTCAACAGTTAAGATTGTATTAAGACTATGATTTTAGTTTAAGACCTTTCTATTTGAATTTTTTAGTCGAAATTCTCCAAACCCGTGAAGAATTTCGAATCAATTTCTTACGGATTTGCTACATACAGTCCCAACGTAAATTTACAAGTAAAAACACTTGTAACAAAAAATGAGGTAATTTTTTAAACCCACCACTTAATACTTATTATTTAATTAAGAAATGATAAATCGTATATTTTGTATAAATTAAAACTTTTAGCATCAGGCCTGATGATGTTAGCACACAAGCGACTCGAGTCTATAATTAGACTTTAGTCTCAAATTTAATCTGCGGAAAATACAAAATTGTGCACTTTTTTACATGGCTTTCTACGAAGAAACGCTTTACCATAATAATCTTATAAATGTATGAAGTATTCATAAGGAATATTCTAAAGTACTAAAATGCATTTTAGGAAATATATATCGGCTCCCAACACCCTGGAGGCTTCCATGTACCTATTTCGCAGTGACATGAACCATGACCACCCCTGGTCTAGTATACAAAGTCATATCTCTAACAAGTTCTTGTTATTTAATTCTCAAATATTTAAATTAATAAACTTATTTATCAACGGCGTACGAGAACATGTATAGGAAAAGACATTGCTATAGATAGTTACAGTTATACTATAACAAGTAATTACAAATCTCCACTAAATTTAATTAAAATTACAATATTTTATAACCATCCTACATTGCTTCAGAATAAAAAATGTAAATTCCAATTATAATACATAATGTTATATTATAATATAATGTTTCATCGCAATTACAAGTCATTAAATTTTATTATTATCATATATTATATTTTTACATGGTATTTTACATTGTAATCTAATTAAGCATGTTTTTGGATGAGCAACAAAAAGCGTACGGTTTACATGCTTGCACCGTGTCCCAACATAGCCCAAGATGTTGAAAATGAGATCGCTCTGTCGTGGTAGCATTAGAGGTCAGAGCATCTGCCTCTAATGCTGCAAAGTGGGAGACCCGAGTCCGATTCCCGGCTACGGCAGACTTTTTCTCTTTCATTTCTGTATCTAAAATCAAGCATGTGAACCACGCGTTTTTCGTTGCTTATTAACTGTTAATTTTGTTTATAGCTACGCGCGGGGCATTGTTAAATCATTGATAGTGAAACGAATACCAGTTAAAGAGTGCGACGAGAAATCCTCGATATCACGGAGATAAATATTGTGTTACTCGTTGAATCAAGTATTCATACAAAGATTTGTAGAACAANGATGATAATAATACTTTATTTGTACGAGATTGAAACTAAAAGTCTCCTCTTCCATCTAACTCATTGTCATAATAAATTCATTTTTGAATTTGAAGAAATGAGAAAAATAAAATCTGATTATACAACTATATTTTACGCCTCAGAAATTAAAATTATGGAAATAACGCTAATAAGCTGCACTTTTACACTTTCGCATTACGTCTCGGATTCGTCTTGCTGTGCATCATCGATCTTAGGTCATCAACTGTTGAGAAAAAATCATAAGAAGCCATGCCTCGCATCGCAGGGACACATCAGATTCGGCCGAACTGAAGGCGAAACTGCGCCATCCATCTCCTTGTGGCACAGCGCTTAGTCCAACCATTTTTACTTCCGCGGAATGAAGGATTCGTGGTCCTTTGTGACTGCGCATCATCCAATATATATATTTCCCGTTCTGCGTCATATACCACTGCTCACTTATCATCTTTTGTTCTCTTTTAACATTGCTCCGCTCAGGGGTAAAAGAATTCCTCGCCTTATCTCCAGCCACCCACCGAACCCTTCGCTCATACACCCTTCCTACTCTCTGATCTCTTCCTCTCCTCCTTGTTCTCCTCCCTACCCCTTTGTCCTCCCCCAATCCTCAAAACCACCCCGACTCCTAACTCACGTTTCGGATTTGTCACTGTCTGACCACTCCCTTATCTCTCTCCACGATTTCCCTCGCGTCCCATTGTCTTCATCGCATTCTCTGTTCTTCTCCTTCTTCTTGCTCCATCTTTCTTCAGCTCATCCCTCTTTCAGCTCTTCATATTCTACGATTTCATTCCCTACGTCATCCCCCGCTTACTTAACAATATTTTTTCTACATCGTATGTACTTTAGTTCTAGTAATTTTCACCTAAGTCCTGAAACTCTTATTTACCGGTCATAGATTTCCTTTTACGTTCTCTTTGACATACCCTCTGTTTTGTTTTTGTTTTAACTATTCTAACGCTTTTTTAAATTTTACTGCCGTACTTCATTTTGGTTTTAATTTCAACTCTTTTCTCACTAATCGTAGAATTTCAGCGTCATACATTCCGAGAAGCAGAAGCCTCCATTCAGATGTACTTTGTAACCCTTACCACCTTAATTTAAAGTAATTTTACCCCGCACCCCTAATTTATTAAGGTAAGACGTATATTCTTAAATTTTCCATACATATTGTCTCACTGGTTAAGCTGACAGTCAGCGCCAACATGCAATAGGCTGTATGTGTTGCAGAGAAAATAAAATTTTCGAATGTTTAAGTGGCATAATGTACCAATTTACTTTCATTTCAACGCAATCCTTGGACAAGCCTCTTGTACCTGCAAGGGTATGCGCATTGCTGGAGCTTGGAAAAGTGTCNAACATGCAATAGGCTGTATGTGTTGCAGAGAAAATAAAATTTTCGAATGTTTAAGTGGCATAATGTACCAATTTACTTTCATTTCAACGCAATCCTTGGACAAGCCTCTTGTACCTGCAAGGGTATGCGCATTGCTGGAGCTTGGAAAAGTGTCTATGAGCTAAGGTGCTTTTTTCACCAGTGGGTCTGAACAGAACAAAACTTCGCCAGTTTTAAATACAAGCAAGAGTTTAAATTACCCATCCTTGAAAGAAGGGAGTAATGTCAATTAATTTCAATTTTTGTGCCTTAATACAACATGGAGCCAAATTTGGATCTCTCGCAAACGCACCACAGCGCTCTCATACTAAGAAAGTCTATCTCTAGCTCCTTTCACTTTGCTCAAACTCCTTAACAGCCGAGTTATTTTATTCCTATATATCACAGCCTATTTCATCTAATATGACTGCCTCCAGAATTTATTTGCCCCATTTCGCATCTCATTCATCCTCTGCAAGAATCTTCAACATCGGTCATAGGTCTTGCACTTTTTATCATTCTTTTTCATTTGCGAACAACAAAGAGTGCCGCTCTGCCTCCGTGATAACCCGGTTCCTTTCTCTCGTGCTCTAACAGCACGCATCAGTCTTCCTTACCTTCCTCTCATCATCTTCCAGCATCTCTTCTTTTTCTCCGTCGCCATAATCGGAAACGCGAGGCCTGTCTCTGATTGAACGGAATCTCGAGCACTTCCATGTATGCAAAGCAGTGATTCGAGACTTCCTGATGGACGCTAAGATCGATATCGGTATCCCCTTACGATATTCCCCTGCCCACTCGCCTAGAAGTTTATACCCCATACATTTCGCACTTTAATACATTCTTTCAGCAAGAAAAAATGTATTAACGTGCGAAAATTGCGTAAATTTACGTTTTCGGTAAGAAAGAATGTATTACATTGTACGTTTGTGTTTGATTGCGTTGTACTTACTATCAATGCGTTTCAAAGAAGACCTACACCTTTTATGAATTTTAATATTATGTAGTATAATTGTTTATGTATTTTATCAGAAAATTAATAAAATATAACAACTATCATAGGTATACATAATATACCCAGAATCTTCTCTTTGTCATGAGCATGACAAAGAGAGGAAGTCACATATTACATACAAAAATATTTTGTCCCTTGTGAGGTTGCCCCAGTCTGAGAGTAAAATTAGTTTAAATTCTGATACATCTGTAATTTTAGCCAAATNATCAAATTATACGATATTTCAGTGGTTAAACTGTATGAGGAACCCAAGAAATATCGATTTTCCCTAGTTGTTCTCAGCCGATCGTTGAATCATGAGATCAGCTTAATCACTATCAGAGTCAGATCAGTATTCAATCTCAATCAGTAATTAATAGAGGTTATCCCAATACGTTCCCTTATAAAGAAGACGCCTTATTATTTTTTAGAAAGGATTTTAATTCATTGGAAGAACTCGCTGACGAAATCAACGTTTTATGGCTCAGATAGCCCAGCATCAGAAATTGCCTTACCCTTTGATGGAACTACAACCACTTCTATTCCTTATTATTTATCGCCTTAAGCTCCTTTCGGCGTGACTAAACGGTAGAGGTTATCTTTTGTTTACCATGTTTACTTCAGCCCCACTAAGTGAATGCGACTTAATTTGGCGTGAAATTTCATATCCGCCATCGATTGCGGTTTCCTTGACATCATCTACCTTTATATACGTCATCTATCTCTATTCCCATCCATTTTAACCTCTCGCACCCTTTTTCAAGAATAACTGTCCTTTCGTGGCCGCGCTGTTTTGGTTTCAAGCGAAAAATCAGAATTATTAGTTTCAAAATTTATATTCTTAGTATCGAACAGGTATATTATGCCAAACAATGTTAGCCTTTAACTATAAAACTGAGTGGCTAGAATTTACTAATAGTTTTCCGTAATAGCAAGTGAAAAGAGTCTTCGAAGCTTTAGAAACTATTATTTTTTGAAACCACATCATGAATGGTCGTCGGTGATATTTCAGTTAATATTTTTAAAAGAAGTTTTATGGAGAAAAGTCCAAACTAATATTATGAATGTAGTTTTCCCACATTAAGCTGTGGCATCTAAAGCAGACTTGATGCTGGAAACCTACAAAACATTAATATTTTGGCTATCACTGAAAGTCACTTAGTAGTTTATTGACTCTGAAAAATTCTACATACATTGCAAATTAAATGAGTTTTCAAGAATATTTATTTTAAAATCGAAAGTATAAAGGTAAAGAAAAAACGTTTTCTAGGCAGATAAAGCCGTTTTTACTGTATTTAACTCCTTCACGTAATGAAAAACGCGGTGTGTGCGAATGGGAGAAGAAAAATCTTTCGTATTCGTTTAGAATTTTACGTCTGAAGAGTTTCAGATACAGGACCTCCGTCTCCTACATCAGTGTTCTATCTCTTCTATGGATCTATACTCCGTGAAATTTCTTCTCACAAAAACGGGTTGTAATTGCCTAGTAGGAATTATCAAATTTGAGATTCAAATCTTCAAATTTGAAAATAAACATTTTGTTCTAAGGTTATTTGAATAGTTAATTTTATTTGAATTACGATGTAATCATCCTTAACGACCGATTAAATAACTAGCTTATTCATTCATATCTGTTTTATATCAATAATCAAAATATCAATTCAATTGTTGATGATTTATTAATGAGGTCATCACAAAGACTATGTCACACAGCTTATGAACGCATTACATCATTTTAGAGAAATTAAATATCTCTCACTTTGAGAACTTCTCCATTATAAAACATTTACTCCTGTTGCAGGCTTATTAAATTTGATTCCACTGTTTATATTGTTAATACTGTTTGTACTGTTTTCCCTTTCAAAATGCCATATGTTTAATGATAAATTACCGTTAGAAGTTTTAGATACACATTTAGGGCTTACGAATGTTGTGAAGTGTAAGATAACGGAAGGAATATAAATATTTTTCCTATGCAACAATATTTCTATTTTTCGTTTTCGAATCGTACATTAATGCTTGTACGATTTTCCGATAATATCCTGGCCGTAATTTTTAAAAATTTTTGTCTAAAATATTTTCTAAGCTTAATAGTTTACATAAACTTTTGATATTTATTGAGAATGGATTTTTTCCGTTTGCTTCTATTTGTATCATTTCCGTATTTACTTAAAATAATATGTTTAATTACAAGGTTTCAGAATGATATTTTATACGCTACCGTTTTTCAGCCCGCACGCTCAAACGTAAATATCAAATTATTTCCATTTATAATTCAAGCGAATCATAATAGCAAAGTCTTTTATAAATTAGAACTCGTAATTGATAGATCTCTAATGGTAATAACTTTCCTACATCAGCGGAGATTGCCTAAATTTAACCGGTAATCTGCTCCGTTACTCGGAAAGATATGCCTTCCATCCATTATGCACGATCCAAAAATTGCGAGAGGTGATTTCAGCGTGGGTGAACGACTTCTTCCCGCGCCCAGCATTGGAAGAAAAACCTTTCTCCGATCCGGCTGACAATCCGGAAGGCAATTAAGACGGCTATGGATTGAGATATGGCGTGACTTTGTAGACAGTGATGTATTGGTATAAAATCACATCCGGGTAACACTCTTTCTTTCTGGTGCGCTGAGCTAATTCTCCCCTGTGGTCATCATCATTCGGACGTCATTCCCTTCTGACCCGAAAAGGCACCGGGAGCCAAGGGGGCTCACAACCAATTTAACACGAGAGGATTTCTTCCGAACTGCATCTCAATTGACGTCATCATGAAGACAAAAGTGGTTTGCCCCGGAGAATTCGCTTTCGTTAAAAAATTATTATGTCATTAAGGTCACCGAAGAAAGGGTTTCCAAATAAGTGAGGCGGTTGAATTTCCTGCGTTATATTTTTACGTGAAGGGAATCCTTTGGGATATAATTCAGTATTTCTGGATAGATAAGCCGCAAAAATAACATTTGGGGAATGCTGTAGAAGAAGAACTAAAAATATGACAACATAATCTTTATTCCGCTGGTAGATATCCAAAGGCGACTCGCAGACAAATATCGGCAATGTTTTTGCGGAGGGCTATCAAAATGATAAATAATGTCTATAATATGACCTGATTGAGATTAATAATCGTAATCATCCGAATGGAACGTTTATTTTGTTAAAATGAAAAACACACATCCCAAACATAAATTTCCTAAAAAATCGATAAAAACAGGTTTATTTATTTATGATGTAAGAGTGGACTTGAAGTTGACTTATCAAATTAGAAGTTGGACTGCAGGAGCACAAAACCAGTGTCGTTAATTTGTATAAATATTCATTTATTCATTTACGTGCATTATATAATTACAAACGCTAAATTGCTCACGACTTTGGAAAGTTGCTCGGCTATATCAAGGTAAACGAGTCTATTTTCCTAAAATTTCCTTTCCTTTGCTTTTTCGTCTTAACCCGTGGCTTCCAATTTTGCGATCATTAAATTCTTCTTTTCACTGGATATGCGCATTAGCATTTGTATGTTTTTGAGAAGTTTGGTACCAATGCAATGGAAGAGTAAACGTAAGCGGCAATGCGAAGCGGCAGGTGGATCAATTTATTTCATTCCCAAGGGATTCTCTCTCCTGAGTCATATCCTCTAACATCTTTTTCCGGGGACATTTTATCTAAGTTCTTTTTCCTCAAGACTAGACCGCAGGATGAACCTATTCCAGCTTCCTTCATTCAGGATAACCCCTCCCTCGATATTAAGTCCGGAATTGAAATTTTAATACGCATTTCGGAGTTTCGAAACCGCGTCTAAATTCGTCCGAGAGGGCGGAGGGAGATAATAAAACGATAACAACGGAAGCGAAAAAGGCCGTTCGGAGCCGAAATTGCATCCCCTTTTATGGAGCCGAGGAGACATCATAATTGCTCTGTTAACCCAGACTAAATCCCTCTCCATCGGCAGAATTTGAGGAAAAATCGTTCCACCTTTTTACGCCCTTCCTTTCCGTTCTGTTTCACTCCAGCGTTCAACATCTCTCCCCGGAGTCTTTTCATGTGCCGTAATCCGCAGCCACTCCATTTCTTCCCTCCTTTAGTAGCCTCTTTGTCAGTGTCATTTGAAGCTCCCAATCCATCGATTTCCCCTTCGTTCGCACTAAAACTCGATCTTTTTTCCTTCGACGCACTCCGAAATTTCCCCCATGAATTCCACCCTTCTTTTGACGCTTCCCGCGCAACCTCTTGATTCGCCGCTATCCTTCTCAAGGCGACAGGCAGGCGTCTTCCTCCCCCTTGCCCTACCTCGGTGGTGGATGAATAGGGTGAAGGAATCGCTTCAACAAGGGAGAGATAGGTTGGATGTAAAAGGCTCCGGGGATGCTGAACGCAGGGTAGCGCGGAGCAGCGCATTAGAGGTTCCTTGATCAAACTGTATAATGGGATGAATACAAGCAGAACAGAACGACGGCGGAGCGGAGAATAAACTAACATCTCTCACGCATGCTTCTGTGAAAGCAAGATTCTCGTCCTCAATTCTCGCCTGCGATGAAGCGAGATAATTCGTGTTCCGTTATTATAGCTCCCTTTCTTTTGAAGTTCTTTTCTTATAATCCTTGCCTTTTGGCGTCATGGGATCGCTTTTCCTTTTCCTTTTTGCTTTAGATGTAAACCTCACTTCTGTCTTAGTTTATGCCTGGATGCAATAAATACATTTTCTCTGAAATTCAGGATTACTTATAGGCTAAGCTATCATAAGTATATTTTCAAGTTCGATNACTTTGGTCATCCGTCTTCTCCTTATTGAAACTCCTTTCTCTTTTGTCCTATTCTCGTCATTCTCCCCTTCTCGTTCGGTTCTTTCCCCGTGCGCTGCCCAGCTCACGTAAAAACGCATGCACCCCTCGACACACGTCTCCCTCCACCTCTACAAAAGATACTGAACTTTGGCAATCGTTGAAATTCCCCATTTGGAAGTATTCTCTGGCTGCTGCTCGGTGCTATGCACCCGGAGCTATACCCGACAAAATGTTCCCAAAGTTTTTTTGATTCCTTTCGGAGGAAGGAAACGAGATAGGGAAGGGACGAGTAGGAGACGGAATAAAAAAGAAAAGTTTCGGTGAAAAATCACGGTGAGATGGAATGTAAGGGGAGAAGTAGCTGATGTTTGTAGCTTTTCCGGGAGGACGGTCTTCCGAAAAGTATTTACGAAGAAAAATTCTAATTTTCTGCTCTGCATACGACCGTCGGTGGAGGAAGTTAACGGGGGTCTCGTTATGTTGCAAACAAGGACATTCATATTCCCACACGCGGAAGTGTTTTTATCTCCATATGATATACTTTGTCGGTGGAATAGATTTATCAGAAGACGAGTTTTTTCAATAACAAATGTAATGTCCCCCCTGCCACACGCCGGAAGGCGGCTTGCAGGGTACTTATGTAGATGTAAATAATCTTCTAATAAAAGTTAATGACACAGTTGTAGACATCTCTATGATGAATAATTACAAATTTAGTAGGAAAAATAAGTGTTTTAAATACAATTAAAGAAATCATGTCAGTAGAATTTATGAAGCACCATTTTCTTTCAAATCTCGTGATTAGTTTACTTTTCTTTATCCGCCAAAAAAATTTCAACGATTATATTAACATTGCGCAGAAAATGATCCTTCCTAAATTTCAGGGAATTACACTTTAAGTAAACTCTCATTTGGAACGTTCTTCCTCTTCTAGCTTCAATGCACCATTGCCGCTGAGGGAAGTTTATTTCTCAGTAAGAATCTCTTCTGAATACGATTTTGGAAGTCCCAAAGCCAACCAGTCCTCGGCGAAATCTTACGTGAGAAGCTCAATCTAAAACCGATACTTTGTAACAATTTTTCTCTCTTCCGACGATTCTACGATTGGCGTGCGCCTAAACTTAGTGGAATGTGAGCGAGGATTTCATAAGATTCCCATGAATTTCCGCAAATATCCCATAAAAGTCGCCACGTTCAGTAATAGTAAGAACTCTCGTAGGAAAAATGCCCATTTTAGCGTAAAACCGGTTCTTTTTGAAGAGATTGTGAATATAAGACGAGAGAACTGTTATAACATGGCTTCTTTATCTACCCTTAGAACTTGGAACAAGAAACTTTATCCCTGGTTTTATCCGTAGTAAGTATCCACTTCTTCGACGTCTCATTCTGAGAATTGGGTACTGTTAGTTTCTGTGATCTATTGCAGCGTACTAGATGAAATATTGAGTCACAAAAGCCTCATACTTAAGTCAATTAAACAAATTGAAGTTACGGCCCTCCTAGGAATATTTTTAACGAAGATAGTTTGTACGAAAATAGTTAACATGAACGATGAAAGTTACTTTCGAAACACAAACTTCCGTTAGTCTCGCCTCATTTTTCTCATCACCATTTACTCAACTACTATATTATTACGTTTTCCTTCACATATTTCCTTTACTCCTCATGTTACAGTCAAGCTTACCACCGTTACTATGTATAATTTTCACAGTTATTCTTCGGATAACTTTTCGCTGTTTACTGTGATAAGTCTGTCGATATTTGGAAAAAAATGTGCTAATATAAATTAAATTTTCCCCTATTAAAATCGGAAAAATAACCTTTGGAGTAACTTCTGTTCACTGGAAATAGTTTTATACTCTTCATCTTAGTTTTCATATCTTTAATATTAACCATCGTCCTTAATCGTTTATTTTTTCCATTCCGAATACTTATAATTTGTGCTCTATTTTTTTATGTTATGATTCGAGTGCAAATTTGAATTGATGAACATGCCGCAACGAAAACATAATAATTTCGGTTAATAGAAGATTTGTAAACCCAATGATAAAAACTCATTATGATACAACTGGGGAATCGTTAAACAGACGAAAGTGTTTAGGTTAATTCTATATGGTGAATAGAACGGCCTATACATTTTAAGAGGATATTTCCTCTTTCTGAATATGCTGGTTTTTCATCTTATAAATTCATCTTAATTCCTTATCTTCCTCCTGAAAAATTTATTATGAAAGAATTATGAGCGTTGAGTGCCCTTTCACCCTTACTGTAACTCAAAGAATCATTTATAACGGGATGCCAATCAACATTAAAGACATTCTTTCCGGACGTGCACTTTCTTTTCTCACCTAAATCAAAGTGTCTCCGATAATAATATTTGGTTCGTGGAGCGTATAATTCGTTTTAAGGCTATCGTTCAAAGCAAATATTTCTCGTGCTCGTCGCTCGTAAAGACAATACACGCTTCACATTTGCTTAAGAATGTGATTTATGCAGATGGAGACGCCGAAACGAAATCGCATTAATGCTGGCTGAAGTTTTCGGGGTTGAGAAAATACCCCAATTTCTTTCGCCCTCAGTCAATACTCATACATTTCCGCATTGTTTATCCCCGCGTCACTCTGACGCACACTCCCTCCAACCCCAGTGGGTATTTTCCTCCACTCCCATTCCACGCGGCTGAAATGGAATGTTTTCGCCGCCATCTAGTCCCCCTCATCTTCCTCTGTTTGAGGAGTCTACGTTGGAAAGATGGGAACACTAGCTCCCCCGAAATCGCACCACGGGTCAATAGAAAGGATCCGTCTTCTACTTAATTCTGATATTTCCTTCTAATGGACTCGCTCTATCCCGCAGTTTCCAGGGTCCGTCGATTGAGACTCCCGGAGATGTTTTTATCTTGACGAAGTAGCGGAGAAGTTTTGAAGAACGACGTGAACAATGGAAGAGGATTCATTATGAGTGGGAATTCCCAATTGTGGATTTATCTTTGTTTTCTACCGCAGAAATTCGAGTGGCAATCCATTGGCGAACATTATGTCTCATGGTGTGGCTGCCACGATGGCGCGTGGTGCCGTATTTCCCTTCCATGTGTACTTTCGCTTAGGATGGGAGAGTGCTCAGCGCTCAATTCCTTTTTTCGTGGTTTGGCTAGACCAATATAATCTCGAATGATATCTTGAAGTAGACAGAGTAAATTAATAAAGAGTGGTGCTTGTGCAATCGCTGTTCTTTGCAGGAGAATTCGATTTATTTCCTTTTATCTACTCTAATGTTTTATTTTACATTTTATTTAATCAATATTGTGTTGCTGTTTCAAGTCAGTACTCGGTGATCAGTAGTATTTCAGTATTTCCGAAATTAAGAATTAGTTAGCCATAGAATTTGTAGTATTTTATGAATACAACCGAAGTTTGTAGATGTATTTGAACAGAGAATTAGAGGAAGAATTGAGATGAAACTCGCCCTAATACCTAGGCAGAAACTCTTCGCTGGTTTACAAAAAGGCCAATCTTTCGGAGTCTTTTATTTCGGCCACAGGGTCCTCAGTCGTATTCAAGGTTGCTTGATCAGTACCCTTCTTATTTCAGTCCGATTCTAACATTTATCTCATTCCATCCATTTAGACTTCAATATTACAGAAGAATGGCCTCTTTTCATGTTGTTTGTTGCATAAGAAATTATAAAAAAATATACGACATATGTAAGTTAATTGGTCTCCTCTACGGGGAATAAAAATAGACTTATTTGTCATATCGATGAAATAATCTATCACTTTGTGAGAATTACATAGATGAATTTTGTCTGACTAAACTTCTTACAAAGTAAAGTACACAGAAGTCTTCCGGATGGATCGTCAAGTGGAAAACACGTTCGACTTCGGTGAAAGCGGTCCCGGGTTCGATTCCCGGTGGGGGTCCACGTGCGTAATAACCTAAGCAGTGGAAGGGCTTTTAACAATACTACTTCTCATAAAATACACAGCATGGAAAAATAAATCCCGGATCAGGAGTGAATTTAAGATTTTACTTTGGGATTTCCTTAATATTACAATAGAAATAATTTTGTAATTCTCAGCAATAGAAAATAAAAGATAAAAAATAACTCCACCTTTCTTCATAATATTCTGCATGACCTATAAAATCAACTCATAAGACACCTATAGCAATACAGTAATATATTCAAACAAATCATTCAACTTCGGTCCTATAAATTCCTCCGAATCTCCTTGATGCCTTTGAGAGCACGCCGATCTCTCCCTCTTAGGTGTTATAAATCTACAGATTATCGTTCGGTACACGAGGTGACAGCCTCTCTACATCACTCCTCATTCTCCATCCACACCCTTATCCTTGCGGTTGTCGTATAGCTATTCAACCCGAGGACCCGCAATAATTGCCAAAATGTGGAACAGAGACGTAACGGGAGTCATCGTAAGTGACTCGCGGCGCAGTCTAATCATCGTCTCCCAACTGCCATCATTCTTCCGCGGTTGCCTTCTTCCTTTCCCGGGTACCGCCCACTGCCATCACGGACCGGTCCGCACAATTTTTTTCCACCGACGCTAACGTAAACCTCGGGTTATTTTTAATCCCACGCGAGGTGAACGGACAAACCTTTTGTCCGCGGATTGCAAATTAATGTCAGATAGACATGTCACAAACCAGTCAATTAACGAACTGGACAAGGAGATCGGGGTCGTAAGTAAACGAGTTGTTACCGTACATGTGTTCATTATGCCAGAGCGAGCGCAAACGCTTAAATTTTATTCCCGAAGCACCTCGTTCACCAGCGAACGATTTATAAGTAAGACGGACAGCATGTTGCATGCGTTGCGGTAATCGATCAGGCGACGCAAGCAAGAATAAAACGATCTAATTTCCGGATTTTTGCTCTAAAAGCATATAATAATACGGCGAAACTGGATGTCGAAAAGCTGAATTATCGGTGAGTGAATGTAAGATTTTAAAATCTCCGGTTCCTACCCAAAGCAGACGTTTGATCTCCAGGTTATTCATCATGCAGGTGTAATTTCCGTTTCTTTTGATGGATAGTATAATGTGACGCTGCAATTGTTGGTGTTCCATTCTTTCATAAAATTATAGTGTGTATGTAATTTATGAATACAGAAACTTTTCATCTGGAATATATACTGCACATTATTTCACCTATTGGTGTTCTATCTCATGGTTACTATCCGTAATTTCAGTAAGCCAAAGAGAGTCATCTATTTAACGAAGAATTGGTCAAGTGTTATAAATATAAACCCAGTTATAATTTTATATTTAAGGTTATATCAGCGGAAGCAAATGAGTCTCACCTTAAGGAAATCATGAATAGATATTTCTTTAAATGAAGAATACGTATTTCTCTCTTCAATGATGGTTATGATGCGTGAGCAGATGATTGGGCTATCAATTACATAAAATGAAAAGAAGCACACAAAAAGTGATGAATTCACAATTTAATATACATAAGTAAAGTACGACCGGTTGCAAGATGATAATCATCATTAAATTTGGGAATAGTATTTGTGTTTTCTGAGTTCAACTAGGATAAATTCCACTCCATATCACTTGAAAACATTATCGTGATTCCTTCATTTAAAACTTTCTTCTCATATAATCTCCGTAGGAGACCGAGAAGTTGTACACGTCCATCTCAAATGAGAAAAAAACAGGTTAGCTACTTACTTCCTTTACTGAATGCATATTTTGAAGAAGGAAGTACAGAAATAAATAGTCCAACTGTATTTTTCTAATTTTAAATTTCTTCCTCGTAACTTTCGATCGCTTTCCTTGAATATCTAGTTAGTTTGCCGTAAAAGTAAATGAAAACTTTTGAAACCTATGAAATGTACTACATGTGGCACTTTGCCTCTGAAATTGTAACAAATGATGACTTTTTCCCACTCCTACTTTGAATAAGGTCGATAATTTCAATTTTTTTTCAACTTCCGAGGAATTAAAAAATAGTTGGCCTCAAGGGAGATCACGAGTTGCAATGTCTCTATCATCTCGGCAGGGGCGCAGGACTTAGATGTAGCAAAAACTAGTTTGACCGGACTGTGGCTTTCATGACCCTACGTCACCGTACGTTCTCATAGAGGAAAGACACCCCTTCTCCCTTTCTAACATACTCACATACTCAAATGTACATACATTCCAGGACTCGGAATCGTCACGCGCGGGCCCGGAAGCATTCGAGTAGCACTTCTATCCCCTCTTTCTCTTATACCTTGGAATCTCATTTATTTCAAGACTGGGGAGATGGCGGTGATAGCTCCTCAGAGAGGGAAGTTAGAGGGATGAGCATTGAGTCGGGAGGGAAAAAGGATTGTTTCGCCAAGTTGTTTTTAGGGAGCTTCTGTAGGATGCCCACCCTTGGTCGTTAGGGATGATTTCACACTGCGATATTTAACTGAATACTCTTGAAATCCATCCGTAGAAGTTGAATGAACGAAAAATGTCTTTTAAGTTGCCTCGCTATTATAATCATAAGTTATGTTTTACCGATTATTGATGGAATACATCGTCCCCGGTGCTTAAAAATCTTCCAGGGAAATCTTCATAGCCCATTCCTTTATTATGTTCATGTTCAGACTTAAGTATTAATACAGCAATGCTGATTACTGTCACTTTATTTAAAGGTTATTTTTTTCATTAGACTACCCGGTAGTAGTCGAAAGAAAGACGCCCTCAATTTTCCTCCTCAATTTCTTTCCTCGTAAAATTCATACTTTCCAATTTTAAGACAGCTTTGCGAAAAATTGCCAGGTAAATCGATGAAAAAATACAAAACATGCCTGGGAGGACATTATCCATATGGATTGCTCATTTACTCTGTATTTAATTGCTTATGATCATTTAAAATATTCTAAATCTTCCTACGTCATAAGAATGCTTCTGCTAATCTTTAATGATTCGAAGCTTAATTTCCGTTATGACGCGACAAAATGTCTAAGCCAAATTGTTCACAAACTCATTAGCTAGTCGCAATATTTTACACAGGATTATTTCTTATTTGAATTTGCTTTGAAATCACCAGAATATTAATCCTAAACTTAGCTAATGCGAACTGAAATTAAAATGCATGAAAATGATATTCGGCCACTCAGAGCGGAGAAAAAAAAATGGAAAGCTGTCCAAATATCACAAACACTGATTCACTTTAAGTTTAAGAGACCAACTCAACACGTCATTCCTTCTAATATCTTCTTTTCCTTAACACGTTATGGGAAATTTTAAATTTAAGGGGAAAATTTCTCCCTGAGTAAGGAGAATATCATTCTAGCAAAATAAATCAGAAATATATTAGATTTCCGATAGAGAAAAATAAATGGTAAATTTCTGTCACATCACAATAAATCACATAATATAATTGTTTTCCTAAACGTATAAATTTGAAGTTTGTAATTATAAGGCTCTTGTTTATTGTATTGAAAATAAAATATTTCAATAATTTTATCCGCATGAGGTTAATATTTCTTTCTTTAGTGTCTCGATAATAAGGAGAGGAATATATAATGAATTATTGGAGACGGAGTTCTATTCGGAAAAATGTGATGGCTGAATAAAATGCATGCCTTCCTCTACATAGTTTCTGCACTGATGGAACAATGGGACATACTGAAATATACCCAGGGAAATTTCAATATTTCATTATTTTAATTCAACATCTTTCGTTAGTTAAACGATTTTTGACAATGCTTATTTATCTTAGATCACTGACAAAAACTATTAAAGAAGTAGTGTGGGAGCCATTCTTAATCCCCTTCTTAACACGATGGATTTAAGATGACTGGCAAGCATGAATACACCCCATACCGTAAAAATATTTATAAATATTAGATATATACGCTTCCCATTCGATTAAAATTTCGCTCCAAAAATAAACCCGAATAACTTCAACGAAGTGAATGTGGAGAGACACGCCTTATATCAAGCTAGAGCTTTTTCTTGGAATGAGGAACTCATAAAGCCTAGCCACATTAATTTGGGCTTGACGTTTTCTTTCTGCAACAGGACTTCGTAGCATGGCCACCAAATCAAAATTGCTTTAATTTATTTCTCCCGACGTCACTCCCGCTTCAGCTCTCTTCTTTGGCGATCCCACAAAATAGGATTTAAAAGACCACTGACGCTTTAACTCACTCATCCAGTTTATAAACCCCAACTGGGTTTCCGCTAGCCCCAAGAGTTGGACATGCTTGAGATGGGAGAAGTCATACGCGGCGGAAGAAATCAAAGGAAACGGAAGATAGCAAACTCCTTTTTAAGGGATGTCATGTGGGAAAAAGGGGAGGGTAAAGATGTCTGGAATCCATTGCGGCGGAAGAAACTGGAGGTTCGTCGAACCCTAGAATCCTCAACTTCACCCACTGTGAATACAGCCCCGGCAGTATAAGCAATCTCTCCGTCTATGCAGGGCGCCCGCAAATTGTCTCTTTCACCTATCTTTCGCTACTCATTGTCAGAGGGGTCTGCTGATACGATGGGGAAAGTGCCTTAATTCCATTGCGTGAAATAGGGATGGAAAGAGAGAGAAAGAAGAAAGAATTGCTGTTGAGTTATGCTTGATTTAAGAAAATTGTACCGAAGAGATTCATCACTTACAGTGGAAATATTCGTCACCGTGGGTAGAAAATATTAGGGAGTTGATATCCAGGAGTATGGGAAAACAAAATTAAAACACATTTAGGTGGAATTTCACCTTTCGAATTCCCTAAAGGCTCTCAATTCGTGTCTTTACAACGTACCATGTCCTCATTGAACTGTACTTACTTTTATAAGCTTTCTAGATAAATGTTTGAATAATAGGGCATTATCTGTGATTTATTTTGTATGTTTAAGCTATGGGATTTTTTCCAAAGCATTCACTTGCAACCTAATATCCTCAAGAGTGTAAATCAATATACAAAATCTTTCCGCAATTACAAAATACCCAATCAACACGCAGTTGATTGATACGGAAAATTTCTGAAAGTTTCGGCATTAAAATTTACTTGGCCTTTCAGTGTAGTCTTCTGAATGCATTGGCAGCAATATCTTTCGTTGTTTTATAATTTTCGAGATATCTGCGCCATACCACCACTTACCAGTTATTATAAAAGGGGAGAACACTCCATATCACTTTTACGTCCGTCAATCTATAGAAGTGATGATTGGTCCTCATTAAGTCGGATAAAAATAGATGAATCTGAAAGCATAATTCGGAAGTAGAAAGCATTGAAGTCATGAGTGATCAATGCAGGAATAAGGAGGTGGAGGCTCCTTTTTCCATTGGATGTGAGAGAGGAATTGATGGGCCATTCGATTGACGAGGTTTCCTATCTCGCAGTTTAGCGTTTCTCCCGCGTATCTTTTGCAGCCTTATCCACTCTCTTGTCTCCCACGCAGACAGGCATTTCCGAAAATTTCCCGGTGATATGGACCAATCCCATGCCTCCAACAGGCATTCACTCCCTCCAAAGAGGCTCTTTTCCTCTCCTTCGTGCTCTCCTCCCTCAACTCCCCCTCATTCCGATTAACGGTCTTGTTTCCTAACACCGAACTATCCAAAACAATCGGATGGAGCCGTTTTACTTTCTTCCTGACTTAGCGAAACCGGCAGCAGTTTTTCAATTAATCACTCTCTTTCGCTGCCTTTCTTTTCCATACTTTATCTTCATGTAGGCAATGTAAAAGACGGCTGTGAAATGGAACGTAACAGATAGATGATATTAAGTTAATTATTACACTACGCTAGTACCTGCATTGTTTGCATATACCTTTCATATAGTCGCCTATTAAATATTTAAGGCATACAAACGGTTACATCACGAATTCGTTAGCTTCAGTCTAAGCTTTTATCTTCTATGAATCTCATTAGCAAGAAAATGAGTTTATAAAAGTATCTTTCTAAAAAATACTTTATATTCATAGAATATGGTATCAGAAATTTTAGAAAAACTTCGAAAAACAGTTTTTTTTATTTTACGCTCAAAGCTAAAAACATGAAGCTTATTAGTTTTATGACTGAGCAATCCATTAATAGTGGCAAGACAATCTTTAAGCAGTGTAAATGGATCTGTTACGATTAGAGTTTCATATATTTATGAATAAATTCGGCGTCGCTAGTGGCTGTATTATATGGAATTTGACGACAAGTTTTATAGTAAAGGAAAAAACCGAAATTTCTGAGAAATTTTCTTTATATTGTAAGGAACATGAAGACATTTTTGAATAAAACCTCCCGGTGTTATGCAAATGTAGGGAACCCAACTTTCTAGGCCCAATAAACCCGTAACGACGGCACTTTTTTCATCATTTCCTCCATATAGTTTCGTCAGAGATTCTCTCTATTTTAATTCCCGTCGTTCAACTTTGTTTTGTTACTTTGATATTGAAGGAGTCCGTCCTTCCCCCTCTCTTAGCCCTTCTTCGAACCAAACTTTGGTCATCCGTCTTCTCCTTATTGAAACTCCTTTCTCTTTTGTCCTATTCTCGTCATTCTCCCCTTCTCGTTCGGTTCTTTCCCCGTGCGCTGCCCAGCTCACGTAAAAACGCATGCACCCCTCGACACACGTCTCCCTCCACCTCTACAAAAGATACTGAACTTTGGCAATCGTTGAAATTCCCCATTTGGAAGTATTCTCTGGCTGCTGCTCGGTGCTATGCACCCGGAGCTATACCCGACAAAATGTTCCCAAAGTTTTTTTGATTCCTTTCGAAGGAAGGAAACGAGATAGGGAAGGGACGAGTAGGAGACGGAATAAAAAAGAAAAGTTTCGGTGAAAAATCACGGTGAGATGGAATGTAAGGGGAGAAGTAGCTGATGTTTGTAGCTTTTCCGGGAGGACGGTCTTCCGAAAAGTATTTACGAAGAAAAATTCTAATTTTCTGCTCTGCATACGACCGTCGGTGGAGGAAGTTAACGGGGGTCTCGTTATGTTGCAAACAAGGACATTCATATTCCCACACGCGGAAGTGTTTTTATCTCCATATGATATACTTTGTCGGTGGAATAGATTTATCAGAAGACGAGTTTTTTCAATAACAAATGTAATTGTATTTATGTAACGATAAATGGGTAGGTTTTGGAGAATTTTTGTGAATATTCGAGGACATCCTGAATGTGAGTATTCAAGAACAAATTATGAATATTTGGACTGGGTTGTTAGTGCTACTATATTTTGATCAATGGGGTATTTTTTATTCGACTTTAAGTATAGGATGGAAAAAAATTATTATTTAAATCTTCGCCTTTGCCGCGGTCTTGCTTCTTGCTCATGAATTTGCTGTCATATTTGTCACTACTATTTTAAAGCAATGATAAATGCTGTCTATAGAGTTATGGGTTTCTTCTGGTAGCATTATGTTAGGATTACAATGGCAAACTACCTCACCCCTCACCTTGTCCAGTAAGCCACATTTCCTCTCCAAAGCTTGTGACCGCTCATGGTTGAGGGGTTGAGGATCGAACCACCCTTCGGGCAATTGACCTTATAGACACAGAGAATTGGATTACTTTTTTAAAGCAGGGGTACCCAAATTTCAGTCGGGCCAAATCCGACCTGTGAAACTTTTATGTGGCCCGCGAGCTAATTGGACGTTATGCCCAGAAAAGGCTTATAGTGAGACCTACAAATTTATTTTCGAGCATTTATGTTTTATTTAAATTTTATGGATTTTTACATACGAGTATAAAACCTGTTTGAGTTGTTTCGTTTTAAGTACGTTTCTTTGAAGATATAAATGTGGACCCTTCAAATCCGGCCCGCCTAGTGAACTTATGAAACCCACCTCTCATAAATCTTGGTGACTCGTCCTCTAAAAAGATCATTAAATACATAAATAATTAGGGCTTAATTACGAATAAAGAAATAAGTTTTGAGATTATCCAGTATGATCTGCCTATGACATATAATATAAATTAAACTTTCTATTCCTTGTCATTTATTGTTAATTCCTTTTTTTAATATTAATACTTCAAGAGAGCAATTTTGATGTCATTTACCAATGCAGAGTTAGTGATTATTGTAAGTGATATCATGCATAATGTATTCTATTTTTAAAAGGAAATTTTCTTGATCATGGTAAAAAAGGAAGACTGGTACTAAAAAAAGCAGTTGGTATAAATTCAATTATTGATTTGATTCTCGTCGAATTCTAATCAATATATAGAAGAATACTTAGTTTTAATACTCTTCACTCATCCCTTTAAATTATAAAACTGCTCACTTGAAGATTTTTATCGACATTTTGCTTATATAGATGGTCTCTTAATGATGCGACAGTTATTTTTACAAGAAATTAATCATTTCTTAAGCCTTGTGCATATCAAGTTTCTGACAAGGTTTGAATTTTTTTCGTGAAATCTGGAAAATATACCTTAACGCTCAACAAATCAATGGAGAAGGTCTCTACTCTTTCCCCCAAGTTTTTTTGCTCATCTCGATATCCTTCCATTAACCTTCTATTATCCAATGTTCAAACCCGTAAACACCTCCAAAATTTAGGTGTTTATGGGTTCTCAATTCTTATTATTTCACTGTTAAATCGAGAAATAAAACAAATTAAATGTTGTAAAATGTAGCATGTGGATATCAAATGTCAATCAAGGATAAAGTAGAAAACGTTAGAATCATAAAATACACAAATTGAGTACCTAATATCTAAACCACCTTATTAAGAACATAATGTAGTTAAACTGGGGAAGCCACTTGTAATTGAACGGAATTTACTTAACCATGCGTATTTTCAGGCGCCTTTTTCTTTTTTAAAAACATTCCAATCGGAATTCTAGCAGCTGAATCACGATAAAAATACTTTCTCTTTCTCTTGCCGAGTGTCCCAGTGGATCTCACTTTAAATCCTCGGTATTAACGTTTGGCTGCAAGCGTGACTCGTGGTCGAGAGTAAGATAATGAGAGAAGGGTTAGGAGAAGTCTGGAAAGGAGATCCGAGCGGATAAAAGGCGGGGAAAGGCCATGAGAAATGAAGAGAATGGTTTCCTCCTTCACTTTCCTCAGTGTAATCCTCTCTTATCCGCTGAGATTACAGATGAAGGAGATGTTACCAAGATTCGCACTTGAATTCGCAAGGATATTACTCAGTTTTTTAGACAAAATTTATATCTTTCGAAAATGATGGTAATGAATAATGTGGTGTAAGAAACGTTACTAAAAGGAAAATGTTCTTCCGAAAAATAGCCAAAAAGCTATTTCGAAATGCGTTGAAAGAATCGTTACAAAGCTAAGTAAATTAATCGAAAAAAATATTTTAACTGAATTTAAATTTGAATTTATGTAAATTGAATGAATGAAAGTAACTCTGCATCGTCGAAAATGTATTTTCTCGTCAAAATCCTCTGGCAAGTCTACACGATCCTTGAACCGCTTAAAATGAACGCAGTCTATCATTTATTGCGCGATTATACTATAGTTATTTTCTATTAATAGAATGCAGGTTAAAAATATTAAGTGCCTTGCTTTTCGATCTTAATGATCCGCCAACGGTCATCATATAAAACGGTGACCACAAACACAGAATAGAATCCCACTTGTATAATTGCTGCTAATCAAGCTCTGTGGCCTTTCATCACCAAAAATCACCGGTCATTTTCTATTTATGTATCTTCTATTTCGAGACATATTTAATCCTATTATTATAATTGTTATCATATTCCCGAGAAACAAAATCTGACAGGACCGGCACTGGAACTATTGTCTTCCACTTATGTATTTAGCCAGAAAATTTAGATATAAAGGCCTCCACATAGTCATGTGAGTTACACGTTCGACTTCGATGTAAGCGGTCCGGGGTTTTATTCCGGTTAGGGCTCACGTGCAAAATGACCTTAGGTGCTGAAGTGCCATTGAAATTATTTCTACCAATTTAGACATGCTGTTTAACCCGGTAGACCTGGATCCGAGTCTCGGTACAGTCAGAATTTTTTCATGCATTAATATTCTCATCACTTCCCTTATTATATTGTAGATAAGTAAGGTTGGAATTCGTACACAGTCGATTATAATTTAACTTCATTTAAGATACTTCAAAATAATATTCTAAACTCAGCATAATTGGAATAAACTATTCTTGCTAAAATTGCCCTGGTAACAAATCCACAGAGTGAAGGAAGAAGGACTCTACTTTTCCACAGTTATGTGGGAAGGTAGACATCTTTTTCCTTCATTATGAAGTGCCAATTCCACAATATCACGGTCTCCTCCGAAGATTTTATTTTCTAAATACACACAGTTTGAGTTCCTCATGTACTCTACATTTCACCGGATCTGAAAAGTATAAAATAGGAATTTAGAAGCAGGTGAAGGGTATATAAATTTACAATAGGGATTTATTAAGTCAAAATAAGTCATAGCAAACCAACCTTTAAGCCACCCGATTACTTTCCTTCCATTTTTGAAAACACCATCCAATTTCCTGCGACCAGCAGCATCATCTAAATTCGCTGGATGATTCTTGGTCCAGGTCCAAATGCGAATTTTCGCGCTGTGACGTACGCGTAGATACGTATACATAAATTTTCGCTCCCTTCCGTTCAATTACTTTTTCCCAGACATATGTATCTCTTCAACGAGTTCCACTTTCACCCGCCGGGAGCGCTGCCGTAAAAATAGCATCCCTCCATCATGGCTAGCAATTGAGATAAAGAAAGAGAGAGGATAGTTCCGAATGTCAATTCTTCCGTTGACCGAGAGAACTCCGATTTGTTCTCGCATTCCGCAATCGCCCTCACTCACCGTTTTCCCTTTCTAAAACACTTCCCCTGTCCTCTTCTCCTAAATTCCCCCTTCCTCGTACCATTCCGATTTTACTGCCCCGTCCGTAAACCCGGAATGCTTAAACCTCCGAAAAACTCGCAGTCTCTCCCTCTTCCGTGGGCCCATTTAAAGAGCAAGATGCAGCGAAATGCGCCTCCCTCGATTTCTCCCTCGCATGGAGCCATCTCTTGAAGCGTTCGCCGGAAAATAGACAGCATCCCCCACTTCCTCCCTCTTTAACGTTTATACCTCGTTCCGTCCATTCGCCTCTATATCGCCTCTCACCGTTCTTTTTCCCTTATCTCTCGGTGATCTTTTTCTCTGTATCTCTCTTTTATCTCCATCGGCTGTCTCCAGCTTCCCTTTTAACCTCCCACGCCCAACTTTTTTTAATATCTCTCTCTCTCTCCATTGTTTGTTTGCTTTCGGTTCCTGTTTTATTTATGATTTCCCAAAATGTACAATGTAAATTCTAATACTATCCCAAAAGAGATACGAAATTTTGAAATTTATAAAACACTGGATACTTGAATTAATCGTTTCTCTTGAATTTTGCTTCTAATATCTCTCATAACGCAAACAACATGATTTCGTAGATCTCCTGAAATTTTGTTGCAATATTTCATTCATTAATCTTTTTCATGAGTTTAAGTGCATAATTCAGACGCCTGTATGTGCTGCAAACGCTGGTACATTACATTTCCTGGAGCGTTAATGATTTTCATAAATGGAAAACTCAATTTTATTTCGTTTATATCTCCTTCTCTCTTCCTCTTCATAGTTTATTGTTTCCTTTCGGTTCCTGTTTTATTTATGACTTCCAAAAATGTACACTGATACAGGACATACTAACCCAAAAGTGGTGCGAAATTTAAAATTTTCTAAACCACTAGACATTAAAATAATCACTTAACTTTTGCTTCTTACCTCTCTCATAATGCAATCTACATCTACATCTTCATCGATTTCGATTGATCTCTTGAAATGTTGTTGCAAAAGAATCAGCAAATCCGCGGTTAAGAAAAGGGAGCTATTATAACGGAAGGTATAAGCCGTGTGAAATATCATATGGAATTGTTTGGAATAAAATACAATTGGAAATGGCATCGCTATTTATTCATTCATTTTCCAGTCTCTCATCAAGTTATGATAAATCGTAAACTCACTTTTTTCGAATTAAACATTTCCATATATCGTGACCTCGCCTTCAACATCCATATCGATTTAGGCAGCTTGCAATGCCTCTCAACTATTTCGAAGTATCAGGAGTTAAAAAAAAACGAATGATTTTGAATGAGGAGATTTACATATCGCGTAAACCACCTTTTTATTCTGAATGTGCAAAATAGATTTCGTCGTTTGGCACAATTCCACTTATTCATCTTTACAACACTTAATGCATTCACTTATAAGCGCTTGTACACTAAATTCCATAGAGCATCAATGAATTTCATTAATGGAAACTCATAGCTCGAGTTATCACTTAAAGTCCTAAAGTTTAATTTAATTTATTCCAGACATAATTTGTTGTGTATTTTTATTATATTTATAAATTTGTTTTTATTATATTTATTGATAATAAGTGTTTAATGAATTATTTTTGAATCGATAAGTCTACGGTATAATTTATATTTTAGTGTCTTAATCATCAATTACTATTACATATTTTAAACTTATGTTTTTAATTATTTTTACCGATATTTTCATTATATTTTTGGATATGTCTTGTGGCTTAGAAACGTTTCCTCGCCGTTGTACGATTTTATCGTTTTAATGTAAGAAAAGACTTTATATTCTCAATTTTGCCCTAAGTGAAGACGTTATTTATTTTATTATTCTTAATAGTTTTTTTACGCTTTTTACATAACCCTTTTCATCGGATCTTTCCTAAAGTTGAGATATTTCCTAAGAACTCGACTTAGATTCATTTAATCCATACAGTAGTTCGGTTTTTTTCTTTTTTCTTCTATCCTTAGCTATTTATAATATGACAAAAGGTTAGGTGTAAGAAGAGACGTAATAGTCTGAATGTCGCCCTCAATAATGATGTATTCTATTCTATTCTTTTGGTTTTATACTTGTATTTAGATATATTAATAAGTTATTTGCAGCCTATTCTTCTGATGAAGTTAAAACCATTTATGATGAAAATATAAGTTACTGTATTTGATCATATACTATTGAGAACAAAGCGCATTGTATGGTAAATATCTACTAATAAGCTCCGTTACATTTGACATGTCTCCCTAACTTTACTTAACGAATCCAGTATTTCTTACATTTAAAGAATCGGTCACTTGTATTTAAAACAAAAATTTACCGTATTCTGTCTAATACATTTTCGACGCACAAAATTTATTTGCTCCTGTTCCATTACATTCTCTTACCGCGACCAAAAGTTAATCGTAAAAACTTTAATAATTTAGCCCCTCAAAAAATTCCATCCGCTTCAACTTCGAGCTTTCATATCCAAGCTCTTTCTACCTCCCTGCATTAGAACCTTTCTTCCCTTTTTCGGATATCTCTCATAAAAATCGGAGGTGATAAAGAAAGGAGAGACTCATATAGTAGGGAAATTTAAATCAAAAAAGACCCTTGAACGAGCAGAGGATAAAGACCGGAGGGAGAAGAAACAGAAGCGGTAAAAATCAAGGGTCCGTGGATAGGAAATAGGCAAAAATTTGCGCGCAAAGTGGAAAATACCATAAAGAGGGACGCGGGGGATATCTTTTAAGATTCCGTTATTGTCGGGGCCAGTCATGTGGAGGTAAATGGGACTTGTTGTGTGAGACCTCCCAAGCGACGGTTTTATTGTTCTCGCCGTCATTTTTTATTCTACCCCCGCCGGCTGGAATCGCTCTTCTTATCTTTGCGATGTCTTGCGGCATCTACGGACGGGATGCGTTAAGAGATCCGGAATCGTTACTCTCTTCCTTCGTCTCCGCATCGATTTTTACAACGCTCGGTAAACTTTTGATGCCCGGCCCGTTTTTATGGCTCATCTATAGGTGGGCATGATTTTGGAAGACGTTATTCAAGGAGGAGCGGTTGGAGTTTAAATCTCTAGGAAGGAGGACTACATGTTGCGTCGTTCGCCGAAAACGGATGGACTCAGGAGATTATTCGGGAAATTCATAAGTCCGAAGGCACAATAAAAAGAGACCGGTCGGTGAAGGAAGTTTGTGGGAAATATTTCGAGTTTTTTAAGTCGGAAACAGCGATGGCTACTGTAAGATGAGTGGGTTATATCGGAGAAAATCTCTGCTTCATGCAGAGATATATAAATAATGCCAATGAGCAACTTAGCCGTGATTTTTTTCCCTGGAATGACATTCCAGTTTGGTCTGGCATGGATGGGAAGCCTTAGGATACTTCAAGAGCAGAATGAATGTGATAGTTTTGGTAATTTTAAATGCGAACATTTTATCAGACGGTTTAAGGTCCTCGGGTAGTATCCAGGAGGCGTATCTTCAACGAAAAGTTGTATAAACCCCACAAAAATCTGAAATTGAACGCAAAACTAACCGATTTCAGAAAGGTATTCAGAGGAGCCAGCGTCGGCCCGAGATGCACTGGTGTCCCGGGCTGGAAGTCAGCAGCGCTCGTTCTAAATCGATTCTTTAGAAATGTTCATTTTATTAAAGGATTCAAATTTTTGTATAGTTAGTTTTTGGTATTAATTATAATAAATTTCAGCAATATTCATTAAGGGAGGAAAAATGTAAATTGCAGAAGGTCGTTATCCCCGGTCTTGCTTTGTTTCCATGAACTGGGCACATCGCCGCCATAACGGAATAAGGGGTTGTTAAAACCGCTATAATATTCATTTAGACAATTCCAAGATAACCGTTCTAATTATCATCCCTGTAAAATTAAAACAACGAAAATAGATTGAACATCCTAAACCCTAAAGTGAACATTATTTAAAGTGCATTTTAAGTATACAATACTAATACCACGCCTAAAACTTCAACTTATCTAAGCAATTTTCTCTTTAAAAAAATTATAATGGAGGAACTTGACTTGATATCAATACAAGAAAAAAGAAATACCTTGTAGTATCTTAGAGTTAAGTTAACCCTTTGAATGTCTCTAGAAATGCATCAATCAGTTTCTTCGAATCCTGAATTGGATTGAATTCTGATTTATTTCTTATTAAGAACTTCTTTATTATGCTACTGGATATATCTTACCGTCAGGTCATTACGTCGCAAATTAATCCGATCATCTCCCATCTTAACAGATCCATCTCTTCTAAATAGTTCTGCCTGCCTGTTTTCACGAAAGGGATTGTTATTCTCTTCTTTGGCTATTGGGAAGGGAGTGAAAAAAAACTTAATGGTTTGGCAATTGGAACTTGAGGCCGTAAAGAAAAGTCTTCGGAATTAACGACCTTTCCTAGCTCACCAACCAGAAAAGGGAAATAAAGCTATCTAATTGATTGACCCATAAAGACCAAATGCTTTTCAGCATCATTCGCAGACGACAATAATTGACTCATTTTCAATTAAAGAGTGTAAATGTTATCTTAGCAATAATTACGACTTTTCTTCTGTTAAGCACCCTCTGTAATATTGATAGAAGTTCATCATGACCTGGATATGCATAGTGCAATATGATTATTGTCATTATATTAATGCAAGAGATATTGAATTGGAGCTGTGGCAAAAAAATGCTTTATCATACGTTGGTTATATCTCTCGATTTGGTACTCATTTGGAAGTGAGTTTTTTCTTTCCTTGTCCGTGATAACTGAATATTTGTTTCTTTATAAGGAGTTGAGAAGTTTGAAGATCGCATGAGGAACTCATGAGGAACTTATCCATTTGTTCGGATGCGTTTTATATACTCTGTGGATGGAATATTGAAATTGCGATCAATTCAGTGCCAGGTTGTTATTATAATCAAATTTCTTCTTCGATATAGGCAAAATTGTCGCGTTCAATGATATTGGAGTAGAATCTCCGCGGCCGACAGTTTGAATTCTTTGCAGACCTGCGTCAAGTTAGTTACAATGTTTGAGCGGCAGAGATCGTGAGCGTTCGCCTCAGTCGCCAGCTGCCGCTTCAGCAGTGGTCGATTCTGGAACTCCTAGATGTCTTGCCACAGCTCTCTGTTGGCGGATGAATTCAAATCTCCGTACGGTGGAAAGGCGACATTCGTAAAGAGTTACGGAATGATTTAAAAGGCGTTTGCTGGTAGATTTATTGATCTCAGTGCTCTTTGATGAAGGCAAGTCTCTCAAGAGTGAGTTTCGAAAACGCGTTATTCCAGTTGAGGCCATTTGCGTAGATAAATACTTAAATTCATTAACCTAAGGTTCGTTTCTGTTGGTGATTTGTTACGATGAACCGTCGTAATTACTGATTGAAATTTGTCTCGACAAAAGCGCGATAAATAAAACTATGATAGGATTCGTAGGTAGGATTAGAAACCGGAAAACATCTACATATTTTGACGAATTAGTTAAATTTCTGACTAATTGATTTTTCGATGCAATTTGAGAACATCGCACGAAGACCTACTCTCGAACTTAGACTAGCGTTGTAATTTATTTTATTTGTTAATCACTTTTTTGTGAAACTGAGCGCTGTTATTTTTTCTGTTCAATTTCTTGCGACGGTAGAAAAATACAGAATTCGGGAGAAAGTGCCATCAAATAGGTATTATGAGTATTAAAGTGTAAAATACGTATTAAGTATAAAATAGAAACTTTTATTAACGTAGTAAGTGCTCTATAGTATACAATATGGGTTCCCATCCTGGGGTTCTCGTACCCCTTAGGGATATCATTGACAAGTTGAGGGGAAACAGTGAATGAGGATACGTATCATGTTGTTAAAGTATACTAAAAAAGTTGTTACAGTGCCTCTCTGGTATTTCATATCGATGCTGTTCAGCAGCATTTCCCAGTTATTGCATTCTGGTACCGAAGATAAGAGCAACATTTATTCCTTATAATGACGACTTGGGGAGTCAGAATGGTTTAATTTAAAGCCGAAGAGGGTACGGGAGACATAAAATATGATATCTAATTTGATGTCTTTTCTTTCATGTGGATCGCCCAAATCATATAATCCACGATTCAAAGTTAACCACAAACTAATGAGTATATTAATACATATATTGCATTGATATTCTCCTTATTTTTCTCGAAAACAATGTAGTTCTTGGTGTTTTGGCATTTAGATGTTAATCTATAGTGACTATGGTCTATCAAATCTATTTATACGGCTGAGATGAGCTAAGGAAAATATATCTTTTAGGGTACGGGAAGGAATACCAATCAAGGATGAATTGATAAAAGAGACTTATCTGTAAACTTGGAGATGCTCATTATCTCCCTAGAGTTTCATAAGAATTCAGTCACTCTCAAATCTTTGCTACCACGTGTAACGTATTGCTTTGATTCTTTTTTAAGTACCGTAGCAGTAAATTTTAATTCATTAAAATAAATTTCCATCCATCTCCAAGCGTCTCCTGGACTCGAACCGACCCCCAGCAATATTATTTAGACGGTTTGAGGTTCCATACTAATATAGTAGGAAAAACAAAAACACACGTCGTAATACAGTGTTGAGAGATACTGAATTCTCATACAAGTCTAAGGAGGTAATGGGCGCCTCTAAATTTACTGGTAAGTCCAATAAGTAAATTCCAAATCAAAGATGAGTAACTTTAATCTGCCCATCTTTGATTGGCCTCCCTCCCTTATAATACGCGATTTTTCACACTCCTCTGTCAGTGAAGTCAACTGAAGATGGATTTAATATAGTAGACTTTGTTAGTAATATTTGTTAAAAATAATTCGATGGCTGAGGCAATTTTGCTGATACCAAGCATACGCAGAGAATCGAATCCGAAACCGATTTCCCCAAAGGTAAACGCGCTACTCACTTGGCTATCCGAAAAACCTACATGTAATAGTTGGCAAGATAGCCTAGAACAGACTTTAATAGAATCATCGACATCAAGTGTCTATTAGAAAACGATTAAGGAAACGGTTCATTTGTTCATTGATTTTCATTTGTCTCTAATTAAAGAGGTGTTTATAGCTACTGATGACAAATTTTTCTTTTTCATTACAGGTAAGAAAAGGATACCTCACGGTTTGGTTTGAGCTCCATCATCGGCATTCTTACCATCCCATCAAAGGTATTTAGTTTTCGAGGCCTTTTAATCTAATCTGGCGTGGAGAAATATTTCCATTCGAGGAGAATTTCATGTTCGACCAGTATGTACCAAAAGAAAATCAAACGTTCTCTTTATTGATATGTTCGCCTTTATCAGTCGTGAATTCCAACAGATCGAGGAGGGTTTTTGAATGCGCACTATGGATGAAGGATTTATTACGCGAACTCACCAAAGTCTGCTGCACCTACAGTATTTCAGCGACATTGTCCATTGTGAGGCTGCCGTTAAATACGTCCATACATAAACGTCGGCGTTCATGACCGTTCTCTTGGGACATATCGGCGCAGTCCTAATTCAGCTCCATCGCGCAATTATTAATCACCTCTCTCATTACAAAAAAGAACAGTCCCTTCGCCCCGACGGCTTTCCAGTATACGCGCGTGCGCTCAACTTAATTGACATTGCTCTCGCAAATCACTCTGCTCGAGAGGAAAATAAATGCGGCGGTTGGTCCTCCCGCTCTTTCAGACGTAAAAAATAAGAACTCTCTCTCTCTCTCTTCCACTTATCTCGCTTATCTGAAAGAGTGCGATAAAGATCTCCTGGAGTCTTGGCTGCCACTGGCTTTCATGCGTTCTCTCGCGGATACCGGTTCAGTTCCGTCTTCGGTTTCTCTGAGGATGATTCTCATACAGCGACCGCTCAAAGGGACCTCCCAGGATTCATGCTGGCTTCTTCGTCAACCTCGAGGCTGACGGCATTACATAATATCCGCTTTCCCAACAACCGAAGCGACTTTGTTTTGCAGTTTTTTCTTTCTTGAATTTTAAAGGAAGCCGAGGAGTACGGTTTCCAGTTCAGAGATTTCGGGGGAAGCAGTGTTTCTCCGTCTTCAGGACTCACTTTTCCGAGTCAACGTCATACCCGATACTACAGAAATTAAAAATTTCCCATGCCAAGACGATCCATCTGTATTACGTAACTGCAGGAAATTTCGTTTTTAGTAAATAAATCCAATTACATGGCTATTTTAAAGAAAGGTGTTCATTTTAGATATTGATTAGTCATAAAAAATTTCCGCGTTCCAATAAGTAGTGAAGACAGAAACTATGTATTTCAGTAAGCACACTTTTATTCTCTTTATTCCACAAAGGTATCCAAATAGCAGGTATATTACGAGTAAGTTATAAGTTGCTATCATTACACAAGTATTTCATTTAAGAGACTACTAAAAAAATAAAAGATTTGTCGACATTCGTTACGTTAAAACTATTCCATTATCAACTCAAAAATGATCCCTTAATCAAAAACACAATACAAAGTTTAAAAGGGCCCGGGGGCCTCCACATTTATAGTCGATGGGGATCTCTGGAACGTGATAACTATGCATCGCATTTGCCGTCTTAAGGAAGCCCCAATTTTCCATTGTCGGGTTCCCAAAGAGGGCCTTAAAGCTTCTCGACTAACAGCCCCGGAAGGGCACTTGAACTCATGCGAACCCAGAAATAGGTAAGCAGACAGGAACGAATCTCAAACACATTTTAAATGGAATAGGAAGTTAAGCGCAACTCTATTTTCCAGCTACCAGATCCCCACTCATTTCTTTTGGGAGAATGTTTACAACGTAATGGCTTTGAACCAAGGGAAAGTGTTGACCACATAAATGTATAAAATCCACGTCCACATGCCAGGATGCCATCTATATTTTCGGACCGAGCTCCGAAATAAATATTGAAAATCTACACAATGTATTCCTCAAGGGAAAATTTTGCGCAGATGCGGCGTCGAACTCAGGTACATTTCCATTTGTGTTTTACGGATTTTGCGTTAGAAACGTCCGTAATCTCCAACTCCTAGCGATACCTCGATTCTCAATTGTCTTTCGTTCCCGGAAGTCCACCAACTTTCCGAAATTCGCACAATGGATTCTCATGGGAAATATATGATTTTTGGGGCCTTTGGGATCAAACCCATGCTAGCTAGGACCGATTTGCTACACCTCCTTGGTATCTCTCTTTGGGGCCTATATCCCATATATCATAAAACGGTGAATCTGGCTTATGTTGCGAGTTTGTTCAAATCTGTTATACATAGATGCTTCCCCGGATATTATCCTAAACCATAAGCCTTACTGTAAACAATTTTGACTGAATATTTTTGTTCTAGTGTTTTTGTTATTTCTGGGTTCCAATTAACCAAAATTTAATGTATTTATATTAAAAAATAAACCCCGAAACTCACGAATACGACATACGCGATTTTAAGTCGGTCCCACCTATCGCTTAACTTCGGTATATTACTGCATTACAGTTTCACAAAATAATGACCACACACACGACCGGTTTTCGCGATGATCAGGTATAATAAATTTTCATTAGATCTCTTAAGTTTTATTAAACGCTTTAGGAGATTTCATCCATAGTTTCCGGGCGATGCACTTGGGTAATTCGAAAAGCCGTACCCGTTCACAGTTATAGAAGAAAGTTCTACATAGAATTGGCACTTATTTTGCAGAATAAAACTGAATATCTTTGTTCATTTAGAAGAAGAAATTTAAAGAGAAAAGGTCTTTGTTCATTTTCAATATAATCTTGGACATACCATTCAATGAGGTATTGTCTGCTTTCATCGTAGAATTCCGCCACCTGTCCATCGAACCATTTCTTTACGTCCTACTGTGGCTCCTCGTTACTGTGAAACATTCTTCACCCAAAATTGACTTCGGATGAGGAATCGAGTGAAAATCGCTTGGTGCCAAAGCTATAGGGCCTTTTCGATACATTAGCGATAGATTTCCTTTCGAAGAAGTTAATTACTAAACATCTATTTCTTTGAAAGGAAATCTATCGCTAATGTTTATTCGTACAGCCTGCGAGGGATTAACAGTAGAATCGGTAAAATATCTAGTAGTAGCTTTCACGAATAACTCAAAGTGGAGTACTCGTATCAATAATAAATATAGATGAGCCCTTAAGAAACACTACTTTGTCAAGAGATTTGTCGGAGAGAAGGAAGAGTCAGGGAAACATGTTACTTTGCACTAGTTAGGACTCACCTTGAATAGGCATATAGTGTACGGATATCCCCACGGATAAGTCTTGCATTCGTGAATTAGAAGAGGTACATACATTAAACAAAGACAGTATGTTTTGTTACGAATTACTACGAAAAATCAGTGAGTGCTACTCAGATGCTTCAGGACACGGGATGATAATCTATAGAAAATAGAAAATTAAACAAAGGCTTCATTTACTTTATTGAACTTTACTTAATTTAATGAATGCAGAGAAATCGCGTTCTCAAATGATGTAGCCTATATCAGCATGCACCCTACCTGTTACATAGGCCGATCTTATACAGTGAGAAAAATCAGGGGAGATGTTGCTAGAATAAGTCACTTCAAGTTATTCAACTATTCACTAAAGTAATAGATTAGGTATATAGAGTCATGGTACATGCATCCCATGCCACATGCCAGTAATATGTAGATGTATTTTATAACCAGTAACAATTGCAAACTTCTTTTTCGCAGAAAAATGTAGCTTTAGCATAATTAAAAGGATAGCTCCATTAAATATGAGCCGAATGTCTACCATGTAGTACTACATTCTAGCCATTTCATCTTATCGTGATGTATTTCATGAAACTGCCTCCAAACTTTGCAGAAAGAGCGATTAATGCTCACAAAGGCCCTAAAGAAGAAATACCTGAAACCTTGTCATTTCCATTCTAAAGTACGGGTGTATAGCAGAGCATTTTCGATGTCGTGTTAATGATCTGATCATTATTAGAGAAGATTATTTCCAAATGAAAGGTCGTTCGACCCATACAGTCATCTCCTGATGTCATTGCCATTTAATTTGGTTTTTCGTCGTGCTTTAACTATCTCTTTAAGTTCACCCACATTTTATCCTATCTTCGGATTCGTGAGGAGAGAAAAATGACGGAAATTCGGTCGGAGGGATTTAAGGAAGGGGTTGAGGAGAAGAGGGAGCGGGAGGTCTGGAACGCCGCCAAAACACACTGAGGCTCGTTTTCCCGTCCCACTGCGCTGACACCATCAAGCGAGATCTCCCCGTGCCTCGCCTGATTCGTGATTCCGCAAGGCCACGAATGTGACGCGCAGGAAATGGGAACTCCTGAGGAGATTCTTCAGTCTCGCAAGACTGGGGATGGAGGAACCATATTTTTCGAGGTAGCGGTCAGTGAATGTGTATTGGAGGAAGAATGGTCTGGAGCTACAATGTTTATTTTACTTTAATATCCATCTATAACCATCAAAGTGTGTCGGGATGGTCTCTCTCTCCCTCTCTAGTCCGAGGTTTATTTTCGTTCGTTGTAAAATACCATTTATTGACTTCCCTCGTTTCATTAAGCAATACCTTTATCCATTTCTGCTAAATTAGGAGTCTGTGTTATGTTGTAATTTTGGAAATTTACAAGGTGAGCGGAGATGGGTTTGCATAGGGGAAGAATAAAATTTGCTTCTTTGTAATAAATTCGCTAGATAATATGGATGGTTTTAAATTTAATGGTTTGGATATTTAGTGATTTATTTTTCTCCTCGTGAAGCACCAATCTGCTTACTGGCCGAGAAGTTTAAACACCGAAAATACACATTTGGAAAGTTTTAATCGTTTTGGAATTGAAGAGGGAACAAACTTCTCAAAATCTGAGCAGTATATATTCTTTCGGAGAAAGTTTAAGCAATTCGGCTGTTATCGTGCCAGTGTGAAAACAATGTAATATATTCGTGCTACTATTCTTTTAAGAGTCGAAGAAGATAAGGAAAGTTAAAAGTACTTGGTTGTTAGTTGGTTCTTCACTGAAAATTTTTCTCCTAACTGCGGAGGACCTGCTATGTTATGAATGTAGATCCATCTCAATTTTGGTGCAATTTTAAAAATTAAAATACTGCAAATTTGCAATAATTTCATTCTGTTTCAACTTCTTGAGTATTTTTTTGGGGAAAGCACAGCATCACAAATTCAACTGAACGTCACTACCGAAAGAATTCTACTGAAACTTTAAGCCTTTTAGATTCTCTTACAGGGAAATATGTTTCCTAGCACACGTTTCCTAAATCTTATGTGCATTTTTTGCAGAACCTCAAAAATCTCAGAACCTTATTGATATGATACTTTAAATATTTATATAGGGGCATTTTCAGTAAAGAAAACAGATTTAGAAGCTTTCATACTTCTTGTTTTTTATAAGTCAGATCCTTTTTGTTATCCAATTTCATAACTGATGAAGATGGCATCATTTACTTCAAAATATTGGGTAGACTATTTAAAGTACTTAGCAAACATATCTTGATCGACTAGAACAATTTCCTCGAATATCTTACGATTAAAAATACTTGTTTATTTTCAAAAATGTGATGATTTTGCAATCATCTCATTTTGCATCATCATGCTTTTCAGAAGTTATGGATCTTTACTAAGATATTACCAGACTGTTTACGCCTTGGGGGGATATCCATACATTCTCCACCGAAGAACTCTGCGGCTCTCATCTATCTTAGATATCTATCCAAATTCCAAGTCCCTACGCAAATTTTCCAACCTTCCGTTTCTCAAGACATTTCACTCTCCAGATCCCTACTCTTTGCTCTTTGCTCGATAGACTCTCTTCTTTATCATACCCATCTCTTTCATTTTCCCTCTCCCAATTCTCCTCTTCCACATATCTTCCCCTCGCCCCCATCCCTTCCACCTTATCCCTTCCAAATCGCACCGCCTTCATCGCTATGCCGAACTCATTTTTCCGCCTCTGGGATGCAGCAATACGGAGTGGGCGCGGTGCTCCCACACCACCCTCCTCTCACTTTTGCCTACACACTCGCAAACACAAACAGCCGAAGGCGTTATCTCGCACCACTGGGCAGCAGTAGCGGAGCGGGTGTGGAATGACACGGAATAAGTGGATGGGGTCTGAATTTGGGGTATGCGGGCTTATGGGATTCGCAGGGTACTGGAATGCTCTCCAGCGCATGGGGGAAGCAAGGGAAAGGCGACGTTTATTCGGAAGTTATTTAGTATAAGTTAAGTGAGATTTACTTAATCAGAGCTGGCGGACAAGGGGTCGCGGAAGGTAACACATTATCGGTATCAGGAAAGGAACCCCCTTTTGGTCAGAGAACAATAGTTCCGCAAAGCAGAAGAGTTTCTATTAACGAATCACAGTCACAACTTACATTTAAATACATTCTTCTAGACTGCAAAAGAAAAGGAGAGGATGCTCGGTAATGGGTGCACAAATTCTACCGAAAAACACAATTTATTCCTTAGAAAAGAAACGATCCCAAAAACTGGGAGAAATTCTAAAAATAACACATGCACAGAAAATGCATTCATATAACCAGTGACACGTACTTACACGAACGCTAAAACTATGAAAAGATATTCAAATAAAAATACGATAAACAAAATTCGTTGCAGTACATCTTTCAAACGGATTCGATATATCTATCCTATAATCCCCTTGCCCTCTCTGAAACTTGCTAAACTAATTCTTTACTTCCTAGTCACGGGGTACATACCAAAGGATTATCCTCCAAAGCTCAGTAAAGGATTTACTCACGTGGCTGTATAACAATACTCTTCATCGAGGAAGCCTGCACTCCTTCAGTAAACTGTCACAGTAGGAAATAAAATGAGAATAGTTATTGCAACGAAGAAGTGCACATGTTCAAATTTCTCCGATTCTTCACCGGTCAATTATTCAATGGTTTGTTTCACAAAGTTCACATTCCCTCATAGAAACAGCTAATTTGGGCATTGCAGCAAAGCAATCACAAGTCACTTAATCCAAAAAGCACGAGAAAGTACCGATATTATCCTCGAAGCTCTGAGAGCTCGGGGGACTGTCGTTCCAAAAACTTTTCAGCTGAAATTGCTATATTCAGTACAACATTCGCTGAAGGAGCTCCGCGCTGTTTTTGTCAAGGTTGACATTAACACAATGCGTCCTGAATTTGTTGAAAATACGGTTCCATAGCGCACGCTTGCGAAAAATGTTTTTAACGTAGAAGAATTTGTGAATTAAATTATTCCATCAAATGCAAACGATGTGACGAAAAGTTATTGACGAGACTGAAGTACAATTACATCTGACGCCCTGTTTGTCATTAAGTTAATTTCTCATTTTGCGGACTTCGTTTTAGTTTTTACTTTCATTCAAATTTCCACAATGATCGTTCAGATAAAATTGGAAATTCCTGGAAGAGTGAACAAAGTTCTTGAGCTTAATCATTCGTACGATGAAGTGTACCTTTTAACGACGCGACTAAAGTAGATGTCCCAAAAGTTTCATCGGCTGGAAAGCTGAGCTTACTTCAATTTTTGGCACTCCTTTACTCTGTCCATAAGAGAAGCAACTGAATCCTTAGCATTTTGCTAACAGTGCAAACGCTATTATTTAGAATAACAAGTTCTCGTCAGCTTCATCATCATAAGTTGTTCTTTATGTACACAGGTTTATGTTTATTGGTTTGATTCCTGCGTTTGGGAGTGTAAATGAATTTTTCAATCTTTTTGAAATATCTGAATATCATTGAATTGAATTTCATTGAAATATCTGCTACTTCGGCCGATCCGATAAAGAGCGTAAAGTCAGAGAAACAGATGCGAATACCAGTAGTTTTAGGGACTCATTCTTTTCGCGAACTATACGCGACAACAATAAGCTAAAGAGGTAACTCGAACGCTTAGCGCTTACACCCCCTGTCACAAGCCAAAAATCAGATTACAGGGTATTTATGTAGGTATCAATGTAATGCATTTTCACTTTTGTAAATATTATGCAAATAAAAGATGGGCCACCATGGAATAGAGAATAATAGTTATTTAACATAAAATCAGGTAATTTTCCGTATTCTATCTACATACGTACCCGCAGTGAGTTACTTTAGGAAACTTGGCAGTAGGTGTATGACACGGAGATAACTTTCATGGAATTTAATCAGTAAATTGCACCATTAATTTGTATTGACTTCCTGGTCTTCGCCTGAATTTTGTTCCATGTGCAAACGTCTATTCATTTCTCTCTTTATTTAACTTGTTTTTGGCAAACAATTATACGATATTCATTCTCCAAAAATGTTCTCTCTCTTTCTACCTCCAATGCTTTACCCATACTTTATTGAACCACTTTTATCGCCGTTGCTGTAAATCAATGCGTATTATTGGAACGGTTGACCGCTTTACGCCTTCCGATCTATTTTAGCCGCTCCAAATATAAATTCGCTATAAATGACCACGGCGATGAAAAGGCGTCCGTTTGTCTTTCAAATGCTTCAATTCCTTTCGCTCTTATTTATTCCCTCCCTTTTATTTTCTCCCGCTTGCTCCGTTAACTGTGGGCCGAGATGGAGGAAGTGGAGTTATTGGAAAGAAAACCAATATTTTGGGGAATAATGATGCAAATCGCGAGAGATTGAAACGGGGAAATGCAAGTGGAAAATACGGATTTACGGACAAAGGGGAGCTAAGTATGGCAAGATTCTCTTAATGAGGGGATGGGTTCAACCCATCCGACTCTAGTGTTAAGTAGGTTTACTGTAAAGTTGAACGGAGCAGCGCTGACCAGATCTGTGTTACACTTTTCCTCTTCTCTTAACTCGACAATGACCTTTTTCATGGGTTTTTGATGTTATTGTTTTTAATTTGATGATTCAACTAAATTAATTTGTATTATACTCTATTATACTCATTTTTATTAATTTTTCTTTTCTTAATTATCATTTTTTTTATATATTACATACTATGTATTTTCACGGTTTCTTTGTTTCCCCTTTAATGTGTTTTTTTCCCGCCCAGTGGGGATTTTGTCTTCTTCAACCTTCAGTTGAGAAATTTTTTCCCGCAAACACAAATCTTTTTGCGTTGTTTTTGTATGCTGTTCTAAACATTTTCATTAATTAATTCTCCACATATTTTTGTGACTTTTGGTAGTTCAGTAAAAGCGCAACTACGAAGTATGCTATTGGCATGCGTTATAAATAGGTTAATTTTCCATAAGGAATATAGTTTTTAATGGTGACTTGTCCCTTAGGATTTTTCAAACTTATTTTTGAGGCACTGGAAATCCATGAACAGTTTTTCAAATAAATTTGCAGAAAATAATAAGAAAGTGAACCCAAAATCTTCGCGCGCAAAATGTTTCCCCTTTTACTTTCACTTTTACGCTTAGTAGAAACATTCCATTTCACTTCTTAGTTAATAATTTTAAAAAATGTTTCGCCGGAAAGTAACGAGAAATGCTAACAACCAAGTTCTGCATCTTCAGAACGACAGCGCAACGGAATTCAGTGTTTCCATGGCGCAAGGCCGGACTCCCGCCGTCAGAATTCATCCATCAATTTCCCACTCGACAATATGTATCCAAGCTATTTATATTCACAATCTATTTTTAGACTTAAAAAAATGCTGTGGTGTTAGAGATTCTATGGTGCAACTCTCACATTTGTTTCTTTCTTAGTCTCAGAATTTAGTTACCCTCAAAAGGAGTCCGACAAGTGATAAAAACTTAGAACATAGCAGGGAATTCATTAAAAATTGAAGGACTATGAATCCTTTAGAACACTTCGTCATTTTCTTCGATTTACTCTTTTTAAAACAATTACTTTACATCGAATATTCACATTTCTCTGAAAGATAAATAACTATCCCTTTTTTTTGAAGTTGATCCATTTGAATTTATGTACACAAGAATAATGAGTGCTCGTATACTTGAATGCTGTATACTTCGAACAAGTTAAAATAACATCTATGAATGACGCAAAGTATGAACTACTGAAGATCATGAAAAAGGATAGCAATTGACTCCTTTTTTATTCCTTGCATTTTTATAGAGCTTGAAAGATATACCATGTTTACCCTTGTTAGCCTTCTGATAGCTATTTATAAACACCAAAGATCTGGGGTGTTATTTATGTTTTGATAAAATATCTAACCGATACCGTACTGAGGTCACTAAGGTTAATTGAATTCCTTAAAATTTAATTACATTTTAAGAATAAAATTTTATTTCTATTTATTAAATTTGATTTAAACCTGATTTAAGTACATACTTGGATTTTAATAGGCAGTTTACCATACATTTAAATAAAGATTATGACAATGCAGAGAAATAGTCCATCTTGGAAGGAACAGCTTTTCAAGGGAGAAAACTAAGTGGCAAACGTTGAGCTAGACGACCTTATCCGGGATTTCATACGAAACTTGCTGCACTCCGCATTTCCGCAGCTTTCGTGGGAATTCCAAAGTGAAAGGGAATTTCGAGGAGAGGGCTAAAACAGTCGTAAGGGGATCTGAAAGTTAAAGGTAAGGGAGAGAAGCATCGCCGAGAAAGAGGGTCAAATGGGGCGGGGAAGCGAGGATATCTACAGGAACTGGTAGAAGACGAGTCCCTCTTTCCATTTGGGGCAATTGCCGATTGTTTGAGAAGGCGAAAGGAGTCTCGTTCGCGATGGACCAGGAAGGAAGAGTACTCTTCCTCTTTTTATCTCCCTCCCTTCAATCCTACGTCATGTGTGCAGAGCTGAGTCATCCAGAAGAAAGGATAGGAGAGAATAGAGAGATATTTTGATTGAGGGTCGGAGGAACAAGAGTTATGGCGTTCCGTTTTATCTTTTTTTCCGGTTCGTTTTGTTTTTCCGAACGGCATCGTTCTTTTTATCCGGAGAGAGATGTCCTCCTCCCACTCCATTACAAAAGGAGGGCTATATAACGCTCGAAAGAGTTTCTGATCGGTTGTTTTTGTTTATTGGTCTTAACAACCGCTTCATATTCCCTCCCCACTCCCAGACTGATTGGAAGTCGCGATATCGATGCGGCATCATATGATGGATTGGAAATGTCTGATAGCTTGTTGGGCTGCAATCCCAGAATTTTTCGTTCATTTACAACGGAACAAATTGGCTATTTCGAGTTATCTAGTATTTTATATTGTGATCAAGATTAGCCTAAAATATTTTCACTGACGTTACACATTAGGCACGGAGTGATGGCTTAGTCGTTGAGAGGATGAAATTTATACCGTAATGCTTGAACGTAAATTGGGAATTTGAAGCCAATTTAGGACAGTAAAATCCCGAGAGCTTCGGCAATATAGAAAACAAACGTTACATTCGCATACAGGTGTTACTTTCCATTTTTTACTGGATATACACGATTTATAATGATCATGGTAAATGTGGTAGTAAATTTTAGAGCAATTTTTTGAGTTTGTAGAATGAAGATAACTGAAATTTTTATTATAAATCACATGCAAACCAGTAAAAGTTTACAAAACGGCAAAGGGTTACTTACAAGTTTCTGATTGATCCCTAATTAACGCTTTGTAATGGTATATCATAATGGTTCCAGGAGATTCCTTTTAAAGTGAACTCGATTCACATTTAAATGTGATGGAGGTGAAATAAAATTAAAGTGAAATTAAATCATGTCGTTCATTCGAACATAAACTTAAAATTCCAAATTATGCAGAGAAAAGGTTTTTATTTGATCGAGGATAAGGGTGAGATAAATTTACTTTTTCGATCGCTTTTTCTTTCATGTTGGATGATGGAAAATAAATAGGACATGTCGAAGATTCTAATAATCCGTCTAAAAAACAGTGTAATTTGTAATTAAAGTGGACACTCCAAATCATCACAAACTCTGAATCCCGTAAAATAGCAAATATCCTGAGCGAAATGATTCTGTCTTCTAAATTATGATTCATGATAAATAAAAATCTCAAGGACTGAGAATTCGATTTCTTTAACTGAAGTTTATGCTCCATTATACAGGCGGTCCGTATGGGTTTCATCCTTTAAGAACTCAATCCGCAGGAAATAAATTTCGTGATTTATCCCGATGTCATCTTTCCATTGAAATTTTTTGTCCACTCTGCCACACCGGCATCTCCATATTTGGCTTCGGGCCTAATAATCTTCCCGTATCAATCCACATTGATTAATGGCATCATTAGCGAGGAATAGTGTATCATTAAATGGATAATCGATTTCAAAATATCCACCCCGCGATGACCCGCCACAATACCATCCTCAAGTTCATATATTTTCGTGCTGTAATTGCCACGCCGAGGATTGATTGAGATGGAGAAGGGAAAGAGAGGGAAGAAGCAGGTGATGGCCTTAGGGATCACGTCCCGTCCGTCTGAGAAATATCCCTTTGTGTTTTTATGAGGAAAGCTCCGCGTCGTTTGGTATGCACGGTGTGATGGCAGAGGTCATTCTGCCACGTAGAAGCGTCTTGTCCACGCGAACGTGCTTCTTAACGTCACGCTTTGGTTTCCTTTGGCGCGTACAACGGAAATTTCTGTCTCTATTCTCTGTCCCTGATTACGTAAAGAAAGTCCTATCTCCATTTCCTGTTCCTTAATCCTTTCAGAATTTCTTATTTCTGACATAAAGAAACGGAAAAAATGGAAATAAAAATCTGTTTCTGTTACAAATTTCTATGAAACGTTATCCCACAGGGAGGAACTGTACTCATGGTATCGTGATTAAACAGTATCGTAATGCATATCAATAAATTTCACGAAAGGGAAGCTTTATATTTACCAATTACATATTCATCTTTTAATGCAAACTATGATAAATATCATACGCAGTTAACAAATCCCAAATTTAAAATATTCGATAGAATTATTCATCAGAAAGAATTTTATCGATTAAAAAACGTCCTTCTGGCTCCATTCGCTTTCACTTTCCTCTCTTTGACCAAGGTAAAATTTGTCTTATAAACATATGTATCACCTAACAAACCGTAAAATATTTTCTAAATTTTACGCAGAATTAGGTTACGTATTTCCTTGGCATATGTTATCATGAGAAGATGCGCGTGGCAATGGCACCCATTTAAGGGTACACTCATTTACGAGAACAGGGTGAAACTCATTTATTAAGATGTTTTCATCTCAATAAGTGAGTTTCACCCTGTTAATGAAAAGATACGCAAAGAGAGTAAACATCCTCCAAACTATCCATATTTTCAATAATTAAAAGATATGTGACGATTCAATATTCTTTGTTTATCAATTTTTGGGCACTGCTTCGTACTGAATTTGGGTTCCATATATTTTTTTGTATCCCATTCAAGCACTTTGCGATCCTATGAAAGAGACCTTCGGTTGTTTTTGTAACGCACGCCTGTTATTTTTATGCTCCGACCGAAAAGACGTCATCCAATTCGAAAGATTAACCGTAAATTAACGCTTATCCGTTCAGTGATCGTCAAAGAATATTACGATCGGCTTCCATAACCGAAATAGTTCGGAGAAGTCTCATAAATCCCCTGTGTGCCGTGGGCAATCACTGCCTCTTATTTTTCTCTCGGAGGTGAAAACTCTGAAGAAAGGGAATGGCCCAAAAGAAAAACGGGCCAAGGAAAAAATGTGCCATAAGCAGAGTCGGAAAGAGATACGAATCGGAACCTCTGGCTTAGTAATCGCTCGGAAGAATGTGTCTTCCTTAGACTTTCCCTTTCTTCTATAATTTGTCTGAAGAAACAAGCAATCTCCAAAATTTGTAGGAGAACAACAGACGGTAATAAAATTTTAATGCACTCGTTTCACCAAAAGTTCTATTATTTGGAAAGACATCAATAAAATTATCTCTAAGGTTTCAAATAGATGAATAGAGTACGGTCGTAGGAGTAAATTAATATATTTTCCGAAATAAATCTTGATAAATTAGCTCTTACACCAATCTTCTAACAAATTGATGTACTTCAGTCGATGATACTATGGTATGTACTATGGTATGTAGAATAATATCAGGGTTATGAAAAAAAGACTAGAAAAGAATTATTTCTATTTTTATCATTTAGTATTTTGAATGAAAGAAATCGTTAATATTTAGATTTATCTTCCCCAAAATTTCCAGATATTTTGATTGAGGGTCGGAGGAACAAGAGTTATGGCGTTCCGTTTTATCTTTTTTTCCGGTTCGTTTTGTTTTTCCAAACGGCATCGTTCTTTTTATCCTCATTCTTTTCGCGAACTATACGCGACAACAATAAGCTAAAGAGGTAACTCGAACGCTTAGCGCTTACACCCCCTGTCACAAGCCAAAAATCAGATTACAGGGTATTTATGTAGGTATCAATGTAATGCATTTTCACTTTTGTAAATATTATGCAAATAAAAGATGGGCCACCATGGAATAGAGAATAATAGTTATTTAACATAAAATCAGGTAATTTTCCGTATTCTATCTACATACGTACCCGCAGTGAGTTACTTTAGGAAACTTGGCAGTAGGTGTATGACACGGAGATAACTTTCATGGAATTTAATCAGTAAAATTGCACCATTAATTTGTATTGACTTCCTGGTCTTCGCCTGAATTTTGTTCCATGTGCAAACGTCTATTCATTTCTCTCTTTATTTAACTTGTTTTTGGCAAACAATTATACGATATTCATTCTCCAAAAATGTTCTCTCTCTTTCTACCTCCAATGCTTTACCCATACTTTATTGAACCACTTTTATCGCCGTTGCTGTAAATCAATGCGTATTATTGGAACGGTTGACCGCTTTACGCCTTCCGATCTATTTTAGCCGCTCCAAATATAAATTCGCTATAAATGACCACGGCGATGAAAAGGCGTCCGTTTGTCTTTCAAATGCTTCAATTCCTTTCGCTCTTATTTATTCCCTCCCTTTTATTTTCTCCCGCTTGCTCCGTTAACTGTGGGCCGAGATGGAGGAAGTGGAGTTATTGGAAAGAAAACCAATATTTTGGGGAATAATGATGCAAATCGCGAGAGATTGAAACGGGGAAATGCAAGTGGAAAATACGGATTTACGGACAAAGGGGAGCTAAGTATGGCAAGATTCTCTTAATGAGGGGATGGGTTCAACCCATCCGACTCTAGTGTTAAGTAGGTTTACTGTAAAGTTGAACGGAGCAGCGCTGACCAGATCTGTGTTACACTTTTCCTCTTCTCTTAACTCGACAATGACCTTTTTCATGGGTTTTTGATGTTATTGTTTTTAATTTGATGATTCAACTAAATTAATTTGTATTATACTCTATTATACTCATTTTTATTAATTTTTCTTTTCTTAATTATCATTTTTTTTATATATTACATACTATGTATTTTCACGGTTTCTTTGTTTCCCCTTTAATGTGTTTTTTTCCCGCCCAGTGGGGATTTTGTCTTCTTCAACCTTCAGTTGAGAAATTTTTTCCCGCAAACACAAATCTTTTTGCGTTGTTTTTGTATGCTGTTCTAAACATTTTCATTAATTAATTCTCCACATATTTTTGTGACTTTTGGTAGTTCAGTAAAAGCGCAACTACGAAGTATGCTATTGGCATGCGTTATAAATAGGTTAATTTTCCATAAGGAATATAGTTTTTAATGGTGACTTGTCCCTTAGGATTTTTCAAACTTATTTTTGAGGCACTGGAAATCCATGAACAGTTTTTCAAATAAATTTGCAGAAAATAATAAGAAAGTGAACCCAAAATCTTCGCGCGCAAAATGTTTCCCCTTTTACTTTCACTTTTACGCTTAGTAGAAACATTCCATTTCACTTCTTAGTTAATAATTTTAAAAAATGTTTCGCCGGAAAGTAACATGAGAAATGCTAACAACCAAGTTCTGCATCTTCAGAACGACAGCGCAACGGAATTCAGTGTTTCCATGGCGCAAGGCCGGACTCCCGCCGTCAGAATTCATCCATCAATTTCCCACTCGACAATATGTATCCAAGCTATTTATATTCACAATCTATTTTTAGACTTAAAAAAATGCTGTGGTGTTAGAGATTCTATGGTGCAACTCTCACATTTGTTTCTTTCTTAGTCTCAGAATTTAGTTACCCTCAAAAGGAGTCCGACAAGTGATAAAAACTTAGAACATAGCAGGGAATTCATTAAAAATTGAAGGACTATGAATCCTTTAGAACACTTCGTCATTTTCTTCGATTTACTCTTTTTAAAACAATTACTTTACATCGAATATTCACATTTCTCTGAAAGATAAATAACTATCCCTTTTTTTTGAAGTTGATCCATTTGAATTTATGTACACAAGAATAATGAGTGCTCGTATACTTGAATGCTGTATACTTCGAACAAGTTAAAATAACATCTATGAATGACGCAAAGTATGAACTACTGAAGATCATGAAAAAGGATAGCAATTGACTCCTTTTTTATTCCTTGCATTTTTATAGAGCTTGAAAGATATACCATGTTTACCCTTGTTAGTCTTCTGATAGCTATTTATAAACACCAAAGATCTGGGGTGTTATTTATGTTTTGATAAAATATCTAACCGATACCGTACTGAGGTCACTAAGGTTAATTGAATTCCTTAAAATTTAATTACATTTTAAGAATAAAATTTTATTTCTATTTATTAAATTTGATTTACAACCTGATTTAAGTACATACTTGGATTTTAATAGGTAGTTTACCATACATTTAATTAAAGATTATACCAATGCAGAGAAATAGTCCATCTTGGAAGGAACAGCTTTTCAAGGGAGAAAACTAAGTGGCAAACGTTGAGCTAGACGACCTTATCCGGGATTTCATACGAAACTTGCTGCACTCCGCATTTCCGCAGCTTTCGTGGGAATTCCAAAGTGAAAGGGAATTTCGAGGAGAGGGCTAAAACAGTCGTAAGGGGATCTGAAAGTTAAAGGTAAGGGAGAGAAGCATCGCCGAGAAAGAGGGTCAAATGGGGCGGGGAAGCGAGGATATCTACAGGAACTGGTAGAAGACGAGTCCCTCTTTCCATTTGGGGCAATTGCCGATTGTTTGAGAAGGCGAAAGGAGTCTCGTTCGCGATGGACCAGGAAGGAAGAGTACTCTTCCTCTTTTTATCTCCCTCCCTTCAATCCTACGTCATGTGTGCAGAGCTGAGTCATCCAGAAGAAAGGATAGGAGAGAATAGAGAGATATTTTGATTGAGGGTCGGAGGAACAAGAGTTATGGCGTTCCGTTTTATCTTTTTTTCCGGTTCGTTTTGTTTTTCCGAACGGCATCGTTCTTTTTATCCGGAGAGAGATGTCCTCCTCCCNCTTATTAAATTTTAATTCCTAAAAAAATTGTATGAAAATATTTAATCGTTCACTGCTGTACTAAGAAAATGAGTCTTTGAGTTTTATATGGCCCAAACGCGGGTGAGGAAGATTAACATAATTTTACTTGTTTACCAACTCTGCAAAGATATAAAGTACAGTACACAGTCATTCATTTTTGAAATTTACTGATGAAATCCACAAAAAAGCCAGTAATATACTATTAAATTAATATTCTGTAATAAATATTTCAATTCCCATAACTATAAGTTTTCTTCAAAATATTAATAATCATCAGATTTCGTATTTCGGGATAGAAATTTTTTGAAAGGACCGTTGGAGATAAATTAAATTTTACGACATTCTATGGGACGATTTTTATGACATTGTTTTTCCGTATGTAACCGAGATTAAAAGTGAAATCATACCTATTTGGTCATTTCAGGTTTTGGATTTGCGGTCTCGAAAGCTGAAAAAAGTGTTCTTTATTAAAGTAATATGCCGCAAAGTTTACGCTATTTTCATTAAAAGTTCAGATTTATAACCCGTAAAGTTAATGCAATTTTTATGCATAAGGGTAAAATGCATTTGAATGAAGTTCGTCTGTTTAGGAGATATCTTTTTATATTTCAGAGCAGCTTAGATTCTAAGATTATTATTCCTAAAATCGCCTTCAAATCTTTAAAATAAATTCATTGTAGCATTTGAGATGAAAAACGTCTTAGTGAGTCTCACAAACTATTAGAGGTGAATATGATATTCTCAGTGTGGTACGGTGGTTTGTAATTTCCAGCCTAAATCGGCATTTTCTTTACTGAATTTTATCGCCATCATTTTCTATTATTCAGCGAATATCATATGATGAGCATATATTGAATATATTTCGTATGAAGAAATGGGATGAATAAATGCTATTCATCAAATGTCAGTATTCTACAATGCACATAAAATAACTGCCAGTAATTCATTAAGTTGCTATTTTTTTTCTAGGAAATGATTGGTTGTGTGGTAGAGGTCTGCTTTAGAAGACTACAAGAAATCGAATGAGACGTATAAAAATAAAATCCCAATACTACTTTTGGAATACGCTAATATTACCGCAATTACGAAAGGCGGGTTAAAGGCGGAAGATATTAATGGGTGAAATGAGATGAGTAGAAAGGGTTTGAGGAAGTGTAAGTTGCGCTTATCTGCTGGTCGTGGTCCATGGAGCAGTTCTTGTGATTGAGGGTGTGGTCATCCATTCGCCAAGTCCTCGCATGTCGAAGGAAATGGATTTTGGGGTTGATGATCTTGTCTGCTCGTGCAGACCTCGAGACCGAAAGTGTTTTTTTCCGTTTGATGCATTTCCTACGAAGGGTAATGACCTATATATTCGACATTCGACAACTTTGCGGTCGTCTGTCTCTTCCTTAGAACCACTTATTCACCACAAAATACTCTCAAGAAACCAAACGCTTGGATCATCCAGGGTATTTTTACTGATGGTTAGGATAGATCAAAACGTCCAGTAGGAATCACTCCTATCATTGCGGGAGCCATTTGGATGAAGCGATTATGTACTAAAAAATCTATAGTTTGGAAAGTTTTGCAATAAGGCAATAATACTAAGCCAGATGTATCAGGGAAACTTACAGGTTTGCTTATTTTATGTCATGAGTTCCTTTAAATTAATAACAGACTCCTACATTTCGCATGAATGAAGTAATTAACATTTATTTTGATGGAAAGTGTTGCTTGGCTACTCTCGAAGCATAGTAGGCTACATTATCATCTTTCTGGGTTTCACGCGTGGAATTCTCCAAACATTTGGTTTTGATTTTTGTCCGGAAAATTTATGTTAGACTGAAAACATTCTGAGCTCTTGCAGTTGATGAACCGCATCACTTTCGATACATAACAAATCTCATGTCTCCATAAAGCTATTTTCGTTTAATGGGACTTTTTTAATGTTTTTTATTTATTTTTTCAACAAAGAACGAATTGTTGTAACATTCTTAGGTATTATAAGAGCCACCATTTCTTTAGAAAGGTGATTGAGCGATTTACTGAATATATCTCTTTAAGTAGTGTCTTGCATACAGCTTTAAAAATTAATACATCTTAACTCCAATGTCTATTCTATGACTATGCAATCTATTTACAGATTTGTACGTATAACATTCAAACGTTTTCCTTGGGAGTAATCAAGCAATAAGATCCGTTATTTACAATACCAGATCTCATCATTAATACTCATCCTTTGTCTTCTTTTATCTTTCCTTGAACTTTGATTATATTTTTCAAAACAATGAGCAAAAGTGGAGTTTTATGGATAAATTAAGAGCCTGTCTTGCTTGCATGGAAGGATTTACTGATGACTATGCAGTTGCAATGCATCATAAAAAATAATGCTATCAATATTTTTGATGCCTTACATTTTATTAGCGCTTATTTCAATTTGAAAAACACCAGTATCATTGTGCATTCCGTCCCCGATACATGATGCATTACCTACGACGCGAGCAATGAAAGTAATAAAATGAAGAAAAACATCGGGAAACATGCTGACATGCATATATATATGCTTATGCATTCTGACGTGCTGTGTGATTTGCTTATACTACATCCCCCATTATTAGACAACACAAACTATAATTTATTGAAGAAGAGCTTAAGTTTCTTTATTTATTTACTTCAGTTCTTCATTAAAGAGATTCTTCAGATTTTTATGAGAGCACTTTCGAATCACAGGTCTCCTTGTTGTACGCATGATAGTCTTTCAACCCCCTACGCACTTTCGTAAAATTTACCAAGAAATTATTTCTAATCACCATCTTTACATTAAATTTATTTTGTACTATGAAAAATATTCGACACGACAATTCTAAATTTTCAGTAAACTACAATTTTCTGACTGCTGAGTGGAATAAATTCCAATTAAATCAAAGCATTATTCTACTCCCGACTTCTCTCACTTCGATCCGAATGACCGAACCTTCTTAGCAATCAGTGCCAACATTAATAAGTCACCGAAATATTTCTCCTCTGAAGGCTAATGTCCTCTTCTGCCATGTGGACCTTATCAATCTGACTAATTCATGTCCTCCTCTCATCCATGTAACCTCAATGTCAGTGTTCTCCCTTCCAACCGTCTTTCAAAAACATTCCCCACTTCTCTCTTCCTTTTGTTCGCCGCCCCAAAAGCAGCTAATTACGAAAGCCTCAACATTAATAAGACTTGCTACGGAGTATCAGCCTTCTCATCCAAGATCATCAATTTCAGGAGTCCAACGGCAATTCCCATTCTCCTCCTCTCTTCCACTGTATTCCCTCTCCTCCTTTATCTTCTCAACTTCCTCATCCCCACCGAATTTCCCATTCCATTTCTCACCGTTGAAACGTGAGTTCATGGATACGAATGAGAGCGCATTCAGTAATATTTCTAGAGACTAACTCGAAAACTTGAATCCGTTGATTTAATTTCTCTCTGGGAAATAAAAAATGTGAAACTACAGAGAACAAAATTATCGATTAATTAAAAATAATGGCGAATGCTACGCCGTGCCATAACATTTCTGTGCTTCGCAACTGCATTTGGTCATTTGGTGGCCTTGTGTGAGTCATTTAGTGGATTCAGGTTTCAGCTTGTCGAAATATCAAAGCTTAAAGAAGGAAAGATTTTCAAACTGATTGCCAAAGCATGACTTTAAATACTTTTAAATGACGAATTGACTGAAAATACGCCTTCAGATTAGGTCGTATTTAACCGAAATACACAATATTCATGTGACAATCGTCAATAATAATTTAATAATTTAGAGGATTTTCTAGTAACGTTTTTGCTATTTTTCTTTTATGTTTTCTCTTCTATTCTTTCTTGCTGTGGATAAGTGCGATTCATCGAGATTGACGAATACAGTGAATTTATGAGAATTAGGAACATTAAATCCAATATTAAATTAGTGTACGCGGTTTATTCTCCATCACCAAATATTATCTGAGTAGTAGAGTATAGTCATAGAAATCGTTTAGATCGGGGATTTGAGCAAAGGTTTCCGTGTGTTAGAATTCCCTCGATCCGAATTCCGCTCCCACTGTGTCAATTTACTGCCATTTGATAAAAATTCCTCGATGCCATATTTCCCGATCGTTCTTTCGTGGTGTGCGATTTCACTTTCGCATTTTTGAATTTCCAGAATTTTGAAGTGCACAGAGGAGGATGGTGCTGGAGTATTCTGGGGCGGAGAACCCAAATCCTGATGGGCGTCCGTCATTCATCGCAGCTTCTGTATATATCTGCTTATAACATTCGTATTCCGATCCTTTGGAGGATGAGACATCTTCTCCAAGACTGAATGTGTATTCGAACGAATTTCAGAATAAACAGAAGGATGTCTGAAAACAAACTATAACATTCGAATTTGGATTTCACGTCTACATTTCTTTCCGCCATATTTTATTTTTTTGCATCTCCACCTTCTAATTCCGAAGTACATGTTCCCCTGCAGTCGTCTTCGTCCAACTTTATAGCAATCACATATCTTCCACCTAATTACATTATTTATGCGTTTCTTGCTATGATACAGTGGTATAAGAAACTTTTCGTATGCTAGAAGATTCATGTTGCAGGGCTGATTACTTCTTTCTGAAAATAAAAAGAAGTTAATTTAATTAGTTGAAATCAATAAAAATAAATGAAACTGGACTCTTTAAAACGATTTTTTAATGCTAAGTATCGTGAAAAGTCTTGCAATTTCAATTATTCCAATAGTAGGTTTAAGAGTGCTTCTACAGCTAAGGTCATTTTGCTGGTGAGACCCCGCCGGGAATCAAGCCCGAAGCCGCTTTCATCGAAGTCGAACGCACACATGGCTATCCAGAGGAACCTCTTCCAATTATAATACCATAAAGAAATAATGTAGAAATGTCATCAAAAAGGGCTGGAATAATTTTAAAAATTGAATTCCTCTTTATTAGCCATTTACTTACCACAAAATATTAGTAAGTTTATTGTTTCTAAATAATTTTTTATAGAATACCATAATTTATAATTTTCATATTTTCAATCTTTCAGCATTTTTCGAAAACAATATATTTTTTACTGAAAAAATATGCAAAAAACGAGGGTATTGAACTTCATAAAAATTGGATACAGGGGAATACAATTTCTACAAACGATGTTTTCCTTTTGAAAGAATCGGCAGCAGCAAAATGTAAGCTCAAATTATTCGAGAATACAGCTTTTTAAAATTGGGCGATCATAACTGTTCTGAATTAAAAATATTGTTGCAACCATCGCCAACAAAACAATCGGAATAAATCCTATAGACAATCAACAGTTTGGCTTTTTGTGTGAGTTTCTCGTATTCATCCTATTATATGCGTTTCTGCGTTTCTCTAGCGACTGACAGTATCCACGGTCCATCCGGCGAACGTGGCTTTCGCACTTTGCCTATACCACCGATGAATTGAGTGTAAGCCTACCACCAATACCCTCTTCCCCTCGCATAATACTCGTATCTTCCGAAATTCCTCTCTTCCTATCATCTCCCCCATCCAATTCCATCGGCTCATTTCACCTCTTGACCCCACTGTCCTCTTTCCCTCTTCCCTATCCACGTCCTGGATCTCAATTTACTCCCCCTTTTCTTGTTAATCTTCTCCACGTCCTATTTTCTTCAGAAACTTCCGTTTTCCCTCCCTTTCCGTATATTGCCGTACTCTACGGTAGGGTATCCTTTACACATATCTCCCTTCATCACGGCTTCTTCCCCCACTCATTTCTCACCACTTATAGCTTAAGCATGTCTTGAAGGATTTCCAGGATGCTTATCTTTCTTCTCCTTTAAGTCTTACCTTCTTCGGTATCCTTCTGCGCAGTAGTTTTATCCCCAACTCTTTTGAGTCAAATTTCTATAGTGATATATTGCAATCACATACGATTTCGCTACCACTCCTTCCTTAGTACTTGTTAAAAATCTGATAACTCAAGATCCGGTATTACGAAAATCTTCCTCGCTTCAAGAATGTAGTGCAATGCATGACTTTCCTATCTTTATAATAGCGGAGGGCAACGACGCGCTGATCGCCATAAATTGATTGCTCAATTTTGTCCTGTTTTGTCCAAAAATACTCGCAATGTTTAGTTTCAGAGTTTCATGTCAGCTTGAAAGGTGTGTAACTCGCTTCTGTTTCAGCAATATTTTCTCGAGTTTCACGAGCTTGGTTTGTTTATTAACACTATTTCAAAGAGCACATTAACAGCAAAGATCCTCTCTAGGGATTTGCCTCTAGACCCAGGATTTTTGTCTATTTCTTTCCGCAAATCTTGAATATATATGATTTTTATTTAATTCTCTTTCCAGCATCATTCATATTTATGCACGCTATCCGAATATTTATATTTTATATTTTTGTGCATAAGGGACATGGAGGATAAAGCTAAGAGAATAATTTGTGAGTTCCATTATCGAAAGCGGTCTCGTAATACATTCCAGATATCAGCTCTTACTTAACTGTTACTCAGCGTAGTTTAGCAACAACAGGTGTTCACTCTTGGAGCGCACAAACGGGATACCATTCGTCGTGAATTTACGAGCGCCATTTAAAAAGGTTGTGTGAAACACATTTTAAATAAACAGCCATTGTTTTTAGCCATTTGCCTGCGCGGTAGTCATTCTCCGGGGTAAACAGCATACCTCCCGTTTGAGTCATCTGGTTCTTTTCCTTAATCCCTTTTCCAGACCAGTCGTCTCATAAGACAGCCCCAAAAGTATTGCAGCTTAAGCATGGATGGCTCTTTGCCATAACGTTCTTTCTATTTGTGGTTTCCAATAACTCTGATTCCTTTCCACCAATTCTCTCGCTCGTTCCATATTGCTTTCCTCTTCCCTTTCTTTTCGCTACCTCGTTTCCCCCTTCGGCGTTCCTCTTTACGTCAAGCGATCGCAAAACATTCCCATCCCTTTATCTCTCCTTCTCCCTCTCGTCCTATTCTTCATCCTCCGCCGACGACTTCCCTAAGACGATGCTTGATGGCTATGACGGGAGGGAGTCAGCTCCGCGTGTTAGACGACGGAATGTAAAAAATGTCCGCTTTGAATCCCGTAATTTATCTTCTCGCCAAAAGCGTAAAACTCATTGAGCAGTCCTCTCTCTTTTTTCTGTCCTTCGGCGGTGTCAAACTCTCTCGGTGGCTTATTGCTGAGCCGCTCGGGCTCCGTTTCGCATTCACGGGTCACTCGCGAGAAGAATGCGGCGCTGTGGGTTTTTGAGGATTTGTGCTCTTGGCAGCCTTTATTCATCACTAGTTAAACGGAAAAGTTGCGCATCTGTTTGTTTTCCGATTTATTGCGTCCGCTCGCTCGCCCGGAGCTCGCAATATCCCCCGAGCAAATGAAGTGTGAAATTAAATATAAATTTTTCTGTTTCCGCTAAATAAATTTGTCGGGAGAGCATTGTGGGCTGCAAACAAGTGTGTCTAGCCACTGAATCAACCGGATTTTATCTGAGTAAACAGCGATTCGCTTGAAATAATACTTCAAGCTGCATCCGTGGAAATTTCATTGTTACTCTCACTGGAACTGAAAAAATTCCAAGTAAAATTGTTCATAACTGAACGTCATTCTTTCATTGATTTTTTTGTCGTATGCAGCATGAGTTTGTTATTGAATTTCAAAAGGTCGCTGCGCTCACTCTTAAATTGACAATAAAACTTTAAAATATTGTAGTGTAAGGAATCCCAAGTTGTAATACTCCATAACTCAGATCTCTGATGTCTTAAATACATATTTATTTCATTTGGCCTGTACGGAATTCCTAACATATGATGTTTAATTTTGTCCGAATTATTTTCTCTATGTGTCTCGATCGTAAGGGGTTTCGTGACATCCAGTCATGAATGATCTCCTTTGCGTTAGCTGCAAGCAGGAAAACCGTTATTATGTCCTCCATGTATGAAGAATATCTTCAAACATTTCGCACAAAAGGGAAGATTTGAAAGCGCATGCTGTATCGAAGCTGTTTGGCAGCTTTCGAGACGAGGCTCGATTATTACAAAATTGGCTACTTCCTTGGTAACGGAGGCGAAAAAAGGGAGATTTTCAAAATGTAGAAACTTATAATGTTTTTAACTGATTTGTTTAGATTTACTTCTGTGTAATCAATGACAAAAAGAGTTAATCATTCTATCTGGAGAATTCCTGTGTAAGTCTTCTCTCTGCTCCAAAGTATCGTTTTTATTTGTATTGCATTTAAGTATGCTTAGTAGCAGAGAACTCGGGTGAAATTTATGTCAAACTGAGTACTGAGCTTAGTCACACCCAAGTCCACACGGTATACTTGATGTTTTTCTCAGTTTTTATGCTTATATGACATATATCATGTCGGGCTTACTTGCTGATCGACCGTCTAACTTCAAATTTGAATTTTCTGTCACACAAGAGAAAGGAGAAGGGTAGAAAATTTGAATGATCCTATTGAGCATTCAGTATCCATCACACTAGGAATGTAAACAAGGTGCAGCATGAACTCTTTCATGTAAAAGAATTCAAAAATATCCGATTAGACTGCAAATCATTCTTTCAAAGAGCTATCATCCATGCTCATCCATCAAAGATGGCGCTTCCCCCTTACACTTTTGGGATTATCTAAAAGTCTATGCATTTCCGAGTAAATATTATTTTCAGGATGACTTATGAGATGCCTAACGCTTCTATAAATCTCTCATCATACTTTTATTATGGAAATGATTCTGCACCGAAAAGGAGGAACAGACTACATACTGCTACAAAGACTTATTATAGCAAATTGAAACAATTGAAACAAATTGAAGCATGAATTTGTTCGATGATGCACTAAATTTATTATCGCCTCTTCTGTTTAATTCTTTTTCAGAGTATAGAATGACTTTGCCTTTTTTTGGAAAAATGGCATACAAGGTTTCGATGTATTCCCAAATTCTCCAGTCTTAATATCTCGAATACCGAAGGTATATTTCGTAGTAAAAGCTAAACTAGTTATTCGAAAACTTAAAGGTAGGTTTAAAATAAATTTCGCTTCATTACAACGAAACGAACAATCTTATTTTACTCACACGAAGTAATGCACCCTTTAAATGAATAATGTAGTGAACCAGAGTGAATTAATGTCGCGCGTATATTCACGATTATTTAATCTCAAAATTATGTTGCAATTAGTTTAAGTAAACCTACTTGTACATTTAGGGAATCTTGAAAATTTTATATTCATACTTTTTTCTCTTTATAACTATAGATAATTATATTTCAAGACCCTTTTTTACATTAATAATATTGACCATAATGAGACGTCACTTAAAAGTGTTAAATTTTCAACAGATATACATAAATAATTGTGAAGGTGTTAATTCACAGTATGAGCTAGTATTCGCTTACGATATATACTCGTATAGTCCTAAAAGTATTGAAGAGCGAATCAATACTATAAAGTACCGCAGTAATATCAGCTCACCTAAGCCTGTAACTGGTTGTAATGGATCTAAGGATGTATTTAGTATTTAGAGAAACAATTAATAAAAACTACGCATTTCTTTACTCCATAATGTTGGTTCTTTTAAATTAAAATTACTTTGATTGAGTTTTGTGTGCTATGCATTTTTCTATACGCAAATCAAATATTAAATGGATTATTTATGTATGTTTCCTTTCCGAGATTCCTCAGTCTATTAAACGGTATTTTTCAAAGATGCTAGTAATATTGGTTCGTTCACACTAAATTTAAATTGACTGACTCATATATGTCTAGCATTTTTGTACACACAATTTCAGCTTTAAAGGAATAATTAATGTATTTACGTTTTCTTTCGGAGAATCCTCAATTTGTTAAACGTTTAACGGTCTTTTTCCAGACCAATTTAGCCTCGCAAACGAACATGAGGATAAACCTTTTCACTTAATCTCTCAGATTTTATCGAAGCGATATTTCACATCCCTTCTGCGGGTGCATCGAGTAAATCACCCAAAACGTATCCACAAATTCGTCCGCTCCGGCTTCTCCTTTTATTTTCCTTCCACGATTCAATTAAACGCTCGATTTTATGCATTCAGTAGACTGAAGCCACTTACATCCGAGTCCGCAAATTAATGAGATGACCGAAGAAGAACATTTTACGCGGATATCCCTACACTCGGTTGTGCATGGCCAAGTTGTCAAAAGAAGCAAATGACTTTGCGAGGATGGCAACAGGCGGGAGAGAGAGTGGGCAAAAAGGGAAATATGATAGAGGGAAAGAAGGCAGGATTAGGAGGGGAAAAGAGGCGGAGAAGAGAATCTCCTACCGGTTATTCAACGTGACGTATCCGTGACGTGGAAATACGTTCTGCTGTGACCCCTTCCGTGACCTTCTCTCTCCCTGACTACATCTACTCTTTCCCTCGTTCCTATGTACACCCAAAAAACCAGACGCAAGCCATATTTTCCCCCTGCGTAGAAATGTCTACCTTCCCTTTATTATTTCCTGTCTCTCTCTCTCTCTCTTCCTTATCCCCCCTTCCCTTACTAGTCACTCCCCTTGTATTGACCTCTTATATTTCTCTCTATGAAATTTCCTCGATTTTCTCTTCGCCGATGCTTCTTCCTCAATCGTTTCTTCTTTTATCCCATTCCCTAATATTGTCTATATTTTCTCTATCTTTATTCTTCTTTAGTTCGCTTTTGTGTCTCCTATTTTTCTCTTTTGCCTTAGCTATTCTCTCACTACTTTCTCTTATATCTTTCTCTTTACCATAGCAACTTTTTTCATTCTTTCAGTCTCTCTCTTTATCCGACCTTAATTTTTATTTTTCCGTCTTTCTTCTTTCTCTTCCCCTCATTTTCTCACCTCGCCTCGCCTTTCTTTTCCCTGTTAACTCTTTCCGTATTCCCAATCTTTCGAATTATTCCACGGAAAACTGGATTCTATAAATAGTCTTTCATAATCCATTAAGTGGCCTTTTCTATCCTTTCTCAAATCTATTTGCGCCTTTATATCCAATTAATTATCTAACCCATATCCGCTTGTACAGTCTTCAGCCGGAAGGCCGGTTTTTACCTCATCCTCTCCAACATTAGATAAGCTACATGAACCTTTGGAGAGAGGATGAGGCGACTAGGAATAATGAGGAGTAAGGTATTGTGTCTTTACTTTCCTCCTTAAAGCAGAATGCTGTACATAGACTAAGCCCATGTGACTGCTGCAAAATTTCCCTATGAGTAACACTTTTCAAAGTGTTCAAAATAAGGATTGACCAAAATAGTACTGAGAATAAAACGTTTACTTCTATCCTGTTTCAAAATATAAAGGAAAAATATTCCAGTAATCAAGATATGGTAGCAGAAACCTAATAGATATATTATTTCAATTCAAAAATCGAATATTTTAAAAGTTTTTGTCATTGAAATTGTTTATAATATCGATGCCAATTGCAAGGATGTGTCAGACATTACGTACTAAAATCCCCTTACGATATTCGCTAGGTAAACCTACGGGTATTCAACTATCAGGTTCTCCGACCCTTTAACTTCTAGTCGATAAATAACTCTTATTTCTCTCTCCGCTATCCCATCATATTTAATTATTTCTAAGCCCACCTACAACTACACCATCAACATTTTTCTTTCTATCCTTCCCTCTCCCGTTCTCTTTACCTCAGACAACAACCTGATTTTCAGGAAGCAAACCTCTTTACAATCAGATGTAACCAGCGAAAGCCGTTGTTCAAGCAGAGTCGCTCATTCCTCCCCCTATCTTTTCTTTGCCTGCGCCTCTCTTCCTTTCCTCTCATAACTCACCCAATCTCTTGCCCCCCGAGAAAGTGAGAGAGGACCCAATCAATCTAACTGAGCTCTTTAACGTTTGCTTCTTCTCAATCTTCTTCTTTTATACTTTACAGAGAGAAATAAATGACTTTCCGAGGTTATCGGCGCCAAAAAAGTGTCGAGTGCTTTTTAATCATAAATATTTATGCGATTTTCAACTTAAGTTTAGGTTTGGCTGCCTTGAGAGGAGTTCAACGGAGAGTATATGCATGACCACGATGTGTTGTTCGTGGAGAATTTAACGAGTGTATAACGCTACTACCAGCCGGAGAATCGGAAGATATTAAGTACAGAGTATTATGTAGTCGTCAATTATGCGGTCAAATTTTTAGTTTTTTGGTTTAATATCGATCGAGAAAGCAATTACTAAAAAATAAACATTATTTCCAACTTTTATAGATGTAAGAAAAAATAGTTTTATTCCCCTACTTCCTACATTTCAGGTATTGAACATTTGGCTATTTTCCTCTTCACTAATTCCAGCCGTTCCTTCCTCGGTCCACTATTGTCTGGTGATCAGTAATGGTGCTGAGTGAAAGAAATGTATACCTTCGCTACAACGATTCCATTCCATTTTCTTGACATCATCTAACTTTTTCATACGTCGTTAAGATTTAAGATAATGTTTTTAAGTAACGCGTCATGCTTTTTTTCTTCCATGATATTTTAGATCCGTTACAACGTAGTTTCATCAGAAGAAACTTATGAAACTATAACATATTTTGCATATAATGGTTTGGAGTTTTCTGTGCAGTAATCAGTATGTCCTATGAAAGTGTTACGATACGAACACATAACTATACAAAAAACATGTAACCGATACGATTCGGAGAGAAATAAATAACCTCCTATTAAAGGAGTAGTTTACGGCGTGACTTTGTGGAATTCGTCTGCTTTGGAAAAGTGCGAAATAAAGTTTGTTGATTGCCATCAATGTTATATAATTAGGTATAATTTTAAATACATAGAAAGTAAGATCCTTCCTAAAATGCGTAATAAATAATAAATAACTTTTTGCGAAACGAAAACTTACCTTCATATTTATAAAATATGTATTTGTAACATTAAAAAAATCAAAAGCGTCGTCCTTACCTTTAAGAAATTTCCTGAATTAGTCTCTACAAGGCGTCACAACCAGTTTAGAGTCCCTCTGACAACATAACCGACTCATCCACAAAAAGGCCCAGTCATTTTCAAACGTCGTTTGATTTCAGTCATTTCCGATTACGGATGTCTACTGATTGCGTTGACGCTGCCTTGGACATTTGCAGCCACGCCACGAGGTATTGGTCGCAAAAAGCGAGTGACGAAATTAATCGACCGGGTACCAAAATTAATTTCAAGTCACAATGTGAATCACATCACTTTTTATTCAATCAAGACGTTTGTTAAGCGATGGAAGTGAATCAAAAGACACCTAGTCTTTTCCTTCTCCGCCCACTTCACATCTGTCACCCGAGAAGCCACTTTTTTCACTCTGGCTGCTGGCGCCAACGCCGCCAAATTTGCCGCTAAGTGCACATCTGGTCGTTTCCACTGCAGTTGAGTGCGCGGCAGTGCAGCTGAAATTTACGTATTTTGCCCAAGCGAATTCGTTACGTGCATGCAGGATTCTTATGGTAATTGCTTCGGCCCAGTTCGCCAAGTGGCTTTAGTCCGCGAGTAAATTTTGCGTATCATTCTAAATAACTCCTTGGAAAATCTGAAACATTTTCTTATGTGAGGAAAACGATAGTTACAAATCAGTTTTACTGCTGGAAAAGAACTAAATCCCAGCCTGACTGGAGGATAGCTTACGTATACAATATTCACATATTTTTTTCCTTCCCCTTGCTATAGTGGATTGTACGTGTTCTCAAATACCTCTTTTATTTCTTTCCCAATTACTCCCTATTCGTTACCTCGCGGTGCGAAGGAAGTTCGTTCTTCTTATTCATTTACCATATTTTTCTTTCTTTCTTAAACCTGAGTTCTTGTACATGGGAACGAGGCAACGCAAGGGGAACTATTAAGTAGTACGAAGATCTGAAAGGTACGATTCGCCAACCCGTTCTACTTTCATATCAGTGTATCCAAAGAAACTCACGTGGGTCTCATTGGAGCTAGGGCTGATATTAAAGCAATAGGGATATAGCAATTAAGGAAATATGTAACTACAGCATTAAGTTCATATAGTCTTTTATAATCTTACATTAAGAAATATTAGAACATGACTTGCATTACTTTTAAAGAATACGATAAGCTTAAGTATTTTGAGGCACTCCCATTTGAACTATTTCTTTAATTTCATAAGACGGCGGTAGCCTTTTAACCAATGCCAGAATATTACAATTATTAATTTAAATATCCAAATACCCACCAAATTTAAAACAGAACGCAAAATTTTAATCGTTTTTCTTATTACAATGACTTATTTGAGTTCAATTATCAATTCCAGTAGAACGAAATTAATGATTTTTGTGGTCAAAAAATTTAACAATACTATAATAGTATTATTAAAAGTGCGTCGAAAGCTTCGATCATTTCGCACTTGGACCCCCACCGGGTTCGAACCCGGGACAGCTTTCACCGAAGTTCAGGCGTTGCCCACTTGGCTATCCATAGCCCTTTTGACAAAACTAATAAGACTTCCCATCAATTAATGCGAAAACTACTTGAATAGTAGACAAAAAGAGGTGAGCTTGATTTTCTAAAAAAAATTACATATAGAAAATAAGTAAAGGAATACGCCTCTCATCGCCAAATCATTACTATATATGTCGAATTAGAATAAAACTGTTTAAATTTTTTTAATTCATAAAATTTTAATGTAACAAACAGTATGTTTTCCTATTATCTGGGTTTTATTGACATAAGTTGTTATGATGGAGAGCCCTAAAGTTATCGTAGAGTTTTAGAGTCTATGCTTTCAGTTCTGGCTCCAGATTAGTCCATGTCATAGATATAAATTACCTCGTAACATAATCGTTACATAACTTAAATTCTCTTCCTTTGAGATGGAGTTCTTCAAGGAAAAGGGTTTTAGGTACTTGGCACGATAAGGCGTGCACCTAGGAAAATTCCCAAGGAGGAACGAACATAAAAAAGTCTGACGGAACCGGGACTCGAACCCGGGGACCCGCTAAAATTATTGGGGTTTTCTTGTTATTGGGGAGTTCTTCATTAAATCTTAACTTGCGAAAAGCGACCACAGACATCTGACGTGTCAAAATCGACATCCTTTTCGAATCTCCGTCTGAACCCCCACGAATGCTCCAATACATCGCTGTCCGTAGCACTTCTCCTTGAGCGATGTTTCTGACGAACGCTGTGTGAAATGGCCCCCACTGCCTCTTACGCGGAAAAAAATACTTTTTTATGAAGTGGGCACGTACGTTCAGGCCCTTTGCGCTTGTCGGTAGCTTATGACACTCAATCACACAAATAGACGATGTTACCCATGATTCATATGGAGATATGTGGTTACGACTGCGCATAAGCACATGCACGAGCGGTTCCGGGAGTAAAAAAATGCGAATGCCCACATGTATAAAAAGACGGCAGATAGCCTCATTCATAGATATATAAGTTCGGGAGCGGCGGCATAAAAAAGTAAAATGATGAGAATTGGTCGAGAAGGGCAATAAATACACGCAAGAGAAGCACTTGGAAGTTATGATGGGCCGTAATAAAAAATGAAGGGAAACTTCGGTAGCGGAGTGGATTGCGCGCGTCGGCGTGATCGCCATCACTGGTAGCCCGAGTGGTAGCGGTTTCCGAGATCTCTCGCCAGGGGGCACTCTTTCCGGAGCTTCCTCTCCCTTATTTTTTCTCCGAGGAACGAAGTTGATCCCGCGAATGCATTCGTCATCTACCAAATCACGGTGCCCGCTCTCGTATTTGAGCAAAGCCTTTAATAAAACTCGTTGGCCCCACCCTACGGGTAGGGCGAATGGTAAAAAAAACACGTGGAAATGGTTTCGCCTCTTTGAAATGAGTTCTGTAAGTTTTTGCCCTCCGTGGGCTGATGCCTCCGTAACGTGTAATTTTTATAAAGAATCTTTCTCTTGAAGTGCTTTTGCTGCTGGTTCCGGAGCCAGAATTTTCTGCGTTGCAAACGTCTTGTTTTATTTTTATTTTTCAGTAGGAAATACATTGGCGGAGATACCGGGATGATTTGTCGGAATAGCTTCTAACTTTTTTTCGCCCTTGACGGGGTTCTGAAAATTAATTCATTTGAGGTACTGAAGGAAAGGAAATTAAATATCTTTTTAAGGTAAACCCGTTTTCTTATGTAACTATAGAGCTTGAGACTAGGGCTTGGATTGGGGAGAAATTTTGGTCATTAGAGTGGAAACGTTTTTTCTTACCGGTACTCAACCACTTTGGGAATCATGATCAATCTTTCTTCCTAAGCTAAAATTTTACTAGCCTAGTAAAGAGTCGGGAATCCTAGGCAAGGCGTTTCATGTCCTTACAGGACAACTTCTTAGGCTCCAGTGTAATGCTCGGATTCCTTCGTTCGTTGTCTCACGTTCATTCACCTTGCGCTCACTTTTTCTTGATTGGTTCTGAAATATTTACTATAGCTATTCATCTTCGGAGTGACAATCTCATATGAAGTAATCATAAATCATTAATAGATTGACGGAGACTAAGCGGAAGGTATTCTTAAATGCAGGCTACATTCAAATTAACTGTCAAACAATAGTGCCTCCATGGGCACCTTAAATCCGAAGATTGACAGTTAAGAAATGAAATCACTTCAGACACTTTTTTCCGCATTTAAGACCATTCTGTGAAATTATTCAGAACCATGGAATGAAAAGTTACGCAATTGGAACCCATGATCGGGATCTCGAGGACTCATTTCCCTTCGTTTATCCTCGCTATGATACTGCCAGTATATCTTGATGAATGGAATTGTTTTCTCCTAGGTTTTCGTGCAAGAGAGAGGGGTATGTATACTTTATTTACTTCCATTAGATTCCTGTTCATGGCTATCGTTATATAAGAGTTTTTGGATATTAGCGTTCATGAGTGAAATCTTTCCGAGATCTCCATTAGCCTAAATTAAAAAGGCGTTCACAATATATTTAATCAAATCGATATCGTGGAAACGCCACGAAGATCTCACACATACACACCGCAAAGAATCACAATATCCGTGATCAATAGCATTAATTTGGTCACACTACAATGAATGTTATGAAAAATATCATTTATAGGGCCATGCTACTGCCTTTGCGTGACCTTATATAACAGTGGTATTGTTAAAAGTGCTTCGACAGCTAAAGTCATTTCGCTCGTATGGACACACACCGGGAATCAAACCTGGGATCGCTTTAACCGAAGTCGAACTCGTTGCCCACTTGTCTACCCGGGAGCCATTGCTTGATGTTGTTTCACGTATAGCATTCTGGAACCAGCGACGAATTTGTAGTCCAGCAGCGAAAACAATACGAAACTACCTCTACTCATCTTGCATGAAAACTCATTCCCTCTCTAAGGATTTTTGCTGGCGATGGGAACAAGGATCGAACCAGTCTTTGGGCCGATGATCTTACAAACAGACAGGCTGTTGATATCTAAATAAAACTTTTCCATGAGACTGAAACTTAAGGTTGAAAATGTACAACTTAGAAGATCGTGATAACTGCATTCCGAGGGACAACTTTTATTCCCTCCGTATTTAGGCGTATCATTTCAGTGACGTGTGAGATTTTGTTTCCGAAATGATCATTAACTCGCGGAGCGCCCGAAAAAAAGAGAGAATCGTTTGCAGAGAACATCCATCAACGAGGTGGCATCCCATCCAAGGTGGAATACGTTGCCACTATCCTCTTCCGCTATCCTTTCATAAACATGCAAGAGGGATGGCGATCATTCCGTTCCCATAACACACGCAAACGGTAACGAAGCCCTTCCCTCCGCCTTCTATTTAAGCCTTATTCATCTCTCCTCTCACGTCCTTTATTCTCTCTTCAACCGTCACGGAATCTTTCGATGGAAAGTATACCGCGTTGAGCTCCTCTTTGAAACCAATTGATTTGCTTACCTAAGGCGATGAGAAAGCACGGGAAGAAAGCGTTCTTTCGCACGCGCGAGCGTTTTGTTCCGAGAAACTCAAAGAGCATCGTCGGGGAGAGAAGAAGCGTTCTTTAGTACGACAACACAACGCCCCCGCATAAGTAAGGAAAGGAATCATTGTTATCGAGCCTTGACAGTCCAAGAAGACCTGAGAGAACACAAAGCAATCGAAAGTGCAAAGAAAACTTACACACTAGTTCAACTCGAGCTCAGTGTTCCCAATTCATAAAAATATGTTGCTACTCATTGAACTTTCGATTTCTTAGCAGATTCTACTCCTGGAATTAAAAGTGTAAGACAGCACGCAATTTTGAGTTTAAATACTTCTTAAGTTGCCTCTGGGAGATTTTCTTTAAGTCGAAGCTTTTAAATGGTCTTGTCCATATGTTTCCTGCATTGAAAAACAAGTGTTTTAATTACCTCAAGAATTTGTTTGCTTTTTCTTTTCTTAAAAAACATGTATGTAAGGAAGTACACCTTCACTACTGGCCGCGTTGGTGGAACAAATTAATGGAGTTAGCGAACTCCGAGGTCCCGGGTTCGAGTCCTGGCTAGTCGTATTTTTGCTGTTAGGGAATGATTGTTTTAAATAATAGTAATTTTTAGAACAGATGTAATCGGAGTATTTTGTTTCGATAAAAATTATTATTATTGGGATTAACACCTTGTAGAGTACCACTCACTATTTTCAATTAATCTGCCTTCGACGTACTTGTGAAGCAACTGTAAAGCGCACAAAGTTGTGACCCGTTCCTCCTACTGCATAGATTCCTCTGAGAAATTAAAAAAAAATAGTTCAGATGAAATATTGTGATGAGTGCTTTGCTATCTTTTTAAGTTGGCTTTGTATGTATTCCAATCTTACAAACGCACTCATCTACCCACAAGATGCCTCCTTAAAATTCAGCAAGTTCTACTACATCTATTCTCAAACTCTTCATGATGCACGACAAAAGGAGGTTTTAAATACCGAATGAATAATTACTAACATATCGTTGGCATTTCTACTACAAATTCAATGATCTTAGGAAATTTTTCACGTAAGCAAACTCCCTTTATATGCTGAGAATTATCTTTCTTATAACCACAAAACCATTTAATTACTTTGCTTGACAAGATTGGAAGAGAATAACTACTAAATCTAATTACTACTAGTAAATTTAACGAAAATTTATTTGGTGGAATCTGTTGTTATATTTATTTATCATGCTGCTCGGGGAATGACTATTAGTCTATTCTATCGCTGAACTACGAGATAGTAAATAGTCGCGGCATTTCCCTTATTTGTCGAATCACCGTTTGCTATAGGGGTCACCAATTGTAAAACACCCATAAACACGACAAAGATGGATCTTGTGGAATTAAAATAAAACGGTAAGGCTCCCGGATAACCAAGTGGCCTGCGTGTTCACTATTGGTGGAAGTGGTCCCGGGTTAGATTCCCTCGTGGACTTATGTGCGAAATTACCTTAGTTGTCGAAGCACTTGTAATCATACTACTAACAAAAAACTTGCAGTGAAAGAGTTGTTTTGTTACCGTACATGTATACATGCACTCGCAAAATATTCGATATCCGAGTTCGATAAAGAAGGAATATTCTTTTTGAGCAGAATTCTTCCTTGGTAGGGTTACTCGTTACTCTAGCGACCAATGTAACGACCGCGATAGCATCCCGTTACCTCTCGTTCACTCTCAATCATATCGTATCATTCGCTTATTATGCAAATAGATTTGCCCCGTTCATCCGGGTTAAACGACGTCTTAGCTTCTTTCGATGGAGAATTAGTGACAGTTAAGACTCTTCTTGGCAAGCGCGCTGGGAGTCGTAGGAAGACGATCAAATCTGGCGGCATAAAATAAAGGCGGAAGGGAAATGGAGTGGGAGGGAAGGAATAAGGGATGGGAGGAGTCCATTCCGGCAGAGTGATGGAGAAGCATTAAGGTGGGGAGCGCGAGGTGGAACCGCGAGAAGGGGAGCGAAAGAGGAGAAGGAAAAGAATGGGAGTGTGTTTTGAGGAGAGAACTCGAGATGAGTGCCCGTTGAGCGATGTGTCCCGAAGCAGAGGCTCTCTGCCAAGTCGCGCCGCACTGACGACTCACTCCATTGTATAACGTGCGCCGCAAACTAATTACCCCGCGCTCTCATTGTCGCTCGCCCGGTGTTTTCGTGTTTCTGGTCCCGAAGAGAAAATTAAACTGCCCCCCTTCCCCTCGAGAAGAGGGGCACAAAAAAGAATAACGACGGCCGAACTAATTAGCGGGGCGAGGAGTTCAAATCGCTTGTGTCGACGTCGAATGGGACGTTCTCAAAGAGACGCGGCTACAAAATGGCGTTCGAACAATTCGTTTTCGTTACTCGGATGCAGGGCGCCGCCTTCGGATGTGTTGGTAGTTAAGGAGCTTCGAATTTCAAATTACGTCCATGTATGTACGTCGCTCCCGAAGACAATGACCGTGACGGTTCTGAAATTGAGAAATGAAAGAGTGTTTGGGAGCTGTTTTCCTTTAAATTTTGCTCCGAGCGTGTCTTGGGTACTGAATCGTTCGGACCGCCTTTCTTTTCTCTTAATAACAAATTTACAATGAGGAAGTGGAAGACAATATCTAACTAGTGTATTAGCTGTCAATTTCTTTTGCTGCCCTTTCTGGAATTTGTAGAGCTTCGTATATGCGAAGAATACTTAGAAATTTCTTGGCTGAATCTGCAATGGAACCTCAAATCAACTTAATGAATAATCCCTCTTGATGTTCATCTTTTGCTGTACAAAGACACGAGTGAAGGTATCTTTAAGTTGTAAAATGTGTATGCAGTAGTCATTCCTCTCTCAACGAGGTACTTCCTAGGAAGGTAAAGCCGCAGTTGTGGAGATACCAGATTAAAGGAGTAGATAATCATAACAAAAAAAATAAAGTTGACGTCAAATTGCATTCATGTAGACACATTTAGGTTTCGTTTTGCTTTAAGTAGTGTTTGAAAAGATAATAATGACTGCGATAGTTGCAAAATTCTATAACTTACGAATTTTCTGATGAAAAATTAAATATCATCTCGAGCAGTGTTCACGCAAAATTCCATATAACGTAATCTAAAAATATAAAGAGTCTGGTGAAAGGTGTTTGAACAAAACAACGTGGTGAGGGATTGCCGTATGGTATACGAAACTTTTGTTCACATAAACATAACCATATGAATATTAAATGGCTTAGATATATATTTAAAAGTTTTAAAAACAACTTCCAGTGATTGTGATGGACATTAACCGCAAACTAATATCTTTATTATCCTCCTCGATGATAACTGATGTCTCTCTCTTTAAACCAGTACAGATGTGACTTTTATAATGGTAATTTCTGCAATCATTGAAGCCCTCGGCCGATCATTAAAACGAGATATCTTAATTCCTTCCGAGAGATCAATTACAGCGACCCATTAAAAATACAAATCGACGTCGGAAATGGTTTTCTATGGCAGATTTCGGGGAAAAAACTTAACGATTCTAAACTTTCTTTTAATAACCATGCTCAAAAATACCTGGGAACTCGTTCTGTTAGAAATTCCTCCGCGATTTAATGAGTACCCCGATTTTTTCCGTCCTCCTTTCTTGGATGCCTTCTTATTAAGATAGCAGGAGGCTAGTATTCGAACCAGAAATTTCGTTTCTTTATCCCTGAGACAACGAGGAAAACATTAGGGGGACTTGATGGACAAAAGCCACCGCTTGCTTCACTCCGCCACACATGGTGTCGCGCAAGTTACTTCGAAGCAAGAGCGGAAAGCGAAACAAAGAAAATGAAGGAGAGATGAAAAGAAGGCACGGAAGAAGAAGGAAGAGAAATGAGGGGAGGCGAGGAAGGAGTGAATGGAAGGAAGGGGGAGAGGGCGCTCACACTGAACGGTCGAGATACCGTTGTTAGTTTTATTTGGAAGGAGGTGTCTCTCATACGTCACGAAAGAAAAGGAGAGGAATCACGGGTTAAAGAGAGAGAAGGCGGGATGATTGGGAAGTCGATAAAAATTAAAACAATGGAAGAAGTATAGGAAATTCCAAGGTTAAGACACCGTGTAAAATGAATATTCACGATGACTGTACGAAAACAGATTGACGATTTAATTTTACGAATTTGATTCCAGTTTATCGTTCAGCGTTTACCTGAAGGAGAGTGCAAAAGTAGTATTACGTGGCTGGACATTTCATCTCATCTCCTTCAACATTTAACGTTGACTTGGTTTCGACAATTCATCGAGCATTTGGATTTATTGATCTTCTCTAGAAAGATCTAATAATTTTTTCCGATTATAAAAATCATTCTGGCTTAAGAAAATATGTTTAGTCTGACTGTTACATTCCAATTCCGCCTTTGATGACAACAAAAAATCATCGTCTTACCCAACCGTCATCAACCGAACGATCAGCTAAATCTATAAATGATTGGAGAAAAGCTTGGGAACTTTTATCCTTGTAAATGAAGGTAAAAAAGTGATGCACGTTTTAGAATTGACACAATTTTACCTTAACAAATTTACACGCAGACATGAAATTACTACTGTTTAGAATTGCTGCATATTCGTCTAATACAGGGATGGCGAATCTAGAGCAGGCATGCCCAAATTGACCCGAGAGAGAATATGTTTGTTTCACGGAATTATGACTGCACTATCCTTGTTATGTATTCCTCGATTAAAAAAATAAGCCCCAGAGTAAATAATTTTCATCATTAATGATAGTTAATTATTATTACGTCAATTACTATATCTTAATCCCGTAAAAGAGATAAATATGTCCTCATTTCATTCTAACATATACATATTCTCATTTCATTCTAACATAATTATTCTAACATCGGTGTCTATCTTTTCAGCCATTTAATTATTCTAGCTGCATATTCAGTTTTAGCTCACATCTCAATCAGCTTTTTCTTCCATCCCTTTTCATATTCGAAATGCAGCTAAAAAAAGGCAACAGTAAACGTAGGCAGCTTTCTCCTCATAAGGGATACGTTGTGAATGGGCGAACTGGAGAGCACACGAAGTAAAAAATAGCAGATAAGTAAACTTCGAGACGGAACTGTCAAGCTACCATGTGGGAGTCTTTCGTCAAGTCGCTCATCGCTGGAAAAATGGAAACCAAAATAGGAGCTGCGGAAGTTCGTAGAGAATTCTCAATCTCTTTTCTTGACGTAGGCGAAAGGTAACTGAGGTATCGCTGAGGTAAAAATGCACATAAGCAGCGGTGATAACTCTCGCGCACAATTTACCGACTTGCGCAGTTGGCTGCACTAGATCACCATCGTAATTGGTTACGCCCACACCTAGCGCTCTCTAACTTTTTAACAAGCTTTTCATACCATCGCGCCCATGATGGCAGGGCCGATCTTTCTACATGCATACTTAAATCATTGGAGATAGCAGAAGATTCATTGGATTCGAAAAGTGAATTTCTAGAGATTACTGAAAAAATTAACAACCTCTTTCTGCTTCCACAATATTTTGCGGTAGCAAGTAGAAACCCAATTTAAATCTAGTAATTCAGGGTTGTAAAGAAACAGGAGAAAATTTTCCAGTCTTTGAATCATGATTTAAGGATATCTTATCCATCTGTTTTTATCATTCTACTTAGTTATTGCCATCCTGATTTTTAGATTGAATTGCTATAATCACCTCAGAAATATCTGAGAAAATAAGTTGGAAAAGCCCTCACCTTCATGCTTTCCTAAATGATGAATAAAACCTACTGTCCTTGCATTGAGATGTCGCTTGCAATTTAGTACCCGTAAATTTTGTTTCATTGTCGAATTTACTCGTTATAAATCAAATATTACAGCATGTAATATATTTATTAGATCAACTCGAAAAAAAAACAATAAAAATGTAACGTTAAGAAATCGGCTAAACTAAAAAATTGTGTTATTAATTCATCTCATTTGAGGTAGAAAATAATTTGAACCGAGAAGGAATTAAATTTATCAGTGTTATCTTGATGTCACAGGCATCTGTAGAACTTCTAATATGTTTTTAAAAAACTGGAAATTGCATGTCAAAATAAGCAAATGAATGCATTAGAGTAAGACTTTAATGACAGCATTAATAATACTAACTTTAGTAGCTGTAAAATAACATTATAATTCTCGATTTTGATGCTTCATTAGTATAAAATATGGTTAGTGCATGATGGTTCACTTTTTTCTAGAGATGCTGAAGTAATCGTAATTTTTCCGTTGTGGAATTAACTCCCTAGTATGCTTAATTTTTTCCTATAGAGTTTGATTCCTAAATAATATGTACATCCAAATGATGATAGAATTCCCTCTTACTGTTTCACAATTTTTGTAGGGGTATCACATTTTGCCCTCAATTTATTGGTAGCAGGCTTAATATATTTTGCACTGATTTTTACATTATTGTCCTTTGTTATTCCTTCCGAGAGATCAATTACAGCGACCCATTAAAAATACAAATCGACGTCGGAAATGGTTTTCTATGGCAGATTTCGGGGAATGATTGTTTTAAATAATAGTAATTTTTAGAACAGATGTAATCGGAGTATTTTGTTTCGATAAAAATTATTATTATTGGGATTAACACCTTGTAGAGTACCACTCACTATTTTCAATTAATCTGCCTTCGACGTACTTGTGAAGCAACTGTAAAGCGCACAAAGTTGTGACCCGTTCCTNATGCTAACTTTAGTAGCTGTGAAATAACATTATAATTCTCGATTTTGATGCTTCATTAGTATAAAATATGGTTAGTGCATGATGGTTCACTTTTTTCTAGAGATGCTGAAGTAATCGTAATTTTTCCGTTGTGGAATTAACACCCTAGTATGCTTAATTTTTTCCTATAGAGTTTGATTCCTAAATAATATGTACATCCAAATGATGATAGAATTCCCTCTTACTGTTTCACATTTTTTGTAGGGGTATCACATTTTGCCCTCAATTTATTGGTAGCAGGCTTAATATATTTTGCACTGATTTTTACATTATTGTCCTTTGTTTAATTGTGGCAGTGTTTGTCGTGCGCCTATTATTTATATAATCTCTCAGTCAAAGATATTTTCTGCTGTCAATAGTAGTCCCAACCGCTATAATTTTAGATAGTAGGCCAATCTTAAAAATCATCTATAACTACAGTCAATTGCAGGAATAATCGTTAATTTTTTTGCCTGTTAGCAACGTGAAACCAAAATGAACGTAACATTTTTCAATTTATCGGATATTTAGTAATTTCTCTCTTAGCCTTCAAATTAATACACCCAATTCTTAAACTATCTGTGAACTTTGAAATGGAAATTACGACTTGTATGCAATATTCCGTCATTTCAATCCGACGAGAAAAGCTCTCCATTGTCAAATTAATCTAGGGAGTGGGGCTGTAAAACATCGAGAGAGATATACACATCCCCGTGTATATTCCACCACATGCTTTCCGGTGCTAGAACACCTTACGGTTCTTGAGAGCTTTTAATAGCGACGGTTTCGAAACGCGGAATGGAAAAGATACGGCGGGTGACGGCATGAAGATGCGAGCGGCGACAAAACGTCGAGAGTGAAATGCCTAACGCACTCTGGCGGTAGAGAACCCGACGTCGTTTTGACGCGCGGCTGGTAATGGCAGTTATCGTGGTATTCTTTCTCCGCCTGACACTGGCGACTGCGTTGCAGCGTCCATGTTGGTTTGGAAAAGCCCCATGCGTGTGTGCACCCACATGCTCACTAGATAAGAGTTATATCCGCCGAATGGTCGCTTAATGGGACGAGACTGCGGTGTACGTGTGTTCAGCGTGGGAAGAAGGGTTGAAATACTGAAATGGCTCAGAAAAAGGAGAGACCCCATTTGACTGCTCATGCCGCGCGAACAGGCGTTCGCCATATTGCTTTATTGCTGCTGAGTATTTTCTTGCTCTCTGAATATTGGCAACCAATTGAAAAGTGCGGTTACAAGGTGTTTGAATGATGAGCTGCGCGTATCCTCTCCACTGCGGACAGCGATTTTCTCTACCCACTGACTCTTTTAAAGCGAAAGGCATGGGGAGTGTGCGAGATTTAAAAAATGAATATTGGCTCCTACTCTGCGCGTTGGATACAGATGTCCCTGCTAATGTATTAACTAATGATTCTTTACCGCCATCGGTTAATTTGAATCCCGAATAACTTTCGCGTAAAGCTCGGCATTTTTCTTCTTTTCGGGAATGCATTAAAATTCCTGCCGTGTTTTGTGGAGAACACTTAGTATCTTATGAGTGAGAGAGTCGCCGTGAATGCAAAATGATCTTGGCTCGCAAGTTAAGTTCTCCTTCAACGTTGTATACGAGAGAAATCGACGATAAATTCGAAGCACGAATGAAGCTGTTGAGGGAGGTGAGGCTTGTTTGTTTTTCCGAATTTCAGGTGAGCTGGGATAAGGAAATGCCACGTGGTTACTGACCGAGAGACTCCTATGCAAGAATCTTCTCCGCATATATTATAGTTTATCGCGCGCGGAGGAAAGTTTTAAATGTCAGGGATGATTTTTTACGCGTAAAAATTTTGCTATTTATTTGAGTGATTCCATCGTGGCGGAATGTGTTAATGGAGAACCAACGGCACTCGCGCGAGAAAGAAAAATGTTTTCCAGGCAACAGGACACGCGCGCTCATACGCATGAGTTGACGTGAGCCATTCGTATTTTTGGGACGCTTTTCGTTTGATGACATTCAAACGATGCCATCGTGAACCATAGCAACGGCACAGATTTCGATTTCTATACATGAGGGAATTCTTAGCAGAACGTTATTTCACAAATATCACAGTATCTACATAATAAATTCAAGGATTGTAGAAAACAGATTTAACCATATAAATAAGAAATTATTCTCTAAATAATGGCAACTTACAGCTACCGATCAATTTCTTTAATTTTCCTTAACATCTCTAGAACGCAATGATAGACTTTTATTTAAATTAATTAGTAATTTTTCACTGCACGACCTGTATGATGTAAGACTTGATTGTTCCCCTTGTCAAAGGTTAAAAATATTCTGAAAATTTATCATTTTGTTTACATTTAATGCTTGATGTATTTTACTGTTAGTCCAAATATCTGTTAGGTGAATGGCTTTCTAAACCAGAGATTTTCAACAAGAAACACCTTTCAGCATAGCTTAAATGCAGTTTTCCAAATTCAAAATTCCCTAAAATTTACAATTTTCATTTCGAAAACAAACATAATGCTTCTGTTTTAAGAACCTATTTTATACTACATGGATTTCCGTTGCTACAGTAATATTTTAATCGATTTAGCAGAGTAAATTCAACGTCCAACATAACCAACAATTTATGTACAAAATGGAACATTTTGCAGTGTAATGTTCCCTATTACTTCTAAATTCAATTATGTTTTATCTCATATATTGAGAGCTTATTTTTCGTAGACATCAGTAATCTTAAAATGTTGCTGGATTTAAAATAATCTTTTGGCTTGAAAATCAAATATTGGTTGAATATCTCTTAATCCAACTTTTATCTCTTCTCAGGAACTCTGAGTACACAATTCCCTGCTTCAATTTCTGAATGCAGAATTTACCTTACATACAGAAGTGTCTCAATTTTCATAAGTTTCGCTATTCTTTATGATTTTGAAAATCAGGGATAGCATACATTTTATAGTCCATGCGGACATTTGTCGATTTAAAGTTCAGATGCGCCAATGAAGGTATTGTAATTTCGCTGGATTTTGAATGCGTGTATGTGTGAGCGTATCCGTAAGGAAATTATTTCTTTAACTTTCATTGTAATTAACGCCATTGAGATTTCACAACGTCTGAAATAATGAGTTAGACACACGGGAGGAATGGGAGTGAAGGGAAAATGAGAGCGAGAAAAGAAATGTTAAAAGGAAAGGAGCAGGAATTTCAGAGTCTGGCACCAACCCAAGCATCACCCAATGGCTTCCAGACACCAGTGCTAGCTTAGGTTCCTTTCTCCCGCACCTTCGCCCCACACCACGAGCTGGATGCCGCCTCGACAATGAGAGACCCTTTTCTTCTTCATCTCGCAACACACTCATAACACGCGGAAGAAGCATCACCTTGGGAGCGAACCTCAAAAGGGACGGCGACCGGAAACTTGAAGCAGATCCATTCCGCGCGAGACGGGAACCGAGCAAATGCCTGCAAAAGGTCCGGACAAGACCCCTCACGTTTTAATCCAACCTTCGTCGTGGACTTTTAACGGCCTCAATCAAGAGAACCATGTTTATGAAGAGAAAGCAGAGGGAAGGTATCCCATTCTTTTTATGACTGCGCCGCGCAAAATGTCCCGCGACGCATGGGAATTCTGCGGCGGTGCATCTGATGTTATTACTTTACGTACGCGTATCAACGATGCTCCATTCATTTGCTTCAAAGGGACAGTCTCCTCCCGTCCCGCATTTGAACTCTTGTGTATTATGAAAACAGTAACTTATATGCTCGCTCCTATCTGCGGTGAAATCGCCTCTCCCATCCTTGCTATCTCGTTCTGCGATCTCCGCCTCCTCCTTTCCTATCTCGACTCATCCCTTTAAAGGTTGAAATCCGTCATAAACTTCTCTTTTCCTGTGGAAATTATGAGGAACTTTTTAAAATTTCGATCACATCTGTGCGCATTTTCAGTCTCTGCTATTTTATGCGTTTCCCGAGCAATGCCTCTATTTCCAGGTTAATATAAAATTGTTTTGTGATTCAAGAGAGGATAATAACTTTTCAGACCATGTACTATGACTGAATCTTTTGCGCATATGGAATACGTTTACCCTCTATCAGCTATCCGGATGAGTTCCGTAAGTTTTAAAACGTTATTACTTATTTTTTCCATTTCATATTTAAATTTGATTTTAATAGTGAACGTGAATAACATGAAGTGAGTGGTGCTTTTTCCTCCTTTCAATTATATACCTGGTGTTTTATCTCATAAAATAGAATCTTTATGAAAGTCTGAAGAATATAAGAAATAATTTGGAATGACTATTCGGTGGCCATTTATACATAGTTTAAACGCCAAATAAAAGAGCCAAGGAATTTTTAAATCATTAATCTCTAAACAGATTGATTAGTCTGCAAAGGTCTTAAGTGAAGGATGTTTCAATTCCTGTTGCGAGATCTTTTTATTAATTATATTTAGGTTTTAGGGTATGTTGAATTTAAGTCACTGACATGCTGAAGTTGAATATATACAATACACTCAGGGAGGAAGAATGCATGATTAACAAAGAAAGATTGCTTCCATACTAGACAAGAGGATGTAAACCTCTTCATCAACTCATTGTGTATTATATCGAATTTCTTTTATTTCTTAAACCAATTAAATGAAAATCGATCAAGTCTCCAGACAAGAGAAGAATTATCTTTAAAGTGCTAATACTCCGTAAGGGAATGGGAAGAAAAATAAATTACCCAACCTAAACAAATTGAATGTTATTTTCATTACCTTTTAATTCCTGTGTAGTCATAAATAAAAACGCATAATGATTCGGTTATTACTTTCTTTTGATTAATTAGATTTTACACTCGATTTTTCAACGCTGGACCATTTATTGGTTAATATATATAAAAATTGGTTAATACAAATAGCTTTAAAAAATAAGCCGCAACAAACTGCTAGGATGCAGTTGGTCGCGGCTTTTAGAATCGGCTAGAGAAATCTGAAATTCGACTTGCCCTAAAAAATTGGTCATCTTAAATTATGCTAGGAACGCAAATTTGCTTAAGTCAGAATATTTTATTGGGGCTATAGAAATACATATGAACCATCCACCATCTTCTCTTATCGTTATATTTCATCTTCGGTACAAATATTTCCGTAGCAAATTGAATACAGAGAATCTAATAGACCTTGTGAAGGGAATAATGTAAAAATATTAATGTAGTCGAAATAAAAAAAAAGTTGTTTGTTATTCACGAAATATCTTCAGAATGATGACGTGATGATTAGTTAGTGATTCCATACCCAGCATGTTTCTAGTGTCATTCTCAATATCCATTAAATCTTTGAGCGTTTCTCAGCGCTTCAGATATTAATTTTCCGGTAGAATATATTAATGATTTTCTATACAAAGTTAATTTTTTGTTCAGTGCCGCACACGAAAGCTTTTTCCATCAAATAGTGCATGCCTTTCTCGCGTGATTTTTGGGCGTATTTTGCCTTGAGGATTTGTGAATGTATGAAGGAAGAAGATAAATGTGGTGTGAATGGCGTATGACGACAGACCTCGGGGAAATGAGGTTCATAACTTTAATTTTTCACAGAATCCGGTTTTTAGGGGATACTTCGAAAAAAGGAATGTCCTTTTTTCGGCCATGAGTTGCTTTATCTTTCGAAACGTATGGCGGAAAATTTTTGAAGGGCAATACATCGCGTATGAAAGGGGTTGATGCACGCACCAGCAGCAATGATGTTGGTAGTTCCTCTGAGGTTTACAAGACTCTTCAGTTACCAGTCGGACTTTCTACTTCGCTTCTCTTTCCCTACACTTTTGTAATTTTTTCGCTTCTTCATTTTTCGTTTTGGTCTCCTCGGTCGGTCCCTTTCTTGTCTTTCCCGTCCTCTCTCTGCTTTCCCTTTTTTAGCGTTGCGTTTCCTGGGACATTTTTTCCGCATTCTCACCTTCGCCTCGCATTTTCTCCCGCTTAGGATATTTTTATCACCATTGCCTCTTTGTCCTCCTCCTGCTTGCCTTTTACTCCCTCTTAGGAGTCTTTTTGTTTCCCTTTTTCCTTTCTTTCTCTCCGGACATGTCACGCTTACACGTGCTCTTTGTTGCGATGTTTTCTCCATCTTTCACGCGTTATTCTAATTCGCCTTTTTGTTTCAACTTATTCTTTCTTTACATTTTTTGCGCTCCTATCCTTACCCATTCCTCTTCGCTTGACTTCTCCTCTGCGAGTTTCTCCGATTTTTTCCAAGATGTTCTAAATGTCCGCTTTCTTTTAGTTTTGTACGAATGAATGAAACATTTCATGCCCACGTTTATTTCATCTCTTCCGCATTCACGAAGCAAATATATGAATATTTACATTTTTTCGGAAGTCGATAAAGACGAAGCGCTATTTAAAGGTATGAACTATAAGTTCAAAAGTTGTCTGAAAGAAGGGATATCTTGAAGACAGATTTTAGATGCAAATTATATGTCGGTGAGGATAAAAAATTTGGGAATCTTCAGCCTTAAGATTCCTTATTTAGAGATAGTATTCTCAAGAATTTTGCAGATGTCCCTGCTGATAAAACGGTGCATTTGCCGTTATAAAGTACCACCCCTTCCAGAAAGAATCCAAAAAAAGACTTAAATAGCAATAATGGGTGAGATGAATGGGTTTTCGGTGCTGATAGGAAAAGAAGAATCGTAGTGAATTTCTTAAACATTATCAGAGGTGGGGCGGAAGAAAGCTTCTATATTTTGAACCAAATTTTCTAATTTCAATGCTGCTGAATCATGCAAGGAAAGGGATATTATCGCATGGTCAGTTTTAATGTCAAGTTCAAATATATTTCCATCCTTAAATAGACGCCTCATATCTACTCTTCGCAGTTGATAGAAGGCATCAAAATCTCCTCCAACAATCCAACCAACATTTATTTCCTATCCATCAATTCAAGAAACCAAATTGATGCATGGTAATACAAAATAGCAATCGTTTCACAATTTTTTTTCATTTATTTTCTTCTTTTCTATAGAATTTTTTCATTCAATATTTCGCAGCTCTTAACGTCTACCTTTCTCTCTCTTCACATAAACCATTCAAAGGCTTCATGTCAACCTTGCGGATCCTTTTATTTATTTTTAAAGTGTCCTGTGGAAAAAGAATTATATGGAATGTATCTTAATTGCTTTCCTTCCTGAGCATTAATGCGATAAATAAACCTTTAGTGCATGGTCGTCTTCAATAGTTCCTCAGTGATTCTTGTGTCAGGCGAATTTTGCTTAAGTCCCAAGTAAGTGGATTACATATAAAATCCACATTACATATATAATTCCACAAAACATAACCAAACTCAGCGTTTGATACAACTTTGTTGTATCAAACGCTGCGTTGAAAATTAAAAATGGAGGAAATGTAAAAATATTTTTCTTGGGGAAAAGAGTTCGATTAATAATATCGGAAAGACCGCTGGTGAGCGAGAGAGTAATGTGAGAAAGATTGGATTAGTCACGGTGGAGTCAGCGGAAGAGGGTGGGCTGGGATCGGTTGACGGCTGGTGAGTGGGCAGTTGTTCAAAAGGTTTTAGTTTGGTCGGGATGTTGTGCATCTCGGTGCGTCAGATCTTGGAAGAGCAGACGGAATGCGTAGCTAAAGCGAACAGACAGGCAGAGAGTGAAACACTGAGAGGGAATTAAAGATTTAGTTATTGGACTTCCACCTGAATAAATCCTGCTCGCAGCGTTTTTCCATCTCACGCGTCGAGAAGCTTTTCAGGAAGTTACAAAAAATGAGGATTCTTAGCAGAGTGAATTTCCGCCTTGAGTGAAGTAGCTGTGATGCAACAGGGTATCGCTGAAGTATTACCTATTCTTTTATTTTTTAGCGAGCGCATTTGAAAAATGCCTATTGAAACCGATGATAGTTCGGAAAGGAAGTCTACTGCAGGTTTGGTTCAGTTTCACCGCAATATTCCAGTTGATGGCGTAAAGAACCTGAAATACATCCAGATATACCTTTAAGGAATGGTTATAGTAATTACGTATTTACATTTTCCTAACAGCGAAAACACTGATGTTTTCAACTATCATTGTGAAACACGTTTAGCAAATCGCACCGATTTACTCAAAACCGATAAATATCAACTTCTAAATGATTTTTGCTCTTTAATTTTAAGCGAAATAGAGACAACTCCAAAAACTCAATCGATTATCTTATTACAGAATCTGTGCTCTTTATATTTCAAGAACCTTTCATCTGGACAATATCTAGCAGCAAAATCTTTTGCTTGGCCTTTGAACCGACATATTCTTTAGTTATTAGAAGCAATGTCTTCAGGAACAAAATGATTATAGAGTTAGGATAATGAAAGGAAAACAAAATAACTTACTTAACTAAATAAAAAAAACCAATTTATGGTGTAAAAATCGGGAAAGAGTCTTTAAATCAATAGCGGGTGTACTGGAACTGTTTTAATATTGCTTGACATAGTATGAACCGATGCACAAAGAAAATCTTCTGAGGCGAACTACACCAAGATTTAGATTAGATGAGCGAAAATTAATCATGAAAAGGGAGTAAGACGCAATGTAATAAATTTCAAAGGAAGTGAATTACAAGGGTTTACATTAGTTGCACTTCATCTTGCACCACTTCATCCTAAGCGTGGTAAATAAGCAAGCCCTATAGGAAAAGAAAACTTAAGCGCGTGAAGATTGCACCATACCACTCCTAGTGCATGCAGTAACAAGTATAATTCTCAAAATTGGGAGAATAAATACTTTACTATAAATCTAAATCAAGCTCTTTCAAATTCCCCCGCAAGTAAATTTTAAAGCCAAGCAAATAAGTATTTTTCCCATTTTCTTCGATATAACCAAACCATTGCGAGCTGTACTTCTTGTACACTTCTGAAGATCTGTACACTTGTAGAAGAGTATATTCGCATTTCCATTATCGATTACCGTTATCTTACTCTTTTCTGAAAAACATATTAAATCCTCTACCCATAATCCGGCTGATATGGAATCTCCAGCAATATGATCGCCGATTTATTGGTCGACTTTCTTTTCATCCGAGATTTCCGCGATGCGTTGGAAAACCGCGCGAGATTCCCAAAGAATACGCGAAACTGGTTAATTCAATCGCCGCAATTTTCTCGGCTTCGCGAATAAGCGACGTCAAGCGTATTGGAGAGAAAATGAAATATCGCGCTTGAGTAACGAAAGAGAGCGAGAGAAAAGGCGGACGAAGAGATAAAACATTTGAAGGAAGCAACCAACTCGGGAGCGAGTTTTCTTCCTCAAAAATAAATTAGCGCAAATATTTCGCCAACAATTTCGGTGCTTTTAGAACTCTTTTTGGGTCTGGTGAAGGGTCGTCGCAAGAGCGTGTTTTATGCGAGCAGATGTGCCCGGCGTTGGGCCCTTCCTCGAATGAGGTCACGAGCCGCGATGGCGGAGAGGGGTTGCACCAACGTCATTCAATCATCCTTTAAGATCAGGATTGTGTTTAGGATAGGGAAACTGTAAAATTCTATCTGGTTTTCTTGAAAAATAAAATTGATTTTAATTTTCTCGTAAGGATGGGTTTCCTTTCTTTGTTGTCTCTACGTTCCTTTGCTGATTTTTTTAGTGTTGAAGATGGTTACATGTTTCAATGCTGAGCTAAAGGATTTGGAAGGTACTGACATAGCATAAACAAAATATTGGATGCCCTAGGCTTTGAATTGGTTTTGATACTAAACGTTAAGTTTTTTATTCTATAATATTTTATTTTACATTTAAAAAAATATAAACAAGTTCATATTGCCAAATGAGCGAGCAACTATACATGATATCGTTAAAAGAGTAAAATTTGATATTTAAAAATTTTTATTGGGAACTTATGCATTGTTCATCCTTAAATGTTTTTCGGTCTCATTTTACCGCAGAAGCCCTTGTCCATTGGCTCCCAGTAAAAGCGGATCACGTCACAGCATTAGACTAATCACAAAAAAATATCATGATCGGGCCTTACACACCGAAACCTCCGTCACCTCAGGTCATAAATAAATAAACGCCAGTCAATCTCAGTCTTTTAAAAATAATACAATACATTTCGCTGCTTAGAGGGAGAAAAAAGAGAACAAAAAGGGAGGAAAAGGGAAGAGGAAAGAGATGAAAAGGCGAACGGCTGTTGCTACTACAATATTCTCGTTTATCTTCAAACCGGCAAAACTTACTTTTAAAACTATGAATGACAGACAAGGCTTCGAAATCAAGGTCCGAATTCTTCCTTAATGCTATTACTTCACGCTGTCTCACAGATTTTCATTCGCATTGAAAGTGGACATTGGCAAGGCCTCCTATATTATTAAGATGTAACATTACCAAGCCAAAGCACGGTCAATCTAATATATTGCTAACGCTAGAATAACAACTTTGATGATACTGACATAAAAAAGTTTCGAATCTTATGCCTCGAAACCTAACTCATGTTTTTCTTGTTTAATCAGTATCTTATAGAAATTAGTCGCTATTAAATCAAGGCTATCAAGGAGTACCGTCAAGTGAAGGCCGGTACAGTCCGTTCTATAGTTTCACATTTTTTTCACTTTAAATTCGTGAAGTAATGAGGGACGAGAGTATTTTTGGAGTAAAAAAATGTAACTATCGTGATTTAGGTTATCTTTCGCGCATTTTATTCTCCACAATTTACTTTCCTTTTCCACCCTTTATTAACAGTAGGCTGTGTTTATTGTTTGAAGTCCTATTTAAGGAAACTTGCTCAGCTAAAAGTGAAATATCTCTCATCTCCTCTGTTACCAAAGCTAAACAGAGATGTTTACCGTGCTCAGATAAGATAATAATTGAAAATACATTTTTACACTGTGGAAAGTTGGCTGCTACATCGAAGTTGCTTTCCGTATCGTTCATAGGCTATTTTATAACGATTTCTGATTAATATGGAATAAACGGTGTAAAACGAGAAACAACGTGATTAAGAGAAATTGTGGTAAAAATAAAGGGATGAATTTTTATCTTTATAGTGTTAATATGGGCGTACATAATTAATCCTTAACTCTTTTATACTATAATAGAATTTGAGTAACTTTCAGAGTTTTAGCTTCAAATTTCTCATACCACAAACTGATAACAGAGAAAATATTTCCTGGCAATCTTTACATTTTGGCCTAGCAATATTCTCCATTCAATGGATTTATTTCCATTTTCCTCTTCGATTATATCCGTCCGCAACGTATATAATTACTTTTAAATGCTGAGATGTAGATATGTGCATCATATGATTCAGTCATGCTTATTAGCTAAATAGTATATGGGAATATAGTTTTGTTAATTAATGATAAGTTGTTCAACTAACGCTTGGAAGATGTTAAGAGAGATTAGCCAGATGAATGGCGGACCGTGATTCTACCTGTATCCTGAATGCCTGTTACCTTATTATCTAATTCGTTATTAATCATTTTTCCTCCTCCTCCCTCATCCTTATACATGGGCAATAATCTGCTTCTGGAGGACGAATATGGAATAACTTATTTCTTTTGCGAAGTAATTTGCCTACTCTTTCATTTGGACATTCCCTTCCTCATACCAAACCTGGTAAGCGCCAAAGCAGCTCTGCCAACGACCACGTTTCAAAGACAAAATAATGTATTAAAGGGCAGCTCGGGGTCATCTAGCATCACAGGTGCGATTGTTGTCGACCACCCAGATATGCTTTTCTCCTCCTTTTCATCTTTAACAAAGGGAGAACGTCTGACATTGGACCGCGAGACGAATTCGGTAGGGCCGAGGTGAAGGCCTCTTCACACTACGTCTCCCACATTACGAGTTCCTGTCCTTTATTCCTTTCTTTTTCGCATTCCCAAGTCTCCTTCTCCTTACTTTATCGTCTTTCTTTCGCCTTCTGCGTGTTTATTTGTCGCCATAATTCTTATTCACTTGTTCCCTCTCCAGTAATACGATTCCCCAACTATCCGCCTCTTCTCTTCCGTTTCTCTCTCTCTCTCTCTTGCCTAACTGGATCTCACCTATGTGATCTTTCGATCACTTTAGCTCGCTTTTTTATCCTTTATCCGTCAATTTTTCTCTTTATTTTCTTCTTCTTTGGCTTTGGTTTTAACTACTCCTTTTCCCTCTTAGAATCGAGTGTTTTAATTTCGTACATCTAAAATCCAGTTCCTGGAAAATTCTCTCGAACTAGAATAACTCATAGCCCGATTAAACTTCAAAATGTTTAATTTTGTTGCTCATTCTTCTCGATTACATATATTGACACATATCTTACCGATATTTGATGATAATTTAAAAATGAAGTGGAATCTAATTCTGCCCGCAGTTTAGAGAAAATTATTACATGCGAAAAGATTTTATATGTATGCCCTTATAATGCCTGATTCCTCACAATTCCTCATCTCTACCTCAAATAATTAATTCTTCCCCTTATATACATATATATATATATGTATAACCTTCGTTTCTTGACATTGTTCTGTGTTATTATCAAATTTCGAAATTTATTACCATATTTTTTTCTCTATTTATATATTTTAGCTGGATATTTCCCTTTATTGCATAGCCTTCCTTTTTCTTTTCCTCCGCATCCTTCGTTTGATCCAAATTTCCTTTCTCAGATCTTTTCCTGTTGAAAGCTCCCTCTGTTTACAAAATATTTTTTTAATACCATCCCTTGTACTTTTTCCACATGGTCCGTATGTTTTACAAGTATTGCGTTGTCTGTATTCCGTCCTTGTTTGAGATCATCTTCTCCCACGGCTCCTCATTTTTTCCACCATCTCCCATCGAAACTTTCGGCCCCACCCTCTTCTTGTTCCTTCTACTCCGCATCCGCCCTCCTCAGAGTCCATTCTTCCGCAAGTCTTGTTCTCTCCCACAGAAGATGTCGACGAGGCGGTCAGCTTCTCTTTCCTTTTCTTCGCTGAGTACACCTCCCACGTCGCAAGCCGAGACCTATTGCATTTCGAGAGAGCGCATTTCCCCTTTACATCCTCCTCGCCGATCGTTCGGCGATCGCACGAGATTTACTCCTCTCTCGTATTCCTCGCAATCCCACGGTCACCACTGCTAAGCGGTTCTTTTAAAACTTCTTAGGGAAGAACCGTTTCTTTTTCCTTTTTCATCTCGGGTGTTCCGCCCCCCTCCGTTCCCACATGATATCTTTTCACTCCAATGTCTCCAAGTTTCGGCGCGGATGAGAATATAAAATTGCGCGAAAGAAGTTCTCACCGAGAGCGGTATCTCTTGGCACTAAAATAAGTTAAATAACGACCCGACCACGAAAGCAGTTAGTTGTCCGTGTATTTACTTTCCGGAATTACATTTTTTGCGACTTCTTTACTAACTGCGCGGGTTAATGTGAAGGTGATATGCCTCTTTCACAGTTTTACATCCTGTTCCGAGCTCGGAGATCTATAAGCTGCATAAAAAACTGATTAGCTGGACGAGAAGTTTTTCATTCTGCCATGTTGGACGCTTTGACCTCTCTTTTTATTCCTTTTTCAGTAGTTGTCGCTAATGAAACGGAAAATTTACTAGCCGTTCGTAAAATTGGTCCTATATCCGTTTTGAGCTTCAACCGAGCAATGCGAAAGAATTACGAGCGCTTTATTTGAAACTCTAAAATTAAAGATTTCTAAGGGTAAAACATTTAAGGATACTTCATTATTCAAAATTATAATTACGTACATCATAGGTTCGAATTAAATTTCCATGTAATATAAAGGAGAAGAGAATGAAAAAGATTTTATTAAATCCAGTTTCAGATTTCTTTTTCATCAGTTGATATAATTTTATATGACAACAGGTTTAAAAAATTAAAAGAGGAACCTTTTCTAATTTAGATAACATTTCCTTATTAGTCACAGCTTTTCAGTGCTCCATATCATATTTCTGCCTTTTATAATGGAAGTGAATTTTTCGCTATACATCCTACCTTTAGCTTATCGTTAGAATCTTGCGCAGCTGTCCAGCTGACATCTGCCAAACAGAAAATCATACCCTCTATTTTATGTGCTTTTTTACAGCTTGTTAAGAGCAACTCTTTTACACCGTCACTGAGTTTCCTCGTCGCCCTCTTTTCTGCTTACTTTCTGTTGCTACTTCCATCATCCCTCTCCATCTTTCTCTCCATTCTCCTCTTGACCATATATGGAGCTCTTCCTCATGAGGCAGGCCCTTTTTTATTCTCGTTGTCTCTCATCTTACATTTCATCTCACCTTTTTGTCTCTCCTCATGTCCAAGCGTTCGGTCGTAAAAATTTTCCATGGAACTTTCTTCCCTAAATATATCTCAATTAATTTTTCACAATTTGTTCTCTTTAGTAATAAGAGATTCAAAAGAAGAAATAAACGAATCAATTTCACTATTTTACTTTATTTGAATTTTTTAAATGTTGGACAATTTTCTGATTTTATAAATTCATTGCTTTTATCGTTTTAACGAAACGGAAGAATTTTTACGATGCCATTTATTCAATCAACGTCCCTACACAACTCTCTTTCCTGAAAAACTTGAGGTTAAAAGGATTTTTGCGTTCAGTGTTTTATTGATGGGTTTTCTGACTTTCGTGCAATTTTCTGATTGTTTCTGTACAGCTTATTTTCGCGGTCGTAAAATAGAAAATGGATCGAAAACTCGAAAAATGTTGATCGTATTAAACCAAATTTCTTTGATTGGTCGTAAACAAGTATGAAAATTTTCATGATCGCTAAGTTTGCATAACGATAAGTGATATTTGAAATGTTTGAGAATGATTTGGCAATCTCCCCGAAGCACTGTTCATTCATAAGTCGGGAAATAAGATTCAGTACTTCCAAAAATCATAAATTCTAGATATATATGTTGCTGAAAAATGTACATTGGCAGTAAAACAATTTAACTTCTTGAAAATTAAACATTTTGAAGAAAAAATCCGAGCTATCAGTGTCAGTGGAGAGATTTTAGTTTCAAGGGTCAATAAAAAATGCTTCTTCAATGGAAATATGTATCTGTAAGTCTTTATTTCCTCATTTCGTACGTTTCTGATCCTCTCATGGCTTCATCTACGTTCTACGGTACATAGAGTTACTCTTATTTGCATGATAAATCAAATACTGCATCTCTTAATAATGTGAATGTGATTATCGCTCAGTTATTTATGGAAGAAATTTACACCGCTGAAGCTCTATTACATTAGGAGATTGTGAATCATTTATGCAGGTAGAAACTCACGGGCATCTGTCTAACACTAAATACCTCACGTTCATTTTATTTGAGTAGTTCAATCTCTAATTCTAAATTTACTGTGCTTCCTTAACTTCTAACCGCTACTTCTCCTATAAATATTGTAATTTACCTTACCCTAAATTACCTTACCGCCCCTTACCATGTGACCATCGGTCACATATACGTTATACGAACAAACAATTCTGTCATGTATACAAACACGTGTGCTTTTTCAAAAATACGTATTCGCTAATAAAACATGATAAAAATAAATAAAACACATGATGTTTAAATTTGAAATTATGGGATTGCTATTAAAATGTTATAGATATAACTATCACAAAGATTTTGTTGGTAATCTTTTTAATATTTCTGTGTAGTGTAGTTAAAAGTAGCTTTCGAGAAATTTACGGGGAAAACTTTTCATATAGTTGTAGCCTTAATCTCTAATTCCCTTCCACTCTAATTTATCTTTCCTTCCTCTCGCCACAGGCGTCCATTTATCCCTTCCATATGTGTCTCCCGCCCTCATTCCTCCTTCATCTTCGCCCTACGCACCCTTTCCGCACACACCTCCTCATACACCATCTTTGTAGGCGATTATCGTCCCGTCCTATGCTCTTTGCCGCTCCTTCCAACTACGTTTTCGTCATCTCCTTCCTTCCGTCCCCCACTTCATAAGAAGAACTTCACGAGTTCTTGCTTCTTTCCCCCTTTGCGCGTCCGACTCACCTCTTTATATGACGCCGTCTCTTCCTCCCATTGCGCTTTTTTGTGCCTTCCTACTCTTTTTATCTCCTCCTAAGAGTCAACGTATGCATCTCCATCTTCCCGTACTTCGTAAGCTTTTAGTAATGCGGTCGAGAGTTGAGCGGTCGTCCCTCGCAATTTTTTTCATTTCTCGTAGAATGGTTTATTTAATATTCCGGAGTTAGGAAATGTTTTGGAGTTTGCTGTCATTCGCTCGAGGAATAGTGTGTGAGAGGAGGAGGAGAACCAAGTTGTAAGTTTTATTAGTCTTCCAGTTATGTCGCCCGTAATTTTCCCTTCTACTAAAAAGCAGTAGTTAAGCTAAGAAGTTGGTGTGTTTACCTCGCGAATGAACAAGATTTTTTCTAGTATTTTTTCATGTTTTGTCTCGGAAAATGAAACAAGATATAATTCTCGGTGTATAAAAGCCTATTTATAGTCTTTGTTATGGACTTCGCTCCAATTTCCTCACAAATAAACATTAAAATAAGTTTCAATTTAATTAGTTACGTTGTAACTCTAGCTATGGCAGTGCCTTTAAATATTAGTTCATTCCCTTACACTTCATTTAGTTTGATATTTTAAACTCCTTTTTTGTTATTCACTAACAATTATTAAGAGTTTAAATCTGCACCTCTGGCTAGAATTATGAGGAATTGTACATTTTCCGCGAACTTTAATTTCATGAAAGGCATACCTGTTTTGAAACTACAACCGATCCCCATTACGAAACGATCATTGCAAAAATTTTTATTCGTGCTCACCAAGAGAAAAGGATAGATCGAATATGACGTTACTACTAGTACTAATAGACTCATCTCTTAACTTCACAATACATAATGATAAGGACATTTTCATGGACACATAAATAATTAGTTAATTGATTTAACGCTCTTAATTTCAGTATTCCTTTGAGATATACCCGAAAGTTAGCCATAGATGTTGCGCTAAGGACTTTACTGTAACTACAATTTTAACATCCTTTTATGATGATATTGCACAAGGATTCCGTTGTTTATACTTTTTATAAAGAAGTCGGATAACTACCATTTTCATCGGTGTAGTAAGACTGGCTCCATTCCTCTAAGATGTAAAGCCACCTAGTCATTAGAAGGTGAATATTTTAAAGAAATAACTAAGGGCCCTAAAATGTTCCCCGGTGATTTTTTTATTACAGCTGGGAAATAATACTATTTTAACATTCGTCCTTTTCAACTCCACACCACCCGTCGCATTATACTACGATTCATCTTTTTAAATAAAAATATTTCGCCATATTTTAGTACGCCTTTTTATAATATCCAAAGCTTTGCAGAGCCAAATGACGAAATCTTGATTTATCGACCAAGTGGATTAAGATTACTCTCCCTAAAATAAACTGCCAGAGACCGTCAGTTAAAAACCTTATGGTCAATTTTCTAGCATATAGTCAGGCATAAATTTCAGCTCATTAATTAGATATCACATTTTCATTGTCATAGTTGTAGAAAATGTTGACCTTTTCTTTTGACACTTCAATTTCTTTTTGTTCTTACAAAATACAACAACATAGATAGCAAGGGTTATCACCGTAATAAGTCCCATTGGAAAAGATTAGTATTATATTTGATATACTTTATGACCTTTATAGGGGCTCCCGATAGCCATGTGGGCAACGCGTTCGACTTCAGTGAAGGCGGGGCCGGGTTCGATTCCCGGTGGGGGCCCACGTGCGAAATTACCTAAACTTTATTCTCAAGGAAAGATTTCCGCTTATTAGTGACGTTAACTAAAGATGCAGCGGAATGAAAGTGAATAGTAGAAATTTCGCACAGCATAGAAACTGAACATTGTAATACATTTTATTAAGATTGAATTTGATACATAATTAAAATCTACATGACATACCATCAGTACTAATATTTATTGGGAATAATTAATCAAACAAACACAACATTTTTGTATAAATAATTGCGAAATTATATCATTTGATGTCTACATTTCTTTAGTACCTTTTCATTGTATAATAGTTGATTTTTTTATAATGAGTGCTATCTAAAGTGATAGAATGTCTTTCCCATTATATATTATTTATAATAGTTTTACGGTTTTAAATCTAGAATTCATAACTCCGGAAGAAATTAAGTCCCTAGTGGGTTTAAGAATTGAAATGCCTGTAGAAGACAGAGTTTAATGATTATTCTCGATGCTAAATATATTACAAACGAAAGAAGTCCTTCGATTGGCAAATATAGAGAGGTCTTAGAAAAATATCGAAAAAGAAGAGGAAACTAAATTGGGCACTCACAAAGGAACGATGGTCTCCTGAAGACAGCATGGTGACAGAAATGGTGGAAGAGCATGGATTCGAACAGGAATGTTTCGGTTCAGCGAAAATACCAAATTAAGGTTCGGTTCCGATTTTAATCCGGCAGCAACCACCAATCCGAGTTGAACCATTTATGTGCGCTCAAAATAATCCCTGTGCGAGGTTCATGTTGTACTTGTTCCTTAAATAGAATTTATTTTAACAAAAGCTTTTGGAAAATCTATTGATATAAAAACAATTAAAGAATAAAATCTTTCATCAAAGTTAAATGTTAGTTAGCGAGTTTCGATTAATGCTTGCATAAGCTTATCAAAATAATTTATGTTGCACTTCATGAGAATATGACCAGATAATTGAAACGGAAAAATTACTGTTTCTGTTTCGGTTCAGGTTCAGAGAACTTTAGTTTCGGTTCGGATTAGGTTTTCACGGTTTTCAGTTCGTTTCATGCCCTGCGGAAGGGAGATGTGATAATGGAAGACTTGGGTTGGGTAATGAAAGACAGGTAACGGTTGGTGTTAAAGTTAAGAACTATCTAGGTATTATCGCTTAGCTGAGAACCGGACGAACTGGAGAAATGCAACAACCCAGTCTTCAGACAGTTACCCCATGATAATGACACTCAATTTAATAAGAATATGAATCTCGTTATATAGCTGCACTCCACCTGCCACAGTTAATTCATCATCAATATTTAAATTCTCGGAGGGATGTATGAATATGCTTGTGCGTCTCCCGCGATAACCACTACCGTCTCCCCCCTTCTGTCTCCTATTTTCTCCTCTCCCTTCCCATTAGTCTGCGTCTTCCATTTAAGACCCTTCGACCCTGTTTTCTTCGCGCTCTTTCCCACCTCTCCTCAATTGATGAGTGAACTGCGACCTGGCCCACAGCCAGTTCGTAACCCACTGGTTACGGATCCCGAGTCAAGGGACTCGCTCTCACGAATTGCGGTGCATTGCCACAGACGCACTAATGCGAGATGAGAGCGGCCAAATTCACGTCACGCAGAATCCTCGCGGGCATCACTTACGCAACCAATGGCCGTGATCCCGCGGGATGTCTTGGGTTTGGTTGAGGACAGCTCATGAATGAACGCCGTTAACGAGTGAACCTCCGCTTCGCAACGCAGCCAAAAATTACGAGTTAATTATTTCGGCGCCTGCCAAAACAACTAATAAATCAGCCAAGCCGGCGGAAGTGGCCATTCATGAAAACGGCGGAGTTAACGACCAAATGATATTGTTTTCGATTGCTCTGAGGCGGGTTCAAATCCGCTTTGCGCTGAGCATTAAATCTGAAATTGTAACTGATGTGAAATTCATTAAGGAAATTATTAAATCATTCGGTGTAATTAAAAGACGGAAACAGTCACGAGCTAACAAGCATTCTTGAGAGAATTGACTCGACTCAGTTTGATTAGATTTATGTTTTGCTAGATTTTCTGCTGTAAAAATTAAAACTTATCTCTCAAAAATATTTTTTTTCTTTTAAATAGATACCGAAGGAGAATTCGGAGGAATTTGATTTCCCACTTAGTATTTCGTAAGGAATTTGCTAAAATTGTGTTGACGTCAAGATGGATATATTTAGAGTATATGGGGTCGCGCTAGCTTACGGATGTGTCTCAGGGTTATCGACTCTTTCTGACCTCACAAAAAACTATTTTGACGCACAACGAAATAAACTGATACATTAACCGGGTTATATCATCTAATTTAAAGCTTGAAGCTTAAGTATGGAAGGACGTAGCATGCTTAACGACTTTTATTATTTCTCGCTGAATATTTCATTACGCCATTGAATCGTACGTCAGAACGAATCCTTAGCTCACGACAAGTTAGTTCCAAACATAAATTTCCTCAGCATTCTTATATTATGTAAATAGTGTCGTTCGAGATATTAGCATTTCTCTCACAAGTCCGTCTAGTTTTATTAGAAACCACATCAAATTTGAGATTACTGCATTATAATACCGATAAGTTATGCTTCCGTAATAACTTCTAGACAAGCATCATTCATTTGGGTCATCTCATTTATTTTATAGAAATGCTTCTGCTGAACATTAAGACGTAGCGTCAGATATAGGTGCCACGATGGCCGTCGAAGAAACGGCCTACCCATAAAAGAACTCCGAAAAGGTTTGCATGACGTCAGGATCGAGTGAACCTGTCTGTCCAGCTCAACACGTAATCGATTGTGGTATTGTCGAATCAATAATGCGCCGAATTACCATTTTCTATTATAGAAAAAAAATTATCTCGTTTGAAATTCGACAAGCCTAACATCTTCTGAGCAGGATATGGGGACTTTACGATTGAAACGGCTAAATTTATTGAAATATATTTTGTTTGCATTTCTATTTATTCCTCATTCCCTCGCGAGCATTTAAGTACATAAAACAGCATTCTTATGTAGCAATAATTCTATTTATGACGTTGAACTGATGTATCATAGGATACGTTTCAGATAATCTGACCAATTAAGTTGCTATTGTAGTAACACTAGGGTATTTATAATTCTCTCGTCATGAGCCAAGTCCGTGAACGTCCGGCGGCATTCCCTTCGTGAGAATCGTATTCAGCCCAAAGGCTGGTTGGAACCTCATTGCCTTTACAGATAGCAATCAATAACTAGGAGAGGGGAATGAGGCTTACTAGGCATAAGGAGTGAGGTAGTTTGCTTTTTTAATCACTGAGATAGAATCCTATCTGCGGAACAAGTTCACGTAAGTGAAGCATAATGACTTTATAAGTAGCATTTCATAAGGAGAAACTTTCTTAGCATTTCATAAGGGGAAAATGTAATCAATATTATTATTCTGTATCACTCATACTTCAGTAGCTCTCTTGTATCACAGCCATGGACAAGACTGAGGCAAAAGGAATAAGAAAGAAATATTTTTGAAAGACCAATAAAAATATTTCATTCGACAAAATGTGGTAGCAGAATACCTACAGTATCAGAACAATTTGAGCAATTTAAATTTACATTTCTGGCTATAAATTATAGATGGCGTAAATAGAATTCATATCTACGATCACTTGCTAACCTGTTCCTCTTTTCTAAGTATTCTCTACAAATGCAATTTAACCATCCTTTTAGTTTACGTAAAAAGTTGATTTCATAACCTTGCACGTAAGACATAAAGAGCTATTCACCGCCATTATAGAAGGTAGAGTGGTGAGCAAAAACAGAATTTAAAGACCGCGAAGACAACATATAGAACAAACAGTTGAAGAAAGTAGATGAAACTACAGGCGATTAAAAGAATAGGGAGTGGATAGCTGTGACTAGCTACAATAAACCAACCTAAGGTTTAATAATTGAAGAAATAACCTTACACGCATGATAAGTAAATTCGTAGTTTAGTGTGTGGGAGATCGCTTCTTAATGTTTTTGTAATCTCACCTCGTTGTCTTGATCACAGGAAAGAATTTTACGAAACCAAAATTGTTGACTTAGTTGAATTATCACATGGAAACAACTCGCTTCAAAACCAACTTTTCGGACTCGCCGGATAAAGGCCTAGTAAGTAAGATCGACTCCCTTATGAGTACCGTACGGTAGAGTCACGAGAAATTAAAAAGAAAAGAAATAACTCACCCTCATATTCACCACGGGCATCCCCGCGGTCAGGAAAGGGAAAACATACTCGTAGTTGCATATCTCGTCTCCGCATAACCTTGGCGGACGACCCACATGGCGATCTCCGCTCCGGAGTGATATAGAGCTAATTACACCCTAGACTGTCACTCCCAACCTTATCCGCCATCACTCCCCCTTTATCGTCCTGGTCACCCCTTCAAACTCCGCATCCCCCAATACACCTTCGGATACTTCTCTCTCTCTCTCTCCCTGTCTTCCCCTCTCTCTCTCCGCTCTTCTCCTCTCTCCCCCCTTCCCACTCGGGGTCCGCTCAGTCGCAATCCGGACGGCGAGGCGGTCGGAAGACTTTAAAAGAGCTCTTTTTCTCCGGCGCCTCGCTCATCTGTCCCTTCCCCTCGAGGAACGTTCTCCTCCCACTGCCGTTCTCGCACATCGCCACCGATTAAAAAAACTCCCCCGTCGCTGTAAAAACTTACCGTCCGGGAAGACTCGACTCTTGCAAATGTTACCGGTTACAGGACTTACGTCGCCTCCGGAGGTCCCCCCGGGGACTTGAAGCATCTCTGGTGTCAAGGAGCGTAGTGAAATATCACGCGGAAATGGATTTCTGGAGTCCCTTCGGCCGCGCTAGAAAGAGGAGGAGGCCGCAGCTGAGTCTTCCCGGTAAGCCGATGGAGGTTCATCAACATGGAGGATTGGTAATAGGGAGCAGAGGGGCAGATCCTTCGGCCTCCGTGAGGCCTACAAGCCTCTCTTTCGTGGTTAGCGGAGTGGACATATGCCCGCGACTGTTGGAATTGAGCGAGAGGTCCAAGGATGAAGACGAGGGACTCGGAGGAGGAGATTCGGGCGTCGCGGTCTGCGAGGATTGCGGAAGAGAGACCTCGCCGCCGTCATCTTTCGCCGGACGGTCCCCCGAAGGAAGGGGAGGAGCCACGTCTCCAACGTCACGGAACCAGAGGATGACCCCTCGGAGGTGCAGGACGAGGGTGTGCGATGGGGTACAGATGTGCGGTGGCTCGGAGGATATAGGGCTGTGGAGAGGAAGCGATCGGAGAAAGGAAGGAGGAATGTCAAAGAGGGACGAGGATATATTGGGTTGGGATACGGATCCCGCGTGGAGAATTCCGGACGGAAGCCCCCGAGGAATGAATGGATTCGAGGCCAAACGCGGTTTTCCGGACCCGGGTTCGCCGCACTCCTCTTCGGCGACCTCTCCACCACCGCCACCGCCACCTCCACCAGCGCCGAGGACTCTCCAAAGATCAGACAGTATGTTGAGCCACAGTTGGCACAAGGATTCTGGTATAGCCTCGGACAATCCCAGTTCTTCGGCCGCCGGATTGATTGGATTGGCGTGTTCGGAAGGCGAAGGTCCCGAAGAGGGAGAACATGAGGTCAATGTGGGAGAAGAGGAGGAGGTGGGGGAGGAGGAGATGGTGGAAGGGGGAGGTGCTGGCATTGTGAGAGATGGGGGAGGGAAGAAGCAGGCGACAATGAGGCAGCATTATTACCCGGAAGGTGGTTGGGGGTGGGCAGTGGTATGGGCGGGGACCGCATCGCAGATCCTCGCCCATGGTCTTCACCTCTCTGCAGGACCGCTGTGCGGAGAGGCCATGAGGAGGTTCCCATCGGCTTCCTACGTGACGGCCACAGGTAGGACACGAGAAAATGCCGCCGCCCCGTTAAGTAGTGAGCCATTTTCCTCCCCCATCAACCCTTTTCTGCGACCGAGGGTTGAAATTTCCGTCGTAACTGTTGTTGAGTAATATTACCCTTCGTTTCTGTAAAGAGATAGCGATCGCCTGTGAGGAATATGTGCGTGCTTCGGCTGCCGATTCAAATCTAGCGGGAGTTGGGATTCCGTCGGTTGTTTGACGCCTGTTTGGAGTGGAGATGTTGCTGCCCTCCTATGTTTCCCTGCGCTTATTAATGTTTTTTTTTCGGAGATTCTTCGGAGAAGTGGTGATGCGAAAAATGTTCTCTCCCTTTTCGATGACGTAGTGCTTGGACGCTCGCGAGATTTATTATCGGGGAAATGGTATTGGGCGATATTAAGGAGAAGCATATGTCCGTTGTCATTCCGCTTACGTGTTGTTTGTGAAAATGCATTAGTTTTATCGTGGCGTAATTCCTAGCTAGCGGATGATTGCGTGGCATTTGATTTAATGGCATTATGATGGGGTTTCACATTTTCTGCTAGTCACGGTTAATTATTAGCTTTTAAGTAGACTCGGTACTTTCTCAGTTAGGTTTGCAGTATGAACTCTTAAAGCAAGAGGAATATGTGGTTCCGTTTAGATAAAACTCACTGAATATTTTTAGCGTCAGCTAATTCTTTAATTTCTGATTTGTATCTCTGAAATATCAGTAACGAGGACAGAATAACCGTGTTAGTAATCATGTTACTCTAGCATGAAGTAGATAGTACTTAAGAAATCAAAGAGAAATCATTTCAGAAATTTACCGTTTGAATTCGTACCATCGTTTCGCAATCTTGCACGTGCATTGTTTTAAATCCCTTCTTACCTTATGTTAACAACTATCCTTTTTTTCTGGAATACGAATGATTTCTTTTCAAAACAATATACTTTAGTACGCCTTAACGCGTTTATCACATAGTTCTATAGATGATGCAGCGAGCCACATGAACACAGGGGCATACGATAGTTCATTCATCTGTCAAATCCCTTTATCCAGGTTTTGGCGCTGTGATATATTTGTTCCTTGTTCATTCCTTCTCATTTCTTGAGCAAGGAATAGGTCCCGAATGCATGAAACAACTGCCGAGAGATTAACATGAACGTTGGCAGTAAGAGTCCTCCAGAGATGATGGAGTCACGACTTCTCGAGAGTTTATTCGAATGCCGCTAAACGGATTTAAGCCATGAGACGACTTACCTCCAAACAGTACTATGCATTCCAAGATTCCGGAATATATTTTATGTGTCCCATTTCAAAAGTGAATTGCTTTAAATAGCTAATTTTATTGCTGTGAACCGTAACGATTCCAATTTGATATTTGGCCTATGACAAGAATGTCTATATCATAAACCCTGGAATTGAGTTACATCATCGTCCATATAAAATGTGTTTTTTAGATATCGTTCTTTTAATTGTAAAATAAACTATACCTTAATTATCTCTTTACGACATTTTAGGTAACATTCCCGCTGGCATTATTTCTCTTGGAGTAATTCAATTATACAGAGGAAATATACATGATTAAATTCATTTAGTATAATCGGACTCCACTAAGTGATAGTATTATCAGTGAAAGAATAAAAGTTTTCCTCAGCTAGATGGCTATCTTAATGAAAAAAGAATTACTTTGTAGTTTCCACAATTCTTTATTCCTTCCTAAGCCCAGCCTTTGTGGTAGATCAATTACTTTCAATGACTATATGTGTAGTACTGAGTGATTTACGAAGTAAAAGCTTGGTAATCAACTTAGAATTTATTAAACAGAGAATATCTGTAATAATTTTCTAAGACATTACGTCTAGTTCTAGATCTTGTTTCTTAAAACAACTAGTTACAATTGATTCTCACCTATGTAACAAAGATAATGAGTTCCGGTTGCGTCTGTTGTGAATCATGCCAACTTTTTCACCTAAAACCTTTTTTAAGGTAATTTTATAAAATAAAATTCTTATGGAGAAGCCAATTTTAGCTATTTTTTCATCTGTAGATGCAAGTAATAAAATTAATGGCAACCTACTAGCGTTGATTTGAAACTTATAGCCTCTAATGATGCATTCAAGTAAAAATTCAACGCTTCATTTGTCACAACGATTAATTAAATTATCTCGCAATTATCTACACGCATGTTTCGACCCAAATAGCTTCATCAACAGGCATTAAAAATGAAACTCCAGTCGTCACTGCTTCCCGTAGAGTCAGTCTTAGCACATCAATAATCCTTCTATAACAAATCGGTTAATTACACGGAGAATTGAAATATTCATAAAGGAATTTCGTAATTTATTCCACCGCATTCATCTAAATTGTAAAGCAACAGATAGAATCGATAATGTATTGCGATAAATTGCCCTCACTTAAGCGCTCCGTCCTTCGCGCCATCAGACGTGTCGCCTAGCTATTGATAAGGGTCGATAAATCGAAATGGAACTGTAAAATTACCTCAATGCATTCAGAAGTACGCATTCTCAAAGAGGATAGATTTTGCCCAGGGGTCTCGAGTTTTTTGCGACCTTAAGGATACTATAGAACCACTTCCAGATGTCTTGTCAATCCGGTTTCAGTCGTAATACCTGCAATGGCGCGCCCTTCCAGCCTTTAATTCTCTTTCATTCATCATGTCCACCTGCTGATATTTTCTATGAAAATCAAAATCGAGGAGGAGATCTCAACAGATCGCAAATGAAATAATCGATCGAAATCGGGCTCTAACTCGCCCTTGCAAGAAGTTTAAAATATCGCTCATGTATTCATTATTGTCGAAATCGCATCCCTTCGACTTCGAAGACTCTTTAGCATTCGAAGATGACGCTTTGGATCTTCGACTCGTTAATCTTTGTTATCTCGTCGAAGAAGATACCCACCGCGACCACTCCGCCGCCAATAAAACGTCACATTTTACGCAAAATATGATGTAACTCAATCGTTTGAACGTGCAATTCTCGTCTCCGCAAACGGCACGCGATTTATCAGCCTCGCCCGATCGGGAAATGGCGGCAGAGACCTTTTTGCGCCCCGAAAATTCATCCAGTCATCGTCGACACCTTCGACACTCTCCGATCGAATCATTCACGCCTCTTATCCACGTGCGGGAAAAGTTTTTAGCCTTTTCTTTCGGAAAATTCGCCTAATGTCCCTGCTTATACCGTCTCCTTTCCTTGCGCGAATAAATCAAAAGCAGTCGCGACTTTTGTTCTCCCCGCCCAACGAAACCCTTTGCCTACTCACTGTCAAGGAACATGAGGAGAAAGGAAAACGAAAACCCGCTCCTTTCCATGTTTTTAATGGGTCAATTAACTCGATTTATTTTGCTCGATGTCCAGCCACCCACGAAGGACGGGAGAATGTGCTGACACTTAAACAATTCATCCAGAAGAGGTGACGGTGGGTTTCGGAAGGGGAGAGAGTCTCGAGAAGGGGATTAGCGAAGGAGGACGTGGGAACTTTGGTGGGGCGGAAGGATGAGATTAAGGAAGAAATGGGATGAGGATGGCCTCCGCTTCTTACGTTGGATATCGTCCCACGCGAGTGGTCACTCGTTACTCCGGAGACGAGCTGACAGCCTCGGATCCCTCGACGAGAAGAGTGAAGGGGGGAAAAAAATAACACTGGACTTCGGTTGCTTGCCCACACCGCACGGTAAATCACCGAGGATTGAAGGGTGGATGGAAAGAAGTCTACAAGACGCCCACACGTACAGCGCGATTTTTCTGTTTTTCTTTTTGCGCTCAAACAGAGCCGTGCTCCGGCGGTGGTTTGGAAGTCTCCGTATCCTCCGTGAACCTCTCGTAGAGAGACTCGATTTATCGTGAATCAGCCCTTTTCGACAAACTGTGGTGTCGGAAATTTTCAGATTAAATCTTCACCTTTTTAAATTCCTCGTATCATAAAGCCTCACCTCAACTCACCTTCATAGCTCAAGAGAAATCGAATAGGACAAGACTAGATACTACACAGATTTCGGGATGATAGGGGAGGAATAGGTGAATTTCGGGAAGATAGACCGACGATTGTCGTCGATTAGATTTCTTCTTTAATTGATATTACTCGAAAGTCAATAAGGAAACAGTTTAAATCCTGTTGGATGTGCTAGGTCATAACCAGTATCATTTGGTTCCATCTTCTTCTCAATTTTGCAAATTATCGGCTTTTGGATATGATGAAAGAAGCTGCCGTAGCTTATCCAGATTCGTATGGGTTAAGAACATAAAAAATAGGTATACGTTATAATATAGGAACGTAGGAATTCCAAAACAAGAGTTTTTTCGGTTTGATTGCTGGCTGCTTAGTATTAAGAAATGCAAATCAGTATAGGTATCACTGAGAATCGCTGTGAAATGATAGCCATAGTTAAACTGTAATATTTTTGTTCATTTAAGCTACTATTGTAACACGTTTTGATTGATTTCACTAATTTTCTTTAATTTATATCGAGTATTCATGAATTAATAAATGTGACTCCTTAGATTTGTTGAAACACATTAAGTAATGTAATTCGCATTTAGTACTGTAATATTAAGCGGGTGATTAGTAGTCACTTTTGATATCCAGATGCATTTTATGTTAACAGAAATTACTTTAAGGCATATCTAACCACTTATTTGAGTTTATTGCCTAAGATATCCTTGCATAGAATTCCATACATGCTGCCAGAATGTTTGTGGAACATGGCGATTTGTAGCGGAACTCACGTTAGTGACCTTCTTCCCGTGGATTTCTTCGGGAAGATTCCTCTCGATAACTTTAACGAATACATCGTAACTCGGGAGGAAGAAGAGATTTGCCAGAAAGACACGAAAAGGAAAAGATTGATATAAGTCGTTCTGTGGAATGACGAGGTCCTCCAAGTGAAAAAAACGCCACGGACTCCGGCGTCTCAACCTCCTTAAAAAATCCAGATCGAGTCATTGGGCCTCGACTCCTTGACCCCTGCAGTGTAAGTACCTCTCTCTTCCATTGATTGGTGATTCAACATCCTTGGAAAGAAAGAGAGAGGAACCGAGAGGGGGGCTGCAGGAATGATGAGGTGGTCCGTAGGCATCCCGCGCCATTTTCCCAAGATGCGAAGCGTTTGATTTCGGGGAGAAGAGTTTTTTCCTCTCTCTCCATTTTACCGCTCGCGCGAAGTGGCCGAATGCGCACCGTAACCTACGCTGATATACGATTCGCCCCTTCCTCCGGTGTACTCTCCACGCCTGGTCCGGTTAAGATGGGGACCGCCTCCGGATTTTCAAACGCTAAAATAAAAAAAAGCAAGGAGTTTCTACCCGAGCCGGTTTTATCATCAAACCGATGACTGAAATATCGAAACGGTAAAGTTAGTTATTGGACGATGAAGTTCCCTCGTGGGGCCTGTGGTATTTCTTGAACTTGGCCTTGATTATCTAAACTTATTACGCTTTTCCTTATTTGGAATATCCGACATCCGGGACTCCTTTTAATGCCTAAAGTGTCTGCGTTGTTGTTGTGAGTACCCACGCTGGCCCCTCTAGAATATAAGAAGAGGCCATTCGGTTGGCTATCTGTTAAAGTGAATATGTGCATATTGAGTTTGGATATTTGATTCCCAACTATTTGTGGGATTTGTTGTATCAGTTATCAGCATTTGAATAATTTTTCGCTGAAATCATTGGTCAATGAAGGGTCTCAGCTGTGCCGGCTTCAAAATTTCATCCACCCTGTGATGGATGGTTTCCGGCCACTCCTGCCTAAATTTTGCCCTGTAATGTGCTGAGACTCATACATATCTGAAACAATGACTTTTTGGAATGTAGCCCAGGAAATAAAATTTTAAAGAAAAGAGATAAAACTCGTATGTACTCCAGCAATAATTCTCGTGGAAAAACTGAAATGAACTAAAGTGTGGCATGACCGGAATTCGGGAATCTTCCACTTCCGGTCGGCTGCTGTAGACCGAATGTTCCGGTAAGATTGTTTTATTGGTTGGATCACTCACCCTGCTAGTGGAAGATACCGGTTCAGTAATAATGAGCGTGAAATGTTTTTTTCCGTGAAGTGACATCCTCACTTGCGTATCGTCAGAAGCTGGCCCTAAATTATTTCGCTTCCACAGAAAACTACCTAGCTACAGGAGTGTAACGGTATGAACTGGGATCATAAGGGTTCTTGAAGGAATTATTTGAGGGTATAGAGAACGTTGAGGTCGAATGGAGATTTTTAAATGTATTATGTATAAGCTGAGTTGTTGGCTAATTATCGGCATCATCATTTTTATTACGAATAACTCATAATTAGCTTTCATTATAAGTGCAAAGGAATCGCAGGTTTTGGTATGTTTCTGCGTTTTGATAACATTATTACCGTTTTTGTCGGTAGTTCATAATTTTAGACGCCTCTCGCTAATTCTCATCTCCAATAAAGCGTAAGTCAGTTGGAAGAGTATTACGAACGAAAAAAGAGCAAGCAACGTGAAAATTATCTCAGCAAACTCTTTTCATGCTACGTAATTTCGTGATTTCCGAGGTTAAAAAAAGCATTTGATGAATCTTTTTGAAAACGTTATAAGGTTCAAATCTTTCCGTCGACCTAAGTAGCGCTAATTTCCTTTACGACTCTCAGTGGACGATGCAACGAACGGATCTCTGCCGGTTTTCCAGCAATCCAAAAAAAACGGACATTTCGTCTTGCTAGCCTTCATCCGAAAAGTGAGGCAAAAAGCGGCTATTAATTAACACTCTAAAAAACATCGCCCAGAGAAGCGTCGAGACGCGTGTTCGGAGAAAACATGAGAAGCGATCGCGTCTTCAGCCACGTAATGACCGCGGAGGTCTCCTTGCTTCCCTTTGAGGCCACGTCTTCTGCTGCTTTGCCCATCAGCGTAAGAATGGGATGAAGATGGCAGGAGAATAAAGTTAAAACCTCGCAGCGCCTAACTTGAATAAGAAGTCTCCATCTCGGAACGGATTGCTAATATCGCCTTTTCTTTATTCACCCCATCTCTTAGGACGAAAAAAGGGCGACAAAGAATGGCTCGGAATGCAGATGGCTCCCGGGAGAGGAGAAACGGGTTCAGTCATTCTCAGCTCTTTTGGCTCCCATAGCGTTGAATAATGGCTCCCCCTCACTCAACGGGTGCAGAATTATTTTGTTTGTGTGTCGAGACCGACAACAATGCGTGGGTTTATAAGGATCACGCTGTTACCAGCAATTCTCTCGCTTTCTCCCTCTGCCTCTTTCTCTCTTTCTTCGAAGAGATGATGAACGTGTTACGCGTACTTATTTTTAACTCCTGACGATGGAGGAGGTGCCCGATAAATTTCACGAAATTTCTTCTTGGCCCGATTGGCTTAAGAGTTACGCCACGAGTTTCATTTTCCGATGGCCGATTCGGTAGTTTCTTTTTTGCCAATGTCAAATTTATGATTAGGTCCACCTGTTATTGCTGGTAGAAAAAATGGCGGTAGAGCGGAAGGTAATGGAAGGTAGTGCTGGTGTAGGTTTCATTGGCATCATCCCATTAAATCCAGGGTCACACGGTCAAATTATTTGATGCAGGTGGTTGCAGACACCTGATGAGGATCTCCTCGCAAAAAAATCCGAGGAAAGATATCCGCTCCGTATAAATTAACGGGTTAAGAAATCATTTATTCGGAATTTTTGTGAAATAACTATAATCACGAGCTAAATGGTAGATGTTATATATTCTTCACCTCGAGGGTTCTCTTGGAGAGAAATTTATAAGAATTTCCCTGATTAGATCAATTTATGATTCCCTTGATAAGTCAATATCGTACGTATCCCTAGCCAAAGTAGGGATGTTTAGATTAGTAGATTATTCACAAAAAAAGAAAAACGAGATGTTTCTCCGCCGGAAGTTTTTTCTAATAATTCAGCTTTTTTAAATTCATTCAAAATTCCTACGTTGCAACGGCTGAACAAGTTTTTTTTTCACTTCCCAATTCCCAACCTAGAAAACGCTAATTATAGCTATGATTTATTTCTCCGGACAGAGCGGTTTCTTTCTATCCTAATCCGTCAGAATCTCAGTTCTTTAACTTGTTGAGCATTAGGAAGATACTTTGTTGTTTACGGCCCGAACAAATGTTCAAGATGAACTCGAGAGGTACTAGAAGCATAGGCATTCAGTTTACGCTGTGAATTCGGTATTTTAGGCTTCTACTACCAATTGGTCTTTGTGGTGGAGTGGCTAACATGCCAATGCTCCGTCCACGAGGTTCCGGGTTCGAGTCCCGGGTAATCGATTTTTTTAGGGAATGGTTGTATGTATTTGTAGATTTTTCCTGCAAGGTTTGGCGGCAGGAAGGGTATCCGGTCATTAAAATCAGCGCCAAAGCCAAGTTCATCATCGTCTCCAACAATCATCAAAATTCTTCAGCCGACTCCAAAAGCTGTGGGAATAATTCGAAGAGTCGTCGATTAGCTTTGTCTTAGAGAGATGACTTTGTATAACTATTTCACAGCACCCATAAAGTTCACGTCCATCTTGTGCGAGAGAAAGATGTAAATTACAAATCTTCCGAAAAGCTTAACTTAGGAGAATATCACCTTGAAAATCGTCGTCAAAATTCAGTAAAAAGCTGTCTCTCGCAAAATTTCGTCCCTTGACAATCACGTATAGCATCGCATCTATAATATCACGGACCCTAACCTACGAAATTTAACGTAAAACCACCTCGCGGGATAACCAACCAAAACGCCGTACAATCTTTAAATTCACGACCGGGAAAAACGCCGCTACGCCCTCTCCCGGAAAATAATAATAATAAAAAAAGTCCGAGGATCGACAAATCGCCCCCGGTGAAATTGAGAGGAGTTTTTTTTGGGGCGTAATGGCCCCCTTTAGAGAGGGCGGAGAGAGCAAGAGGGAGAGAAGATGAGGATAGAGAAAGGAAGGGGAACATCTTCCATGCTATCCGCAGAGAGGATGAGCATGGATAGGTGGTGGTCGGTCTCGGATGGAACGCATTCAAATCTCCTGTAAAGAAAGGCGACTTTGAGCGATGACGTGTAAGTTGGGGAAACTGCGGCACCTCCTTTGGTCGGACGCAAATGTGGGCTCACCGCACGTATGTCAAGAGCGCTTTTTGAAAGAAATCGAAACAGGTGAAAATTAGGAAGGTATGCGGGAGGGAGGGTAGAGGAAGTCTTTGACCCATCACTCGAATACTTTGTACAGGTTACAAAAAGTGGGGAGGAGGTAACCTGAGTTATAATTAGTGGTACGTAGTGGCAAGGTATACAGTTATGTCATAATACTCAGTGAATCATTTTTTTGTTACCTTTTATGAAAACGGATATTTCTTGAGCCAAGTTGTCATAAAAATTGTTTGAAACTTCTACGTGAAAACGTTTACTTAGATACCTCGATATCTTCGCTGTCACCGTTAACTTTCCTTTATGAAATAAGCTATTCAAAACTAGTCAATCTTTGATTTATAAAATGTCCATTAGCTTGGAGACTGAGAGATTTTCAATGCATTAACTATTTACATCATAACTGGATAAATGTACCAGTACTTCAATGTATTCCTAAAAACTTCACACGGTGTTTGATAGAAAGCAATTATTTATATCTCAGTATCCCATAAGTCATTTGTATCTTTATTTTTGGCGTCTTAAACCCTGGGGCACCAATCTCGTCATTATTTCCTCTATTGACGGGTAAAGCAAGTAAGTTGAAAGTTTGTAAGAGCGACTTAATTCAACTTTCGAATACTTTTTCCTCTATATTATTGTTCAGATAATCTTGTGTGTATTTAAGTCTGTTTTTGGTGAAATATAATTTGTAATTAATTTTGTAGTCAAATATGTTATTTCATTTTAAATGACCAAATATACTTCTTTTGGCGTACAATTAGGTCTATCTAAACCCATATCTACTATCTAAATATAACGAATATATAAAATGAGAACGAATAAATAATATATATAAAGCTGAAATAGAGAAATTATACGAAAGTAGTGCCTAAGAGGGCCAGACGCACTGATGGACTCAAGAAAAGTAACTGTACTAACGGAGGGTTAACCATTTTCTCTCCTTCAGAAGGAAAGTTGGAGAAAAAAATGGAGATTTCAACGCGAGCGAAACTTCGGCGTACGGGATCATAATCGTTGGAAAGCTTTCCAAGGTCGAAGAAGCGGAAGAGCAAAGGAGTTCACATGGAATATGAAGAGGTTGAGACGGAAAGAAGTCGTTTACCTCCTGGAAGATTGGGTCAAAGAAACGTGAAATATTTGGGGCATTCGGCGGAATTTTTAGCGGTAGGTTTTGGAAGGAAGTCAAATAATTCGGAAGGTATTTAGGGGGTGACTTTGGGAAATCACGAAAGAAAACGAGGAGAGCGAATCTTTGACGCTATCAGACGCTGCTCGAGTGGACGACCTTTGGAAGGCCCTCTGGTTGCCCATCGCCAAAGGGAGAGGGGAGGAAAGGTCGATAAAAAATTTGTGTAAAACCGCCGTCCTGTAAACGTCGGAGGGGCCGCTGCCGTTGGAATCAGCCGAATGTGTCGATGAAGGAAAGTGTTCTTCGCAACTTTTTCCACACCTCTTTCGCTCGCGTGAACTGGTGTTATGAAGATGGCTATCTCAAAGAGTGTGAAATTCCCTTCCCATGTTCTCTGTCCCTCTACCTATCTTACTGGTACCGCGGTTCCGTCCCTTTCTATACACTGAGCTAGACGTTTAATATTTTGAATAAAGTACCGTGAGTATTAGGCTGAAGAGGATGTCAACCTCAAGGACAGGCGGACGGTAATCAACGAGCCGAATTGCGGCTCTTTCTCTTATGAGTAACATTTCACTCTACGCCTTTACCGTCTGGGTTTGGCCACTCTTAGTGAATCGCGTAAAGAGCTTATTTACGATCGGGTGGGTGGAGTAAAGAAAATTAAGCGGATATTTTTCATCGTGTGAAGGAAAGCATTACGTTGTACGTCAGAAATGAAGGGAGCAATCGTATATGCTTTTTTGTTTACTCATTCTGTTTAACTTTACTTGACGAAATGACTGTTTCTTTTAGGTAATAGATTAGGGAGTGGTCGGAAAAGAAGACATAAGATGGATTATTAGCGAGGTTAGGCCCATGTGGGCCTCTCTTCCACCCTGTGTTGCAGGTAAACACCCACAGAGAAGAGGGATGAAAAAACGGCGAAAACAGTAGAAATGTTTTCAAACAGTACAACATACGGTGTGATTATATTTAAAATATATGGAAAAATCAAATTAAACGAAAAATAATAAATATTCAAAATTCATTTGGAGAAAATACAAAAATATTATTGTTTGAAAAAGACGACGGAAAATTACAAAAAAAACATTACATTCCGTAAAATTATAATAGTACCATGAATACGACCGATATATAAGTACGTAATTGATTACTTATTACTTAAGATTACATAATTAAGTAACTAGAAATGATCATTCTCGCTAGTAGTGTTCGTTGAATAATCAATTCGGAATATAATTCTGGAAATCGGAAATCATAGTCATTTTATTTTTTGCTATTTCGTTGTTAGCGAGAAAAAATGAGTTTTGATCCTTATAAATAACAAAAATGACGCAATAAAGGTTGAATTAGTTGCCTTGTTCACGGCTTTCTATTAGTAATGCTAGTTTATCCATCGCATGCATAAGTCTTATAGGACCGATAGCAGAAAATAATGACGATGTATAATCGATTTCACTTAATTGACGATAAATTTTATAAAATAATTTAAATAATATAGGGAATAAGTGATAACTACTTTACAGAAAGATATGAAAGATCAAACATGACATTATGGAATTTGCCTGTATTCCTATTTGTCAGTAAATCGCTACATTTTGAGTTGATCGTATCGCATATGGTGTTTTTTATACATAATGTCTGTTTATGAGTATCACAAAAAAAATTATAGATGCTATGGGAAATTAATCTAGGTGGTTCCTTCTTGTAATTTACATCCACCTCCTTATGGTTGATGGAGTAGAGTCAAATTGAAAATACACGCATTTGGACTTACTTAAAAGCATGAAATTTTAACGCTATAACAGTTAGGTATTCATACCGTTGAGTTATTAAATATGAGGAAACAATGTTGCTCGTCTCAGAAAGAATGAATATCCGTTCTTATGGTATAAAATATTACTTACGATTGCTATTATATTCGTAGTTCCTCCTGGGATACTAGATGTGAGATATTGAGGAAATAAAGCATGTTAAATGTTAGGCGACAGTGATGCTATGCACGGCTTAATAATAGCGGTCTGTTCTACGCTGTTATGTCGCGAGTAAAACCTCACCGTGAATACCTAACGCAGAGAGATGTTTATCTCTCTAGACAATGAGTAGGAGACCAACTGTTCTTCAGTCATGGGAGTAATTTCGATGCCTTATTCGATATAGGAATATGCCATTAGTTACTAAATTTTCAAAGGTGTTCTCTGAAGGAGTGTAGCACAAACAAGCCGAGGGAAGAAATCAAATAAACGCCCCGTATCTTTCATTGTTAACCCCTTTGACTCGCGCTATTATTGCCAAGTGCAGCAAATCATTCTCGCCTGGACAAGTTCCTTCGAAAGGCACGACAATGTCTCTCGTAGATGCTGTTCGACTTGCAGATGATGCATGAATCACGGTGTCAGTAACGTGTGTCGTATTAAAGAGATCTGTAACGGGTGAAACCGGTCATGAGGCCAAGAGGAGGCGAGAGAGTTCGCTTATATTATAATACGTCGGTCATTTACGTAATAATAGGCGGTTCGGATGAGGTAGCTCAAGAGTTATTGCTCTATTTTACGCCAGCGGCGTACCTTTAGCGCAACATTCATCGTTTATTTTTCTCCACAGTAATTTTGAAATGCCTTGAGAACGATCTACATTCTATCCCATGTCAATTGCTAAAATACGATCCTTCTTTTATAGTTAATGCTTTGAATTTATTCAAAATTACGTACTTTTATTACATAAATAGGGAAGAGTGATGAACGGCGTTGAGTACATGTGCCCCGGTACCGTCACAATAGCCGACAAGGAGGAACCCTGAATAATAAGTCATGGTCTACCAAGTATTTATGATGATATAAATGAAATTGTTGGGGGTAACGTTTTCGTTATAATTTATAAATGGATTGAATAATTAATTTCGTAGTCTTTTCATTGGTATCATTGGTAAGTTATTCTGTAAGTATTTTAGTTCAAAGAACATGTAAATACCTTATTACTTTTGTATTAATTTTCCTTAAATTTTAAAATACGCCATAACGCTGCCACTAGATTTGCGACACACTACGGCAGAAAATTAGTAAATACCAAATTAGTGATAAATGTAGATCTATCCAGAGCGATATAAGTTTTCTTATTAACCATCCTATCGGTAGCTTCGATTTTTTTCTTTGCTTTTATTTAGCATATAATTACTGTTTGACTTTTGACCATAAAGATGTATGTTAAAATTGATGTGGTCAAGCGTCACTTGGTGGAATGGAGGAGACATTTCAGAAGGAATGAAACTTAGTAACTTCCACGGGAATTTCTTTTATATTAACGAAACCGGTCGTGAATATAAAAGAAATTCCCGTGGAAGTTACTAAGTTTCATTCCTTCTGAAAAGATGTATGTTCTTAAAATGTATACACATGGGCGTGTCACGCACTTATTGAAGATACTATTCCTATCATTGAAATCTTAATTAGAAGGTTTACGATTGAATATTATAGACCGGTTTTAAAACCGTTTGAAACGAGAAAGGAAAGAGAGGAGACATGGCTGTTAGTAAATAATCAGAAAGGATAACTCCAAAGGCCGTAATTACAGAGGTAAATGAATAGGAAACTTACCTCGCTGCTGCCTATGGTGAGTCCAACGTCGCAGGGGAAGCACCTGTATCCAAAGCACTAGATACGTATTTCGGAACCTATGGTTCCATCTTCAGTAGTCATGATGAAATAGTAGAAGTTGTACTTTTTCCACAATAAATAATTTTTTGTGGAAAAAGTACAACTTCTACTATTTCATCATGGTGAATTTCCACAAAACATCGCCAACGACTGTGAATTTTATTCAGTAGTCATGTTGGACTGGGTGCATGAGTAAAGTTATAAGTAAGTTTCCTATTCATTTACCTCGGTAATTACGGCCTTTGGAGTTATCCTTTCTGATTATTGTTTGAAACGAGGTAAAGGTGGCTCACTCGATTCCGTAGGGTCTATGATTCGCAAGAATAATGAAAGCTCGAAGCCCAAGTAACTCAATCAAATTGCCTAATTTCGAGGAGCATGCTTTGGCAACGTTCCCGATCCAATTTGGAAATTACGTAATTATTCATCCTATGCGAAACGCTTTTTAATATTTACGGTTCATTCAAGGAGGTTGGGGAATCTATTCGATTGCCTCAGTAGCGATACCAGGCGAGACAACGCTTCCGAATTCCTCCCACGCCGACTATTCTACGTACATTAGTACCATTCCATCGTTATCAAGCCTCCGCGACGCCGCCGGTGTCATCAAAGGAAACGGGCGCCACCAGTCGCGGAACCGCGAGAGGAATACCTAATAATCCCGGTGAATACTTAGTTAGCACGTGCTCGGTTTGAATTACGTGAATGGATGGAGCCATGGGATGAGTCGAAAAAGGTGCGTGAGCTCGAAGGTCGTCGGAGAGCGCGCTTATCTGACGTCCCTCTTTGTCCTCTTAAGAGATGGGCAGTGCCTCTCTCTTTTGGCGGCTAAAGGATGTGCCATCACGGAGCGTAGGCGATTCGAATCCGTGTCGGGAAGAAGTCGTGCGTGATTTTTGCCGCTCCGACAAGGCCGTTAGAGAATGGGGCCGCGTTTTTCAACGCGGGTTACGGCGGCGTCCCTTAGGCGAAAAATGATTCAGACGGGTGTGCGTGAGGGGTTTCTTTCGGGGGTACATATTTTTTGGCTGGGAGGCCTCATTCTCTTACCTCCAGTTCCATTTCGGAGAGGAAAGTATGTATCGAAACGTTTTCAAGGTTTCGCCCGACGTATTCGGGTGGCGCAGGTTTCCTCTACCTGACATTTTGTCATCTCCTCTGATAACGTTGGCGTCTTACACAAAGATCTATTTCCCCCGAATCAAGGGCATCAAAAACCAAATATTAACTGTACTTCATCGTAAAAATTTGCACTAAGCGTCGGCTTATGTTACCCTCTTCTTGTGGGTGTTTTCCTGAAGAGGGTCTCATTTTTTATTTAGACATTTTTATCTCACGAAATAGTCCCCTCTTTTGCTACTTTCTCTTCTGGCTAACTCCCAAAAGCTATCTCTTTCTTTTAAATCTTCAATGCTAAGGGATTAGATGTAAAAAAAGTCTCAATCTCACGCTTAATGAAGACGTCTTTTTTGCTATTAAAATTATCAACCTTTTAAAATTATTTTTGCATCGAGGATTTAATAACCCTCCAGAAATTTGAAGCCATTCGTTGAATATTTTGTGAAACCATAAGATTCACTGTCAATGAAACTGCGTCTGTATTACGCATCAAGTCCATTTACCATCAACATATTTATGAGGGTATTTGAAGATAAACATTTCATGCTTACGGGTGAATTTCACAACATTGTGGGTGTTACGAAGTGACAGTGAGCTTAAGCCTCAAATGTGACTTACCTTAAATTTTTATGACCTTTACTTGTGTTACACTTTTATGAAGCACACCGATTTGCGAAAGAGTTACTGGAACTCTTAATAGTTCTTCCATTCAGTAGCTTTGCGTTTATCTTATAACCACGCCAAAATATTCTCGTGAATGTCTACTAAATTACTGTGTACTAATAATAGTAATAGGGAATTGGTGATCAGGAATATCTGGCCTGCCGCACTTTCTCTTTTCCTACGCATTTTACGCGCTATATATTTTGTCGTGTGATAGAAAGAGAAGTTATAAAATGTTCCACATTTTTATAGGCGCAGTAGACTGAAGGTAGCGTCACGCTCGGCTGTATTTACGGCTGTATAAAACGGAAAAGATCTTGTGACGTGATTCCGATATAGATTGGGATAGAGAGAGAAATGGACAGGAAGTTATGTATACGTCGCCTGGATGATTCAGTGATTTGCTACCTTGTCTGGGAGGCCATTAAGAGTAGCAGAAAAAGTTTGATTGAATAACGAACGAATTGGAGAAATAAAAGGAGCGAATGGAATAGATATACATCAGAATCGGTTTTTATTCTCCATCGGTATGGACGTTACAGATTATTATGAGATTGTTTTGGGGCTCAACAAGTTATTTTTCGTAGCAGTTCATCGATTTGGTGGATAGCGATCGAATGTTCAAAACATTTAGATAAGACGTAGTTCTAATGTTAAGTTCGATTAAATTTACATGTAGGTTATGTATGTATTAGATTTACCATAATTTTATTCTGAGGAAACAAAAGAGAAACTTATCCGTCGCGGCATAAAGAGATATTTAAAGTTAAAATTTTAGGGAATTATTCATAATTTCGTGGTGAATAGTCCCTTACACTGTAAGAGAAGATATTGAAAAGGGCTTTTATAAAATAAGAATTGAAAATAATCTTTTAGCCGTTAGGTTGCTGTCCCAGAGCTCACGTGATGACTAAATCAAGGAAGACGACCGTTCATCTTCGAATAAACCCTGAACATTATAGCTTAGCTATTGAAGTACGTTCTGGGTTCTCCTCAAAGCGGTAATATTTCTTATGTGACGGTTTCCTTGATTTGATCTTGGACAGCCTCGCAACTTCTAAAGGATTGTTTAAAACCTCTATCATACCCCCTTATGCTTTTAATGCTCACAAGAAATATTGTACATATATGTTTATACATAATTTATTAAACTCAAGAGGATGAAAATGTGTATCCTATTATTAATAAAAAAGGGTGGAAAATATATCATGTGGACAAACGAGAACACCGCCGAACCTATTGGTGATGTCGAATATTGGAGATCGGTTGCTCACTTAATAAATATTGAGCAAAAACGTGGAGAGCAGTTGTCAAGAAGAAGAATCTGCATTTTTATCCTCCTTTTACGCATCTTGCCGCGCCATTGGTGGCCCATAAATTCACGAAGCCATCGCGGCCATGGTCGGGTTTGCATAGGCGACAGCAGCGCAATTGAAGGTGTTTCCACGAGTTGCCATCTCGTAATTGATAGGTGAGATTCGATGCTTAGCTCATAGAATTCGATGGGAGAATGTAGACGAGAGGATAGGGAGAGTTCGAAAGCGAGGGCGTATCGGGAGGGGGAGAAAGCCCTTCGTGAGGAAACGCGATAAGGGTTATTGAGGCTGTAAGGGCTGTTGAAAATCCGCGTGGGTGTGGGGATGACAGAAAGGGCTTATCCTTAACGTGCGTGCGGACACGACACGTAAAGCGGAATAAAGAGAAAAGACTCTTGGGAAGAGGAGAAAGCATGTTCTTACGGCACGCAAATCGGCCTCTAAGAGGGGAAAATTACTCGCTTCAATTGGTTCGTTTCATAAACTAGCAGCTTCATTCCCACCGAGAAAGCAAATAGACTTCTTGAAAAACCTTTACGACTTTCCTAAAGGCGAGGTATTTTTATTCGATTACCTATCGGCGCTTTTGCGGATAAGAGGATAGGTTAGTGAAGAGGATGAGTATAGTTTTGTATCGTTTCCAGATTCCGGTTGGCGAGCGTAGGAAATCTCATTCTGTGGTTGCGTTAACACGTATTTTATGTACCGCATTTGCCCGCGTATTTTATTCATGCTTCGTATCTTAATCGCCGGATCTGTGTACGCGTTTTTTACCCTCGTGTGTGTCGTGCTGCGCGCAATTCATCCATTTAAACGTCGATAAACGCAATATCCCAGCGGTAAATAATCTTTCCAAGTTCTTCGTGCTACGTCGATTTCTGGCTCTCGTCCAAAATTCGGTAATCAATATATTCCCTCCCTAATTAAAGAATCTACTATTTTATCTCATTTACCTCTAGGTTTATTGCTCTAATAAATTTTAAATTTGCATTATGCCTAACGTTATGGCGTTATAAATGTCGCGACATTGCATTACGTTATGACTACAAATTCGCTAAGAACAAAACTCTTCTTTTCACGACTTTTGACGATTTTGAGAATTTTCATTCTGTTTTAAGGTTCACAGGGAAAATCCATACTCATTTCCTTAAAATAGAACCAGACTTGCCTGTGAAAATTCTTCCCGCATTTATGTAATTTCATTTTTTTTCAATTAAACAAATACATATCATATATACTTGAATCTAACAATAAGATCCACCAGAAGATAAGTCGCACCCAAGTCTTAGAAGCTTTAAATACGAAGAAATGGTACGTCGTATATTCGAGGATAAAGGGTAACTAGTTTTGGTAGCGATAAGTATCAAAGCTGTACTTTTATATTAATTTTTAAGTAATTTGTACTTTACAGGGCTTTTTGAACGAAGATCATTGGATATGAAAAATATCCATCGTCTTTGAAAAAATACGTGTTTAAATGATGTAAAATTTTTCCAGCTGATTTTGAAAAAAAAACTAGCTTATTTCTCCGTTATTTGCTGGTATCCTTTGAGTAACTATATATGAGTTACTAAATAGGGATTGTTTAGAATAATTCATGAGACCTATGATTAGAGCAGGATAGGTAAACATGAAAGGATTCCCGCTTAAAAAAACGCTCATGATTTCTTAAGTAGCACCCGTTGGCGTGACTATCAGGGTACAAAATGTATGATGTGCCCTCTCACTAAGGCAGAATTGCTGAGGGCCCATTTTCTCATTTCCGCAAGCGGAATCATGAAAGGATAGTTAGAGCTCCGTCCGACGCTGCAATTTATTCTACTCTCTTCTATCTCTCTTCTATCATTTCTATATTTAGCTCTCAGAGGATGACTGCTAGGATACTTTATTAACAACAACATTTTGTGTTAAGGTCTAACTGCGAGCATTGAATGGAAATGTCTCTACCTTAAATATCCAATAGAGATTATGTATAACCATCCTTTCCGTCGGCTTCTATCTATCTAAAATAAATTTCAATTTGAAGTACATTCATGATATCATCACTTACAATAAGAAGTAACCTCAAGCTCACTCTAATAATATCGCAAACGTGAAACTCGTCCGAATCGGCAATCTGATATGAATTTGCATTTTAATCATCCCCTTTCGCAAAGGCATCCATGTGACGAAATCGTAACTTATCATTTGTAACTATCGCAAACTTCCTCATTCCTCACACATTCTTAGCCCGTTTTCCTGCCATTTAAGACATACCGGCGCTTTCAGTCGAGTCCGAAATGTACGGGGGATCATATCATCCTCCATCAATCTCACCCGCACACCTCGTCTCTCTTTCTCACTAAGTAATTCATTCATCGGAATCGCACACCGCCATCATACACACCCTGTATCCATTTACCACCTTATAACTGCCGCGCGTTCAAATCACCGCTTCTTCAGCGCACAACCTACGCCCACTTCCAGAGCCGTTCCCATATACTTCTCTTCATTTGGAAAAAAGAGCTCCGCAGGTGAGGAGCCCTACACCAAGAGCGGACGGACACGAAGGTATTACATGGCAATGGTCTCTCTGGAACGCATAGCTATTCGGCTTCGGCGACTTCTTATGAGCGGTCTGAAGGAATTGGTTTCAGGCAGTGGTGGGCGAGGCAAGATCATAACCATTTGCCTCTCTCTTTCGCCCGCCACTTTCAGAGGAGAAGTGGGAGGCAAGGTGCATATTACTAATCTAATGCATTTCTTCTCGCGTACTTCCCATCTCTTTCATTTTTACCATCATTATCTTACCACCTCATTATCTTACCACCTCATTATATTACCACCTCATTCCTATATGTATTTACTCTATCAGATTATCTTATGTATTTTTACATAAGAGCTCTTTCTCATAATACAGTCGATATTGTCTTTTTAAATTCTGAAAATATTAAAAATGCCAATAATATTTGGATTTTACGTACTTTTACAGTTTATAAATTGGCGGCTTTTTCATCTTATATTCCTTTTCTATTACTCTAATTAACTCGATCGAATTAAACTGTCTTCTCAAAAAATTACTTAATTTAAAATCATCATTTTAGGTTTCTCTTTATTTTTTAATGTTTGGCTATGAGTTAGCTATTCACTTGAACTTGAGAAAGTCTTTTACACTAGGAAGTTCTCTTCCTTGATAGCTTACAGTTAATTTACCTCACCTTTACTCAAGGATCCATTTTCCACTCCTCTCTGTGCCGACTTCGTGGAGGTTTTAGCTTTCCATCTCTTTCCGAATCAACATTCTCTCTTTATTCTTAACCCACAAACACGCGCACTCCTAGTCCTGGCTCTAATTTGCCTTCTCGAGGCTTGTACCTCTTCACCAGAGGTCAAGCCATTGCTCTGAGGAGGAATCGAACAGCCCATTATCATGCATATCCCACGAGCGAGGCACGCACCTTAGAAAAGATTCTTCTCCAGCGATGGGGCCATATTTATGAGATGTGAGATGCAAAATGCACCCGCCTTGTTAACTCTCGCGTACAATTTACATGTTCCCTTCGGTAGACAATATGATTTATTTGTTTTGACGTTTTCTCAATACATTTTCATAGCCTGCGTCACTATTTTCATTGTACTCCAGCTAAAAAATTAGAAGGATGTGCACTCATTCTTTCTAAGATACGGCGTTTCTCGGTCAAGAAATCTCTGCGTCTTCAACCTTTTGTATTCTAATTGCTCTCGTATTTTTCCTCGCCTTCGCAAGCCACGTCTCTTTCGACAGAACTTGATCCCGCACCGCCTCTTTTCCCGAGGACAGGGACCTTCGACGGATTTGCGACACTTACCATTCCCCGCCTGAAGAGGCGTTAACCACTCATGTGCAGGGAATCTCTTTGAAGTTCGAACGGAATATAAATTCTGGACTTTGGCGCATTTACAAGTTCCTTTCCCTCGTCGCCCTTTCTCTTTCCACTTTTGTACCAATCACTTCCACGATGTCATCGCGTTTCGACCTCGTTCGTTTCTCCTTTTGCAAAGGTTGAAGATAATTGGACTCTTAGCGTCGTCTTGGAAGAGGCTCAGGTGAGGCGAGGGCGTTGGATTGTCGGGGAATTATACTGGAACCAGCCCTCGCAATAAGGTGACGCGGTTTGGGAGGAGTTCGTGAAGAAACAAAGGAAAAGGGATTGTTGTCTACCCCGAGGCAGCAAACAACACTGGAAACTAATATCAAAAAACCTTTCGCATTCCTTTCGGAATTCTTTCACCGATTAGTTCCGAAAGTGTTGGTCAATTAAGCGAAATTCGCTGTCTGCGCGGTTTGGATAAAACTCTTCCTCTTCAAAACTGACATTTTCTCCAAATCTCTTTTATATGTTGCGAAGAAAGTTATTTGGAAATCATGTTTATATATGCAATACGCCACTAAGAGTAACGTGAAACTCTTTTCTTCGGCTTAAGCTTGTAAATATTGAACAGGTAAATGTATAACCTTTAAGGTTCAACATTTATTTAGAGTAAAGCCTGGTTGCGGCTTCATTATTGGCCCTCTATATTTTCTTGAATTTACTGTAAAATATCATAAATGTATGTTAAATCCAAACTTTAATTCCAAAAGTTAAATCCAAACTTCACCTACACTCAGAATTGAATAAAGTTTACGTTTAAATATTGATGTTGTTCTAATTTAAAAATTCATAAAAAAGTAGAAAGAACTTTAACGTGTGTAATATTCCTTTGGAGAAAGTATTAAAAGTAGTTTATGGTCAGCTATTCTTTAGTTTGAAACCAATAATTCTGCAAATTGGAATTATGGCTGAAAGGAAAAAGCGGGGGAAATTCATTCTATAATTTTTATCGATCAAGCAACATATAACAGAAATCTTTCATGAAAAAATTAGATAGTTTCAAGGTTATTACACCTGATTCTGAGAAATCTAATCATTTTGGTTACAAACTAGCTTTCGATCAAACCAACGCCCGGCTCTTCACTGATTATAACTTGCTATCTTATGAGGTGCGAATTACAATCCTCAACCATTCCTGATATATTTTCCTACCAGCATCGTAATTGCATTTCTCTCTGAGAGATAGATGTCTCCCAGGAAGATTAATTGTGCTTGCCGAATGTTCTCTTATCCAAATTGAAAAACTGCTCGCGGGGGTCAGGAATATAAGAATAAACCTTCGTTCCGGCGTGAGGAAAGGTCGTTTAGCTTCGATCATCACTTTCTGATGGCTTTGGCTAATAAATGGCCATTAATTACTGCATATACTCGTATTAGCCTTAGGTAATGAAAATATCGGAGAGGAATCTCGTCTAAAAAACTAACAAGTGGTAGATGAAATACCATCAGGAAATCATTCGAAGGAATCCAGATCGTTTTAAATTCACATAATTTTGTGAGATATGTCTCGGTGTAATACGTTATAATAGTGTTCAGAATTCAGTTTCCCAATAGTTAACTCAGATATCATTAGTTCAAGTAAATAAAGGGAAGTTGTGGTTAAATATTTCTTGAATGTTGTATTAAGTGAAGTTCAACTATTTAAGTAGGTAATTTAATGTTTTTTATCCTTGAGAAATTCTTGTATAAAATAAGCGGCCACCTTAAAAAAATTGCTGCCTTTTTTCTCCTTTATGATGCAGCAGATTCTATAACTCCCAAAGGCAATGGTAATGAATATAATGCATCAATGTAAGGTGCCTTCATATCTCTCAAATATGACGTATCATACCGAACGCTTCCTCCTCTATTAAATTATCCTCATCTAGAAAAAAACATTGATAGGTAAAATACTTTCGGAAATATCATTTGACGGCTATCATATTAACCTGAGTTAGATCCAATGTAAAATATGAGAATATTCCGCTACGAAAGACTGTTTTGTAAACATCTTTTTCGCTACCATTCTGGAGTTGTTCGTATTCGAAAAAGAGTTGTGAAAGCCTCTTGAATTCAAACTTATCTCAAAAAGGTAGCATTTTCACTCTTAAAATCTGCAAGTAGAAATCATGAATGATATAATAACATGTATGCATTGTAATTTTGGAAGTTGGGAAAATGTACTTATATAAGGAAAGTGTTTCGTTCATTTACAATGTTCATCTACGGAATGGTGTCCGGGCTAACTAGCCAAAGATGCAGAAGATAATCCCCCTCCACTTAAGTAAACGTTTGTCCTTGAACCCTAAGAAAGGAAGGATGATCTTAATGACTCCTTGTTCATCATCAAAATATTATTGCTATAAATAATCTCTCATTCGTTACCAAAATTAATTAGTTCAAATTTTCCTATCGATTAATAACGCTGAATTAATTAGAGAGTTTTCTCCTTTCGCATCCGAGGCCAAAGTGGAAGAGAAATTAATTAACAGCGAATATAATGGCACGATAACGTAATGAAAAAGGATAACACCGAAACACGTAAGAATAATGTAACCTCTTAAGACTTGAGACGCTTGTTAGCAGAAACTTAGTCTCCCTTTATTTTAAATGCCCATAATAATAATCATTGCACACCAATGAAAGATTTCATGATGCTGTAAATTATTCAAACTTGGGTGTGTAAGGCAATTCCTTGTGAAATTTCCTACAAATTTCTTTTTCCGATAGTAATAAAGCTACCACAAGGTTAACGGGAACATTATACGGGAGTTGATAGATGGGTTAAACCAAACTCGCATGTAACAGTTGAGACTTATTCGCATCATTTAGTCAGCGACGAGAGCGTAGCAGTGTTTACTGGCAATAAAAGTGCGATTACTTCGACAAATATCTGCAGAATAAATTGCAAGGAACTCCTCCCATTCGTTAGCAGGCTGTTTCCGTGTAAAGGAATCAGTACACAACAAAGGGCCAGTTTCCACGCAATCGCATGCTCACACTTCTTTCTTTCTCTTAATTACTTGGAGCGTCGATGTTTTCGTTAATTGTTTGTCCTTGCCTCTCGCATTGGAGTGGCTCGTGCTTTTCCTCTCTCTACCTCTCATTTCACTTTTGCCAGTCGTAAATCCATTCCTTTCCTTCAGATTACGCCCTCTCGCCCTTAATCCAACTCTTCCTTCTTTAGTTCTTCAGCACCATTGGCCTGAGCGATCGGCGCCGTCCCATCATCACCGGCCGTTAGCCCTTTAAACTCTGGAGGCTTAGCTTCGTCTCCCTCTTTCACCTTTATCTCTCTCTTTCTTCTAACATCCCGCCCACCTTTAATCCCTCCCTTTAGTTCCCTTTATTGCGTGTCCCTTGTCTCTCTCGGCTCTCTCCATACTTACCTGGCCTTTCCATTCGACAGTGAGTGAATCAATCTTTCTTACGCGTTCGCATCATCCCTTCAATTTCACTTAACAAGAAAAAGCCTGGTGCTTATTTTTATTTTCGTAAAATTTCATTGCCGTTGAAAAACTGTATTTGATGTAATAGTCGATATGAAGAAGTCAGCTCCCGCAATAACTTTTGCTATGCATCCAGTTTTCATACGCAAAGTACTAAACATGTACTCGTACTGAAGTAATACAACTCACCGCTTACTCAGTTAGAATGACCAAGTCCTTTGAATAATTATGCAGTACAAAATGGTATTATGCCCCTTGTATGTAGGCAAACAAACATTTCTACTATATCTCTGGACCAGAGATGAGAGAGGTGACGAATGAAAAGTAAAATACGCCACTACGTTCAATAACAGAAAAATGTTATTGCTTAGTGAAAAACTTAAGACGATTAACAAAATTTATTTAAACATGCAGTAATTTAGTGTTTCGTTATTATCATTTCAGCAATATTTCTCGTATATAAATTTGCTTAAAAGGAAACAATAAGAAATGTTATGACCATGTTAAACCAAGTTTAATGCAAATCTTTATTCCCCCTACAAATGAATAGCAGTTTCTGATCAAAATTATGTGATATTCCAACTAGCGCTTTTCTTTCAGGAGAATCTATAGGTAAATGTCTTACTGCAAGACCTAAAATCTGTGAAGCATAGCTTGGAAGCTACACATCTATATAGTGGTATTATATCTTGAATTAAAATACATACATGATAAAAAAGCAGCATGGTTCAGTACAATATTTTTTAGCAAAACAAGTCCGTATAAAGCAGCGCTGTAATGCTAAATTCGATAGAGCTGCTCACACTAACTTATTAACATTTGCAATTTTTTAAGTCTCAAGATTTGCCTAAATTGTTTTTGTTTCATTTTGCTATAAAACGCAAAGTTCGTGATTCGCTTTACAGGATTCAATTATAGTTTAAAAGAATGATGTTAATGTGAAGTCAACCTTCATAACCTCTCAAATTTATGAGAAGTTACCTCGTAGTCTAGAGTTTAATAATTCCGAGAGTTGACTGAAGAGCCTCTATTCTGCTCCGGTTGGCGTGAGATCAAATGGAAATCTAACTTTCATAGAATATTGTCCAAGTCAATGGCGCCTTTCCCTTCCGTTAAATCAAATCCTTTCCTCTGCTTCACTAAAATATTCTTCTGAGCCGTCGTTTTGCAAGGAATGCAAGGAACCTTTCTATCGTATTCGTCATCAGTGGATAGAAAAGCCGTTATCACCAATTTTTTAGTATCCTGCTCCCTTAACGTATTTAAGATTAGCAAAATCCTCTTTACTCCATTTATTCGTTTGAACTCATTATCTACTTGTAATTGATTGGGATTCTCCACATATAAATGCATCCCTTTCTGGAGACCAACGTTCATAGAATCTCCGTACGTATTCTCTTCTTTTCTTGTTTTATATTTGACTAAGACGTATTAGGCGTAATCTCCAACAGATATATGTACTCCGCTGTTTCTCCACGCTCTCCAGGACCATTAATCCGTTTTTTCTTTTCTAGTCACGCTTCCCTCCTCTTGTTCATTTAATCCTTTGGTGTTCATAATTTCTTGTTGTTTTCTTTACTTATTTTGTGTTTCTCCTCCTGCGCAGTTTCCTTCATCGTTGCATCTCATCCTTCTTCTCTTAAACAGAATTAAATACAGTGGCCATTCAGCTCGCTCTCCTTTCGAATTCCATTAGCTTCATTGCTAGTTAAAGGGAAATAGAAGATAGTCATGTAAATTGGTTTTATTTTATTTGGAGGAGTGCATATGTTTTCTCTTAATATACCTCTTCGTGTAAAATACTCTTGCATCCCAGCATAGTGAGTTTACGCGATACTCCGTGTTTTCCTTTAGCGAAATGTTCGCCACTTTGCATCAGAGCAAACAAATTAAAGCCCTTTCTACGAATCCATATGTCCCACAGTTATTTAGTTGCTAATGAACCCTCAGTGATATCTCCGACTGTGAATCTTTCCAAGAATGAGAATAATGATCGTGTTCTCTCAGTGGAGAATTTCGTTACTACCGGATTTACTTTTATATTTCATAATTTCCTTATCGGGATATTTTTATAAATTCTTCCCTTTAAACGCTCACATACCCACGTACTATTTCATTTTCTTTTTGTAGTTTATTTACGTCTGCAGTTTTTTACTCTACAGAAATGATTTTCTGCCATTCCTTATCTCCATTTACCCTCATCTACCTCTCGCATCATCCTCTACTCCACTTTGATCGAGCCCGCTTCTTTTTTATGCAACCCGTCTATAATGGACCCTCTTCACTGGCCATATAATTCCTCTTGCGGGGATGTTTTGTCATAATGCCAAACACGGCCGAGCCAGATGGTGCCCGGTTCCCTTTGCATTATACGTTGCATCCGCCTTTCAGTGCCGCTCCTTACGTCACGCCTTGCATGTTATGCCGTTGACTAGAACACAGCGAGGTTGACTCCGTCACTAACGGCTATCAAACATGCTCTTTATGACATGCTTCTATGGTGGGATACTTCGCGCGTCCTCTAATGTACTCCCTTCTCCACCAGCTACCGAGATTTCCTTGATTAGTTTTTGGCTTTTCTTCGAGGTTGTTAAGCTTCTTCTTTATTGTAAACTTTTCTAATTCCATATTTTACGGCTGCATAGGCAATCCGGAAACTCGGAATTCCTATTTCTAAGGAAAGAAATAAATTCTGGGATAAAAGTGGGTAGGTTTAGATTCCTACGGATAGAACTGGTGATCTATGAAAAAGGAAACTAAGTTATGTGACTTGAGGAGTTAATGTGCTGTTTATAAATGCCCAACCGGTTCGACTGCATACTGAAGGTAGATGAAATTAGTAATAAGATGGAGAACGATTTTCTGATATCAGACATGATTATGCCTTAAAAGAACGGATACATAAAGTCACAGTTGCAACTTTTAAATTCTCTTTGAGAATTTCAATGTCCATTTCCCATTGAAAACGAAAAAAGAAACTTCTATAGTAACCTTATGTTACTATAGTAAATGTTACTCGTAATTTTTTTATATCTTTTAGGATAACTCAGTTGGCGAATTCAGATATTTCAATTTTTAAGGAGAAATATCGATCCCTCCGCTGACTAGGTGACGGCAGTTGTAATATTTTCCTCTTAGCCAGTGTTAAACCAAAATTAGAAGTATTGCCAAATCTCCTTTATTTGATTCGACTTTAAAATTACCCTTCATAATGACTTCGATCGATTAAAGTTAAAAAAATAACGCGATTTATATATTAGTTTTTACACTAAGATTTTTTTATATTTAGGAGCATATCGCAGTAGATGCTGCTGTTTTTTCTTTGCATATTTCCAGCATTATAAATGGAAATACAACAACATTATATATATAAAAGACAGCTTTAAATAGGTTTCTTGTGGTCCGCAATTGGAATCGATTCGCCGTGTCACTCGTCCCTCGAAGAAGAGCACAATCCATACTCGTCAAATAAATTGCGTTCAAAGGCGAATGATCGATGGTAAATGCCGCTTAATATCCTCTTTTCGCATCCTTAAATGGTAGAATTGGTCTATTGACGGAATCCACCGATAGCGACAGATGAGTAACGACCCTCGAACGTGTCATCGGGCGTTTACGCTCCGGCGTCTGGCCTCCATCTTGGAAACGGACCGTATGGACGTCAAACAAAACCCTTTCAATCTCCTTCTCCCGGGAACGCATGTAATCGAAAGATGGAGCAAGGGTAAAGAGATGCTGAGAAAAAAAAACGCCTTGTTACGACATAGTTCCCCATCCCCACGGGAGATATGCGGTGCACTGACATCGGAGAGCCCGCATTTCTTTTTGATCTCGGTAAATGAGTAATGATGTGACGAAGTCTTCTTCGAGTCTCTCGAGTCACGTCGAGGGGAGTTGACACACTCTGGTGAACACGGATCGCGGTGCTATGACGAGAAGGAGAAGAAGAAAGATCGAGAAAAGCGGTCGTTTGAATTCGCCCACGGGTTTCGCAGAGTGTAAATGCAAGGAGGAAAACCCCTGTGGTGATGCCGTAGGCGGTCCTGCATTACCATTCTCCCTCCATACACATCTGCCTATATCTACATACCCCGACAATGGAAAACCACGCAGAAAAAACTGCTCATTTTCCAGCGGAAATTAGAGCCTTTTCTTTCAACTATGTAATTTTCCTTTCGTTTTCCTTCTACGCACATCTCTTCTCTCCCTCCCTGTTAGTTTTTCCTGTTACATTGTTATCTCTCTACATACATTTTTACGGTCTGCTTCTATGTTTATTTTTTGGTTAGATGTAAAAGAGATTTTTTCGTTTACTCCCTATGTGAATTTCGCAAAAATTTCCGATTTCACATCGGTGTGGCTTCTTATTGCTATGGATCTTAAACATCAGAGGCATTTTTCTTTTTTCCTCTTTTCATTTTCATCTTCTACTTAATACAAATTAAATTTCTGTCGACGTTCATATTCTTGACTAAGGCAGAATTTACTGTTATCTCCAAGATATTTTTCTTGCCTAAATTCATAATCCACCCCGTGCATTATTGTATTTTTTAAAGATGAGTTCTGTCTTCAAGCGCTACGCTAACCTCCTCGCTTCTCCCTAAAAATTCTCTTTTCTTATATTTCATTGGAGATTTAGTTTTTGTCTTTGTAGTTCTCTTCAATTCCTTCTCTTCCTTGTTATAATCTTCCAGAACCTCCCTCATTCATTCCCTTCCCTACTCCTTGGTGCAATTCGATTCAGATCCATATCTTGTAAATTATATCCGACAGTTTCCATTTTCCCTTTTGTTTTCTTGCCTTCCATTTCCTCTTTCCCATTCCATTTTTACCATCCTCTCTTGCAGTATCATCTCTGGCTCCCAATTATTTCCCGTTTTCTTTCTCGCTCTTTATCTTTCCAATCTTCTGCATTTAGAACCGTACTGAACTGTATCCTTGCTAACAATGTTCACAAAATTGCAACATAATTAAATTGTGTCAAACCATGAGTGAGTTATTGGCAATCCAAATTTGTAGAAATATACCCAAAGAGAAAAAGTTATTAACTGAGAAATTTGACTCCACCGGAAAAAGAAAAGAACGGAGAAGTATAAAAGGTAATTTTAAGAATGTCCAGAAACGTTTTAATTTAGAACAATGGAAATAGAAAAATTGAAATAAAACGTAAATGTCAGGCTTTTGGAAGATTATCAGCGATTGCACAGTATTTCAAGCATGGAAAATTGGATTATTTAAATCATCAAAACTAGTGAATAAAGATAACCCAAAAAATAACTTCTTACTCCATCTTTTTGCCCCAAAGTGTAAGGCCCCACCTCAATGAAGAGAGCCTACTACTTGCCTATCCAACATTCTTTCCGGAAAATAGAAACAAGAATGATATTCTTATCTCGAGGTAAAATTGGCTAACATTTTACATCCACTTTACAATTTAAAGTGTATGAAATTTATAGAATTAATACGAATTGTGTGTTTTAAAATGTAGAACTCCTTGCATCATTGGCAAGGAAATATAGATGGAGAAAAATTTTAAGAGTTTGATGGTAATGTTGACGTGTTCTACTTATCGAAGAAAAAAAGAGCTAAGTGTGAAAGAAATGAGAACAAGATGGAGATAAAAGAAGTCATTTTTCGAGATGAAGCCACGAAACACTGGAAGTGTATTTTTAAGTTGAGAAGATGAAGGCTATACCTAGATAAGTCCGTTATTAAATATCTCATGCAAGTTTACTTATTAGTGATATATATTTCTGAGAATTAACAAAGAACTGAATCAGAAATTATTGTAAGAAACAGAAGTTTACAGATAGGAATAATTCTATAGTAGCCCAATGATAAACTAAATTGAATAATGAATTAAGGTTGGAGGGGTAGGAAAGGAATTCAGCCCAGAGGAGCTGAAAATTTATCGAAGGGAAACAATTCGATTGTCACCGCGTGCGTCGCGATTCGCACGTTCGGATGGATACGGGCGACGAGGCACTTAATCTCGCGAGTGCTGGCGTCCCTGTGTTTTGATCGCTATTCGAGCCTGTTTTGTCGCACTCCCGACGATATCCGCGATTGTGCAGATTAGACAAATGTAAAAGGGGGTGATGGCTACGTTCCAATTAGTCCACTTTTGTCACGCAAGTCCTCGGACAAGGGTTGGGACACCGCCGATACCACTGCGAAGACGGCAGCGGAGATTTCCATTCGGTCGGAAGACGAGCGTGGGCGATTGTTTCCGATTTCATCTCGAGTGCAATGGAAGGATAATATGCCCTCGAGAGCCTTCGTCAAGAGAGGTATTTGTATATCTCGTCCCGCATCCCTCGGTTTCTTCCTGAAATTTGAGCGAGCGACACGCTTGTCTGGAGAAATCATCGCGAAGTCGACGGACGACTCTTTCTGACGCGGAGATCCGCAGCGAATCCCGTTTTGCGAAGTCGCAGGGAAGGTGATTCGCTGACGCACTTACTATAATATACAACGATAAACAAACAACCTTCAAAGGCACACTTCTTCGATATTTAACTATGACATAATCAGCGATCATTTTATTAGGTCGCATTTTTCTACAACGCTTCGCAAAAATAAAATAGTTTATTACTATTATCAAATTGAAAATTTTCGAATAAATCATATAAATCATTCTCAAATGGAATCGATCGATTTAGAGTTAAGAATATTCATAATATAATATTATAATTTTAGTTTTAGGGACTCATTCTTTCCGCGAACGATACGCGACAACAATAAGCTAAAGAGGTAACTCGAAAGTTTGGTGATTACACCCCCTGCCACACGCAGAAAAGGGGCTTGCCGGGTATTTATATAGATGTGGATAAGGGGATAATTAATAATGAATATTTTATAACACATAATCAATAGTAAAATATTATAATAGGATACCTGTTCGGAAAGTTGGAGGCCTGGTCTCGAGTTCCAGCAATTTCGCTATTTTTCATTCCTGTTTTCCTTAATATTAATAACGATAAAGATAACAATTTTCAATTATATTGTATTAACGTCAAACCCTACGCAAGACAACATAACAAATTAATATTTATGTCATGAAAATTTACATTCTTTTCCAAGCGATTGATCACGGCTCTAGTGTAAACAACTTCATCCGCGGAAAACCCATCAAGATCTCGAAAGATTATGAAGAAACGCTGAAAAAGTGCGCAAAAGTGAATACCATCTTGCAATACTATCCCCTACTTTCAGCATCTAGCATGCTAATAATAAAACCAGCCCAACTAGTTTCATAATGCCATGGTTGCGTAAGAGGATGAAATCAATGATGCTTGAAATCCGATGTTCTCTTTTTATGCAAAGTCCGAGGACAACTTCCTGAAATAGAAGTTTCCTGCTTTGTGAAACTAGCTCGCGGTACAAGGGATAGGTTTCCTGCTCAAGAGATTAATGTTTAACTCGATTAAATTTTGGGAGGTGAATTTGGCGGGTCAAACAAGATTTGAAATTCGTGTTTTTTGTAATGGGTTATATTCCTTTGAGAGGAATTTTTTCTTTTACATCCGTTTCCAACTTTCACAGTATTTTTACTTCCTTTCGTTCGCTCTTTTTTCCTGCGATGCCTGAAACTTACGTGGACAATTTTTCTTCGTGGTCTTCTTGCCTTTGGTCGCATAAAATTAACCCCTGAATACATTTGAGCTAAAAAGTCCGTTTATTACCTGAAATAAGATCTCCCCTACGCATTTTTTATCGTCCTCCCACTCGAATGAAGTAACCTCCTCAGAACAAAAGTACTTAAATGGTCCCCGCGAATTTTTATCGCGTGGGATTCCTATTCCCGTAAACATTTTTATCTTCGAAGTCACATTAAAGTGACTCTCAATAAATTCTTTGCGTGTCGCCAGGTGCCTCCGTCTAATCTACTGCGATCCGGAAGCAGATGCGTGGCTAAATAGATCTTCTCCAATAAACTTGTCAGTGAAAACGACCGTAAATTCCAGCCTCCCACCATACACTTCCATTACAAATCACCGCTCGTGATGTTTCGAATGGAGAAAAAGGGAGCAAAATAAATGCGCTTCGTCATCTATAGGAGCGTTCGCATACCTTCCTAGCCCCACTGTCCTTCCTTCATTTTCTTGCCTTCTCCGTTAGATCCGCTTTGCATCCTCCATTCTTCACTGTTCCTTCTTTCTCTCCTTTGCAGATCCATTTTGTCCATTTCCACTACCTTCTCTTGTATAGGCATATTAATGGTTGTGCGGCAATCAAACATTACACTATCTCAACTCCAGCACCTTGCAGTTCATTCTTGTATTATTATCTTTCTCACTATTGTCTCTGTTTTATCAGAGGGTGGACAATCGCAACGTAGAGAGGGTCGAATCTCACGCTTTTGTAGAGCTCATCTGTTTCTTCAGTTCTTTCTACTTTTCTTGAATTTTAAGCTCTTCTTGAAGTACATTGTCGTTTTTTGTTTGAAATATGTCATTAAATATATAAGTTTGGCTTGTTATGTGTGTTGGAGTTGTGAAGGAGTTGAAATGCTATAGGATAGTATCTATTCGTGTATATACAAACATTCGTTCATTCATGGGTCTTTCAGTTGTAACATCAACTGAAATCACCATCAACTGAATAGTTTATTGTTAGAAAGAATAATAAAACACATCTCTTAATTACATCATAAAGTATTTCTGCCGTTAACAGTATATCATTTTAACATATTTTACCTACGTCGCACACAATTTACTGGAATAGATCAATTTCATCTCTCATAATAATTTGAAATTAGAAACACAAAGGGATATAAAAATCTCAATTTTGGACTACGGCGACTCAAAAAACAGGAGTTACCGGAAGTATGGATTTCCTCCAATAACCTGTTTGTGAATAATAATCCATGCCCAATTCATGAGCCGTATTTCCTCATTTGCACGATGCTGCGTACATTCCCCCGAAGGATTCTGGGAATCGCTTTCATTTTAGCAGTTAATTAGCTGAGAGAGCGGCATCAATCCTTTAAGTATCTCTCCCCTTCGTCAGCTCGAGGGGTCGCTGATTGCTCTCCGCTGTACCTCACTCCAAAGCGCAGAGTTGGAGACGTAAGTGATGCAAGGACTTTCCACCGAATTTCTTCCTAATTAGATGAGATTAACAATGCCGGAACTCCTGGCAGGAGAGGTTAGGTGAGAAGAACATGATCCGCGCGTCAGCCACCGCACAGGTGCCTAACCTTGATTACCAATTACCTCAGCCTCCACTTTCTCCCTCCCCCTCCCCCTTCACGCAACAGGGCTTCTTGTCTTGTATCCTTTGGATAGGATCTCTGGTTACTTACAATCCTCGCCCACCACTTATTTCATCCCCTCTCCCTCTCGATCCCTTCCTTCCATATACCCACGTAATATTCCCACTCTTAGAGCTCTGCGTCTCTCGAATCGCCATTTCCCTCACACTTTTCTTCCTCGTATTTGAGGCGGTGTCCCGTGTTGGCCGACACAGCGTGAGTATTCATCGCCACGCCCCTCTCCAACTGACGTTTGTTTGCTAGGTCCTTAAAAGAAAGGGGAAAGGGGACGGGACGTGGTGAGCTGGGATGTTTAAGAGCATCGAAACCCACATTATCGACGTAACAGTGTTATAATAGGTAGAAATGGCCGGGAGTCGCTGATCGGAAACGGCAGGAGATATTTACGTTGAGGAAACATATCGGGCCACCGCGATGTGAGATAGCGGAAGCGATTTTTTGGGTCAAACAGTGAAATATTACATTCTGAGAAAGAGAGAAAACTAACGCAAAATCTAACTTTAAAAAAATATTTACAGCTTATCTTATTCGATTTGAAAGATTTTTGGCCACGTTAAACTTATGTAATTTTTTTATTTTCGAATGTTTAAATTCGAAAAAGGTCATAAGTCTAAAGTTAAATAAAACAGCCTCTAAATTCAGTTATATTGTAAACTAATCTCAATAATCACCATACAATCTCCATTTGCCATAATTGATAAGTTGTATTTATACCCTAATTATTCCTGGCTATGTTGACAAATTATCTGGAGATTTATGTTGGTTTTTTGTTCGATAGGTTGTTGTCCGATAAATTTAAGTGTATTATTCTTTGTCATAATTTCCTTAACCGTACTTTTCTATGAATTCTTGGCTAGCAGTAGGAAATATTTCGAGTCTCCATTTTCACATCATGAATATAATGATGTAGATGTGCGTAGCTCGGCTAGGAAACGATCTGTTTCAGAGATTATTCCCTCTTCTCTATTTTTAGGTCTTGGATTCTCATCTGATGTCTGCATCAGGAAAAGTGTTACGAGACAATTGAACCGATCATAGCAACCATTAAAGGCTTAGATGTCCGATAGCTGTTACAAGTTAATTTGTAACGAAGGGGATGGCCTCTCCAACATGTCTTTCCTTTGCGCGGAAGTCTCTCTCCATGACGGACAATCTTCACAAAGGTATCAATTTTTACACAGAGGAAAATGTCATTAACGAGAAAAAAAGGAACAGAAAAAGTAAGGAATTCCATGAAGACTTAAGAGGAGGCGAGAGAAAAGGTAGCGAATGAAGAAGCCAGGAGCGCCATCCTTAGATCAAGCCAACAGTTCAGGTTTGAAGTGGAAGTAGCAGGAGAAATTGCAGAAAGAAAGGTGATAGCAAAAAGGGCGGTGACCGAACGGGCAATAAATAATCAAAGGAAACGCATGGGGAAAGTGTGCATGCGTAGGAAAGTTAGGAGGAAGGCGAAGTGAAGAAATGAAGTTGGGGAGTGGAGGCGGAGATGAAATTGGTGTTTGCTGAATGGGTGCCGAGTGTGATAAGTTATTCAAAACGGCGCTTGACCATTTAGATAAATCAGGAGTTGAAATTTCCCGATAGATCTCTACTTCGCTGGCTGTTGCACACGATAACTAGAAAATGTCTCTCGTGAAAAACATTTCCGTTGAAAGTTGCGGACATTAATTTAAATCAGAAGAATTAATGGTCACCCCCAACTCCAGGAATTTATTATGAATTTTACGCCAATTAACGGAGGTGGGTGATAAGTTTTAACATGAAATGTGTCCTCCATTGATGAGATCTCATGTGTTTGAGCATTAACGAACTTGGAAGCACGTCAATTGGGCGACTTAGTCGGTTGAAATTCATTCTCGCTAGTATCTTAAAGTAATTCAGAAAAAAATCTCCTTTGGAATATGTAATACATCCTCGCAGGCTGATCGGTAATTACAACTTTTGTCTCGGGGTGGGGTTTTTCACACCCCATGATAATTTACGCGTATCTTTCCTATCTGATTCCTATGCGTATCTGATGCTATTTCGTATCTACTTCCATAGGAATGAAATCGTTATTTGAAAAAATCATTCACTGTATTCAATACTGAATCACACTGAAATGTTCATACACTAATAAACCTCATTTGTTCAAGAATTCGGCGAATAGCCGAATAATTACTATAACGAGCAACAGCAAAGAAAGCTAACGGTGGCTTGAATCCAAAAGAGATAGGTGGGACTGAAGGGCTAAATTACGAGCATCGAATCACGAGCATCGAATCAAAGGCGTAGATACGGAAGGCGTAAACGAGGGAGGGGGTTGAAATATACGAGTTCGGAATTTACGGAGCTATGCGGACCGCTGAGCGGCTGTTGCAAGAATACGGAAAAAACGGTTTTCCACTTTTGAATGTCCACCCACTATAGTATATAAGAGACTTCAACGGCCGGTGAGATACATTCCAAGTCGAAATGGCATANACGAATTTTAACTATTAAAAAATAGTTATCCTCCTTATCCTCGCCAATTCTAGTTTACCATTAAATTTTTGTGGAATTAAGAATTTGTTACTATTTCTTATTAGACGATGTAAAGCCAAGTTGTGTAAATTTGGAAAATCAGGCAACTGATTTAACAATATGCCAAGCAGTAACCCTTTTTATTTCGGATGATAATATATTATCTTCTCTTAGCAATTGATACTTCGCGTATTCTCCGTAAAGGAGGCAAGAAAATCGATGAACTATCGTCCTTAAATATGAGGATTTTATAGAATAACTCTCTTCCAATGATGATACATACAATGTCATCTTCTATAGCCTCCACCGGTTTATAGATGGTTTTAGAAAAGCAAAATTTCCCTTTTGCCCCTTATGGTTATGCAAGCCACTCAACGAATAGATTCTTTGCCATCAGGACAGTAAAACGACATTGGAAGAGACCAGAAAAGTCACAATAAAATGGTCAGATAATGTGAAAGAATTTTGAAAACGTCTCACCTCTACTCTATCACAGCTCTGAATGGAGTTTCGTAAATCTTTTCTTTTTTTTCTTATAAAATTCTCATTTTCTTTCTTGCAGGGACAAATATATTGCGTTAACTGCCAATAATTTGTCTCAAATAATAATTTTAAGGTGATAAAATAAATTTAGCGATATTTTTCATATTTACGAATTTTAAGTAGCAATGTTTGAAGCAGTGAACTTTGATTAGGCGCTTCAATCTTAATAAATGTATGAACTACGCAAATCTTGATCTCTTTTGACAAACGAGATTCTTCGGCTTTGGTTAATTTAAAACATTCAGTCAAATACGACTCTTTCGAAAACATAGCGATATATTTACTTAAATGCGGATATTTTAAAACCTACGTGGGATTAATGGCCTACCGATAGTGATCACAATTGCCCCTAACGTTTACTAACATTTACTATACATAACAAGTTTTACTTTTTCATTGCTCGACAGTAAAAAAATCTCTTTAAATTGCGTGTGAGAGAAAGAAATGTTCATCAATGTATGTACTTACTCCACCGTCTTCGATGAAATTCCGTCACCCTCGAAAGATTGATTGAGACCAAAACAGAGCTTACATTTCATAGGATTATTTTAATTACGATAGTATTTCTCCAATCATAAATCATTTATCTTGGTGGACGATAAATTTTTGCAATGATCATGAGATCGACACTTGTAATATATATATTTTCCGCTCAGATATTCACGTCATCATTCCCGACTCGAACTGCATGCGTTCTAGTAGTTCGGTTGACAAGGCGAACCCTGTCATTTACCATTGTAGGTAATTATTTATGGGCGCCCGGTATCCATGTCGCGAACGATTTTTATCAGTTTGCTATGAACACGACAAGCTTATGAATTACCTGCTCCCGGGCAGCGTTGCATTCATAGGCTGTGGATAGGTTGGAAGAAAAAGGAATGGGGCTAGCGAAGGAGAATACCGCAGAAGATGGATTCTGACGAGGGTGAAGCATAGAAAGGAAAAGGGGGAGGCTCTGCATGCTCAGGAAAGAGAAGCCATATATATTTGGATTTTTAATTTTTGACAGCATTTTCTTCTTCTAGAATCGAACACGCGTATGGAATGTAAGGAGAGATATAAACATAGCTTGGAAATTTCCAGAGGCCCTTCATGGGTGACGTAAAACTATTAACGACTGAAGCAGATAAAGGAATGTTCTCTTTGGAGCATATAGCAGAAGACTATGGAGCAAATAAACACGAATGTCGCTGCATTTTTGCTTGTTCATCGGAAAATGACTGATTGTGGGGAGGGATATCTTCCATAAAATGTTGGGTTATAAGGAAGTCCATGAAAGTTTGAAGCCGGGAAGGGTCTGATGCTATAAAGATTAAATATTTGCGGAGGCATACTTTCTTCCGCATATTTAGGGGGAAATAAGCGCGACAAGTATTCAATATTCCTTGCATGTGATAGAGCAACGAATTTTCCCTCCAACTCTGCTCCTTATCTTATATGTTTGAGATCTTTTTAAAACAGAGTTAATGACGAATAAACCCTGAACAAATTGATTATACCTGTGTAAAAAGTAAAAGCCTTGATAAATCAGAAAATTTCGTAGTGGACTCACGAGAGGTCGATGCCACGTAACTGTTACTCCCTGTTTATGAAACGCCAATCGATGAGTTGAACACGCGGCAGAATTGTAGATTGCATTAATAAAAACCGGTAAGATGTGACACATGTTTAAGGTAGCAGCAGATAACTCTAAGATAGTTGTAGAAAACCTATATTCACTTTGAATCTCAGCGTTGTGGCGGAAAAAATAATACGATTATTCTTTTGTTTATTAGTGGGTGCAACTTAATGAGCCAGGTTAAGTCTAGGTGACTAAAGGTTACTAAAATCAATTCCTCCTTATCCGATAATATAAGAAATGATGTTGATATATGCATTCTCGTTAATAGGAAATATTCTACGTATTTTGATAATTTCCGTAAAAAATAATCATATAGATTTATTAACAAATAATTTACAATTGCATTAATTCGTACCTGTTAACAAATAAAATTACTCTACAGGACCGTCATTATTGACTATATCTATTGAAATCTTCAAATAAATCCCTTACGATAAATTATGCTGTCAAATAATTGGGCACATCATAGTGTTATTGAATTAGATTAGCTAGTGGTTATTTTTTCTTCGGGCGAAGTTCAGTTCTTTAACGAGTGGTTATCGATGTTATTGATGGAATACAAAATAACTGCTGTCCTGATCCAAAAGTCCTAAATAAATATCGAGCAGAAGATGAATAAAGTTTAAAAGTACTGATTAAATTTATAAATTGCATATTTTATAGCTATAATTTTACCGTGGTAGTGATATAATTATCTTGAACATTGCGCAAAGTAGTCGAGACGGTATCTCAGAGCGACTTCATCGAAAGGCGCAAGAAATGTCGGTATATTTATGAAGCACAATTAAAAGTTTTCAAAGTGAGAATCGTGGATAAGTAAATATCTCTGCGAGGAAAACGAAGGGGAGGGAGTTGGGCGGCCATAAAAACTGCCTCTTCTCGGAGAAGGGAGGAAAAAATTGATAGCGGCTTTCTGAAAAAAATGAATGACAAGGAACGCTACTCGGAGGGTTGTATAAAATAACACGCGAAGAGATACGAATCAGTCGCGGTTCGAAAACACACATTTGCTCTTACGGTGAGGGAAAGAAAGCAGAGGTGAGATCCCGTGCGATCTCCGGCTCGCACCTTCTAAAGGACGACACCGTTGCTTCTCTTCCATTTTATTTCTCTTTATTATTCCCTCGATATCTGTTTTTTCAAGGAACCCTTTCTTTCCAAACAGAAGTATGTTGCGGAGGTTGCCGACATGGAATAATTCGATAGTAAAATGTTCCGAAAACAGGTGGCTTTCCTGCTCATCGAATATTTCTATGGGACTACTTCTGGTAAAAAGAATCGAAGATATTCAGAAATTATGAACCTCCTCACTGCCACAATATTGCGTGAGAGCGTCCACACCTGCGTACAGTGTACATGAAGTTTTGAAAAATTATGAATTTTTAGGGTGGTAGCAAAATTAAAATCAGATCTGTTATAAGAATTATTCATTTCTTCGTCCTCAACTTGCTTTTATCACGTATTACTGTGCCTTAAGGGAAATATGAGAAAATATATGGGTTACTAAGCTAAGCTTATCAAAGTAAGCCCAAAACATACTATCAAATTTAAGGTAAAAGTATTCTATTACATATTTCCAATTCATTGTCACAAAAAAGAAAGTACTCTGGAATATCTTCTCGTTCAATGAAAAGAACTAACATAATTTAGTATAAAATATACTCCCAGTATTCATGATATATTTCTTAACCCTTTTTCTACTATAAAATCTTTCAAAACCGGACTCCGTGGAAAGCCAATACGGAAGTGTAGAATAACTATATAATATTGTGGAGATAAAAAAGTTATTCTTCACTTCTTTTTCTCAAACAATGAAAGTTTTGCTTTTTATTTCTCAGCGATATGCTCGGATGGTTACGTGATTCATATCATACAACCTTTATGATGTACTCATATCATGAATTCTATCCTGACGTTCTACCATCATATCACTATTAATATCAGCGATATTTTTTCTGGAAGTACGAGTTTGTTTGATATTTTTAGTTCGTATGAAATTATCGATTTAGTAATTGTTAGTATCAAAAAAAATATTCCTTACAACGTAGATTAGGCAGTATTAATATTTTACACAGCAATTGTTTCGTGTGAATAGCTCATCCCTTGATGATTACCGCTATCATTTGTCCTTGGGTATTGTAGCTGTAAAAGTAAATATATTACTGAGTAAATTACATATCACACAGGAGTATCGTATGATGAAAATTATTTGTGTTTATTTTTTAAAGAAACGACAGCTTACTATTATAAAATTCATGTTATCCAACCATCGGCAATCTAATATATTAAACCCAGAGAAATGAATGTATTACAGCCTAACTGCAAACTTTCTCTACAAGAGTTACAGGGCACCCGAGAAAGTATAAAAATAACAATGTGGCGCATGTTTCACAGAAGAAAGGGAGGCTAGAGGGTGGACGTGAAAGTAGCTCCACAAAAGGCATCTCTAATATGACGTTGGAGAAAAAAGGGAACCTGTAAACGCTAAAGGATTTATGCACTAATGCTCGCTACGTATGGAGCTTAATGAGACATAAATCTCTTACGGGAAGAGGATCCGACCACACCCTCATCTAGAATGTATCTACTCGCCTCGGCAGAGAAATCGCATTAGAGAGGAAAGCGGATGCAGAAAGAAAGAAAAAAGTAGAGAGCGAGAGGAAAGGAGAGTAAGAAGAATTTAAGGAGAGTGAATGATGCATAAAGTGTTTATATCGAAGTAATGGTGAATATTTGTGCATTAATTGGAAGGATTATATGTGAGTTGAAAATAATATGAATGAGGAGGAAGTGTGTGTTGAAAGAGCGCGTCCAAGCGCATCGGAGCGAAGAGTTGGCTCCGACGAACATATTTTGGAAGACGTTTAAGTTGGAAGAAGATGGAAGAGATTTTTCCCCCTCGCTAATTTGCAGTCATCTTCTTATTAATTAGCTTCACAAGGGTGGTGATGCATGTAATTGCGCTCTTACAATGAACTGTAGAATATCTCCACCTGTAAAACCTATTTTATGTTCTATCTTTACGCTTTCTTTTACAAGATTGAAAAAATATTTTTTCATCCTGTATGCTCCATACCTGCGGTTGCTATTTTTTAGAGTAGAAATGTTATCTGTTGTGCTGTGCCAAAATGGTGAGGGAGTCATGAATGGAAATTATCGCTACATTTTATATGAAACGTATTCTTTACACGTAGTAGAAGTCGTTTCTCAGAAAACTATAAATTCACATTCATAATTCTGTCAGTCATTAAAATGAATTTACTTTAATGTGTCTCGCCTCAGCAATGTAGGTTATTAATGAAATAATATTTGAAAACAATTATTTAAAACATGAGTTTTTTATAAAATGCGCATTATTATAAGACATTTGATTTCGAGCATGAACGGTTAATTTAAAAATAATAAAACTCTTAATCAAATTATAAATGAAATAAAATTAACTTAACTGGAATAAACTTCGTCTTCGTGAAAAATGTACCTTAACGGATGTTACTGATTAGATTTTGAATAAATATTTCAATTTTTTTGTAAATTGACATTCTTTTTTAAGTTTTAATTGCATTACTTTGGTAAGGGCAACACGGTTGAGGAACGATTGGAGATTAATTTAGAGCAATCACTCAAATTATTTTAATGCTGAAAATTACCATTCTCGCGTATTAGTAGGAGCCACAGGTGATACAACGCAAGAGGTGGCTTTTCTAATTATGTACAGAATAAGAGAGTAGGAGAGAAAATCTAGTGGTTGCAATTGACTGATGTGTATTTTATGCAAATTTCTGACAATAATGCACTTCATACGAATATAAAATGGAGAAAGGTAATTTGAATTAAGACAAGCTTCTTGAGAAAAGCTCCAAGCTTTATATTGTAAGGTAAACCGCTATTTCCATTCCCCTTTGCTTCTTCGAGCTTGAATCTCGATTCTCAATCAAGAATTTTAATTGGAACATCATTTTCCCCTTGCGGAATGGATGGGGTATCGATATTTTATTTTTTCCACCCAACAAATCATTAGATCTCGCTTGATAGAAAGAGAGAGGCCTTAATGAGAGCCATTCGGAGAGCCTTGATCTGAGATCACCCTTTACGTATAGAGAGCCGTCCTTTGACAAATTGCCGAGAGTTAGTCCGCAATCTGATGTTCAGCGAACACGCGTCGATGCATGCTATCGCGGAGATGTAAGATACTAAAATTATCGAGTATGTGTACGATTTTTCTCGAGAGTCTCAAAAATTCTGAAACATTAGACCCGAGATGTTTGTAAAGTTGTGGTCATTAATCTTTGATTAATTATTTTTGCATTGTAATATGGTATAAATAGAGTAAATACAGGAAGCAGTCCCTTAGGTGCCGTAGCCTGTATAGATGAATTGTGCGAATTTTCCTGTTCAGAATTCAGCTTGGAGGTCTGTTTGAACCTAAGATCTTCCTCGATTAGCAACCAAAAACTATCAGCTGCTCTCTCATGCTACCAGAGGAATGAGGGGAGTTATAAGATGGAAGGTATGGTAGTTTGCCCATGCTTTCCTAACCGAGCCAAAATGTTGTAGATGAAAAAATGTCACTTAAGTGCGGCTCAATGACATGATAACTAACATTTTTCATAGTACCAAAGAAGTAAACCACTGAATAAATACCATTATCACGCATCATGCGTACCAAGATAGCTTTGATATCATTGCAGCTATGAACAAGACTGTGACAAAAAATGATGAAAGGTAGTTTTCTCTATCCTGAAACAAAAGATATGAAAAAATATAATGTATCGAAATATAGCTGCAAAAACAAGGAAAGTCCACGATTTGCAATCACGTTTCCTTATTCGTTGTATTCTCTTGTAATACTAGTAAATTTGATAAGAAAAGTTATTCAAACATTGTAAAGAGTTAATAAGTTATTAATGTTATTAAGTGTTCCACATCAAAGTTACAGTAATGGAGTTTTCAAGGATGCTGTATTTCTTTTGTTAGTAGGCCAATTAAATATTACCCCCGAGTTTCAACACTTCAATTACAAAATGAATAGCAATATCTCGATGTTTTGGATGTTTTTTGTGAAGTTCTGACCAATTTTCAGTCTTTCTCGACTTCGTAGTTCCATTTCATGATTTTTTCTGTTGTCATAGTATTCGATAGTTTCTTTTGCCACTCAGTTGGAGTCTACGCTTTCGTTGCGACCATTAAACTTTAACCTGCGTTTCCGTTCTTCGCCTCCCATGTCTGCATGTTGTTCGAGTTCCTGAAGATGGGAAGGTCTTGAGTATTATAATTTATAAATGATAACACTAGGATTATAAGAACAAAATAACAAATACTCTTTTTCCACAGATGTATTTAAACAATTCACGACCGGTTTCGGTACAGATCGGCCATCGTCTGGTGGATGGACCAGACGATGGCCGATCTGTGCCGAAACCGGTCGTGAATTGTTTAAATAGATCTGTGGAAAAAGAATATTTGTGTTTTGTTCTTATAATCCTAGTGTTATGGATTTCCACACAGTAAAGCCTGCTACCATCGATTTTATATAAATGATAAGTTAATCAAGAGAAAAGTCCAAAATATAACTGGAACAACTTGGTCCAAGCAACTCCCAGAAAACGAATGAAATAAATATGGTCACAAAAGAAGTCAAATATACACTAAAAAGTATGTAACTTGCGTTTCCTTGGGAAAAGAGATTAATATGTCGCTATTATTTTTAAGAATCTCTAAAACTCCTCATTACAGCATTTCAAAACAGTACAAATTGCACGCGAAAGGAAATCTTCCTGATTATTCGATCGGTACAATTGGAACTGCAGCAAAGGAAGATTTAAAATCACTCAGTCTCTCGTAAAGTTAAAATTGGATATTCTTTGATGATTTATTCGCCGTAACTTATTATTCCAAGAAAGACGAAAGCGTCGCAATCACCCTTAACAGGTCATACGGGAGGTGCAAAAAATTCAACAAACGAAAGGTTGCAACTCGTAGACGAGAGGTGATCGCCGGATCGAAAAGAATCCGTCCCTTTCTTTCCCTTCAATTGATCTCACTTGATCCGCCTGTGGGCAGGCAATAAAAAGGCTTCCTTGGGTCGGCATTCAAAGGAGTCGCATGCGGACTCCCCGCAGATACATTGTCTTAGATGCGCGCGCCAATCGGGAACACGATCCAGCGCACCAAAGGGAATCCTCGCGAGTTAGCGACTAAAGAGAGATCGGAAAGGGAGAAAACGAAGGTCTGTATCCAAAGGTCTCTTCACCAGACTTTAAATGCAGAGTCATCTTATTCAAGAGAATGCGACGATGACGATTGCGCCGAGACGTCCGCTCTCATCGTAATGAGTAATTTACTTTGAATTTACAATTCTCTTTTCGGCATTGGGTCTGCCGGTCTCCTCCCTTGATATCAATATCGTCATATGTCTTCATATCTTCCGTCACCGTCTCCTTTTAAGGATCGAGGCCAATCTTGAATGATTCTTTCTCTCCGTTTGATCTTCTTGCAATTATAGAAGAAGCTTTAACGATCCACTTTTTTCTCTGCGGTTACAAGAAAAATATATGGAGAAATGTAATATAATACATAAAGTATCTGTGGAGTAGATCCACATAAAACTTGCGACGCATTTCTTTATTTCAGAATTTGGAAAGACGTTTACTTCGATCTGAAAAATTATCTCATCCTTCATAGGTTCTTCTGCCTCTAAATGTCTTTCATGATCTATACTCCACTTCCAGTCGTAGATACTTATTGATCTTTTTTTTAATTCCTTATATTTAAATGCATTTATTTGACATAACGTAAAAGTTAGTGTTACTATTATTCTTATTTATCAATTTCAGCGAGTGATTCGTATTTTCTGTTAGCAAAAATTTTAATTTAGAATATTTGATATCCGGACGTGTTTCATGTAATTTTTGAAATTTATCTATTTGGTTTGGATTTATAGCAATTTATTATTAATATATTTACGACTGCGAATTCACATGACGCTAATTAAGCAGTAACAGAGATGAGCAATAAATTTAAGTTTGTAGAAAGCGGCACATCAGCTCCGCGAATCCCCGGCCATTAATCACTCTATGGATCTCCTAATTAGGCATATGGAATTTTTAAATCCTTAGCAGTGACGACGAGAAAAGATTAGGTCGGGAAGGAACAAAGACGAGATTCAAATTTATCTCACCGACTCATTCGATCTTTCTGGGAGTTTCATTCATCAAATCAAATCTTGACAATGCGACTGACAGCGAGAAGGGATTTTAAATATACCGATCTACCCTAATGTCTCTGTCTTTGCTGTTGAGGATGCTCGAGAATGAATGTCTCCAACCTTTGCAATATTTTTTTCTATCAAACGGTCAATTAATTGCAATGTTGGCATCACACATCCTTAAGTAGTTAATTTCCTCTCGCCACCAGTAAATTTGAAAGTGCTACGACTGAGAAAATACCTCCAGAGGAAAAAAAGGAATTCCGAACATGTTTCTTTTCTCGCGAGACAGCTGTGATTTGTAGGGTTTTGTGAATAATTCAAAGGAAAGGGACAACGCGTACGCTCGTTGTAATTTATTTTCGTTCCCACCGTTTTAATTATTTCCTCTCCCAAATCGCGTCGATGCGAATTCATAGAGGCCGCCGTTCGCCAAAGCGATACATCATCGTTATCAATTCCCGCGACATCTAAAACGCACAATTCATGTCTCCAAGAGAAAAGGAGACAACGCCTTCAAGATTAAGGCTGCGGGTAATTAATTACCTGAATCGTTTGGAGAGGTGAGGAAAGTACACCTGGAATTGTAATATGCGCATAATTTTTTCCTCAATAAATAAATAACCTTTTGAATTTTACATTTCTTGAAAAAAATTCCTAGAAAACCGGCACCTTACTGGAAATAAATAGCTATTTAATTTAGAAGCGAATGTCCGTTAACGCAGTTAAGTGAAAACGCCTTTCGGGCAATGATGGGAATTGAATTTAAATGACTGTTTACCTACTTTTCCCCAACCTACCTTTCGGAAACAAATGTACGTTTATGAATAGGATTTTTCATTCATTTATACACAGGAATATTATATTATTTAATTCATATCTAAAGCAATTCTGGAACAGTCATGGAATCCCTGAATATCACATTCCTTCAGCGCTCTGTTCTTAATAAACATCTTTATCCGGAACATTCCCCAATTAGTGAACATGCATTCCTATAATTATATGTACCAAATTTTTTTAGAGGATCCCTGGGATGATCGAAAGTAAATAAACAAACACTGGACTCGAGCAATTATTATGTCTCAAGAATTAATTTTATTTGAAATCTAGAATTTGCATTTATTGCTTTATCAGTCAAAGCAACACGATTTCATCAAGTAACCCCAAAGATTATACTTACTATGAACTGAATATTAACTACAATATAGGGCCAAATAGTTGGCTTTTAACCAAAGATTATATCAATATAAATAGTAAATCCAGGATGGAATTTTCTGAAACGTAATTATATGATGCTGACTTCTGGATCTCATATATATTCAACTTTTCTTTAGTATCACTCTATTTTTAGATTAATTTAGAGCAAGTTTATTTTACTTTGTTTCGCATCTATAGCTGATCAAAATAGCGCTTTCACTTAACTATATATCACCATTTGATTTAAACGAAATGAAAATATAATTTACGGTATTTTTCAGTTTTTTTGGTTTGCAATAGTTTGTCAAAATTATATTCTCTCTTCAGCATTAGCTGAAACTTAATATTATTCGTATCTTAATCAACTCTTTATCTTAATTTATTATTCATTCATAATCAATGATTTGAATTAGTTCTTTTAGAATTGTTACAGCAGTTTAGATTTAAATTATATATCTCGTTTGAAATCAACAATCTACATTACTATTCATAAATTCACTCGTAAAATCATGAATCGAGGCCGCTTACGTTTTTAAAGTGTGACTAGCGAGACCAGATTTGAATAGGTCATACGTACTGAATTCTGAAGTTATTCCAATGCTGTCGAGAAAATTCACCTGTTTTGCATCGAATATGAACTATTAATCTATATTATAGATATACTAATGAGAAAAACTTTTGTTTCATCCTCTCTCCTTCTCTGTCATTTTTACTCAAAACAATGTTTGTCTCTGTGGGTTGATACTAATTATAACATAATTTCAGTACCACTCATTATGTGTTCACTCGGATCTTTTTCTCATCATTCGCTCGTTTTCGCCTTATTCCCCTCAACTAAGGAGCAGCGAGTTCCAACAGCTTAGCAGGTGACGCCATCAACTTCTCATTCATCAACTCATCCGTGGTTCCTCTTTCTCACCATCCGTGTTTTTGCGCTCGCAATTCATCCCACGTCTAATTCAGTCTCGAAGCTCTCCTCTCAAATTGAAGCCTAGTGCGTCGTCACGACACGCTCCGACGCACGTTTTTGCGTCGTCAAGGAGCCCAAATGAGTCTCCGCCACTGAGAAAACGTTGTCTCTCTCCCTCGCTCAAAGTACAGACATTAGCCATGCGTTCGGACGGAGGGAGTTCTTCATTTAGTTCCGGTACGTCCCAAATTGCCCTCGTCTCCCTCCATCTGCTCCTGTCTGCCTGCTAAGCGATTCCTTCCTCGAGATCGCGCCAAAGGAAATAAAGCGACGTGCCGGCCCGTCTCAGCGTTTAGAAACAAATGCGGAAAGAAAGAAGGAACTCCGTGACGCGAATCGTTAATTTTTTCGGTCTCTCTTTCTTTCGTGTTCTTTTTTTCTTTGCGGCGGAGACCGCGGTACTGCAAAATTCATGTTTGATTTGTTTCGAGATGCTAATGCGCAAAGTTGATTTTTTCCTCTCGTGTTTTCTCGTGTGTGAGACAGCGAGTAGGCGGCTGACGTGTTATGAATTATTGGAATTATTTTGCTTCCATTTGGTATAACTGGACTCATTTTTTTCCAAAAAAGCAGGGTATTACATCCGTAGCCATACCTTTTTTTTTGAGAAGCAGGATGTTACATCCATAGTACTTCATAGCTTTCTTTTGAGCCCATTCTCTCCAGATGACTTGAGAAAATGGTTTGATGTTTTAAATAGTGTTAGAGTTTGAATTATCAATCATTATAAAAGATCTTTCTCAGCATTCGAAATTCAGCCGTTTCGACCCTTTCTTACTAGAACTAAAATATCCTCATTCTATTCATTTATGAAAAAAATTAGCTGGTATCCACAAAATCTTGACTAAAAAAACAGCTTTTTTCTCAGCAGCAACTACATATCAGAAGATCTATCTTCCGGAAACGAGAAAGATATTTCCTGTTTATTTAACCATACAGTAAATCAAATCTCAATTTTAAAAGAGATTGCATGACATTTATAATATGCTCCAACTCGAAGGTTTTAAACTTCATATTTGATTTCTATAGCATTTGGTTATTATTTTGACCTTAACGTCTACTCTTATCCGCTATTCCTACAATTTTCGGCATTCATGATTTCGGTTAAAATTTCTGGAGATCGTGACAAATTTCAACACGTTTTTACTAGCAATGACTACTAACTACTCCTGAGAGTAGATTTATTGTAACTAAACGAATATTAAGTCAGAAGGCGCTCTTAAATATACATTTATACTGACTCGGATGATGAAAATCATACATTTAAAAACGAGAAAGTAATTAATAAAGTATCAGCTGTCCCCAGTTATATATGGAGCATTTTCCCACGTACACAAATTAAGGAGTAAAATATTTGTAAGTTCCCATCTTGCAATAATGGATGAAAGAACTTCTGAGCTTCTTCAGGAAAAGTGTAAGAGCAGCTAGAGATTTTCTTTGGGTCTGCTTTTATCTCTTTAACCTCTCTGAAAATATCTGCATCACTCTATCTTCCTATCTCTCTCTCTTTTCTAGGTACGGAACAGGAATCTTGCGTGCACATCCCTCATGAGTGAGAGAAACACGACCCCCGATATTCCCTTGCAGTAGTCATAAAGCGAGCCCCATGTAAAGAGAAAACTACAGGAAAAGGGGCGTAATGGTTCGGCAGTCGCTGTGCTATCAATGCCGTACTGAGATTACGCAGTTGGTTTTAAACGGTTCTCGTGTAAGGTAACCATATCCATAAAGCTGTCACTTGGTCTATCATTTTTAGGTTCAGCCATGTCCGAGGACTACTTGAGAAAGTAGTAAAGAATCCTTGAAGACGTTTTTAATTAGCTGAAGAATTGTCCCTAAGAGATACATTGAATTGGAGAAAATATCTCAGATTTATATATGACGATATGGGGTTTGGTTAGCTGTCAAAGCTATCTCTTTCAATCATATTTTACAGTTAAATTAGAAAGAAGTACGTCATTCAGATAGAGAATTTAAATGGCTAATTGATTTTTAAGTTTCGTCGCTATGTCTTTTCACTTTCGTTGGGTACTTGCTCAGCATACTTGGTTACGCACCTATGCATTTACTCCTCTCTCTATTTATATTTTAGTATTAGAAATCTCAGAATAAAATATTAATACATTATCCCGCTATCGCGCAGGTGAAAACATGTCGGAAAAGAATTTAGAAACGTTGTCAATAAAAATCTTAATATCTTTCTTTATTTAATCACGTGCGTTAAAGTTATCCAGGAAGGCTCGCATCGCGGACTTTTAATTCGTGCAAACATGTCGTTCAGGGCGAATGAATGACCGACGCAATTTCCCTCGCGATAATCAACATGGTAATTATCATTCTTAGTCTCACGCGTAATGTATCGTAATCGTGTTAACTCCGAAGGGCTCGACGAATCCGCTTCAAGACATAAAATTGCTGTTTGAAGAGGAAGAAAAAGAGAGAGCGATGGAGTGGAAGGATCTTCCTCGGATCTCAAAGCTGTTTTTGTCAAATAATTCCTTACTTTTCTCGAGCAGAAGGAAAACTTTATTGCGTTATAAATTCCTTACACATCGCCTTACCCCCTCTTTTCTCGTGATCATTGTCGTAATGCTCGTGGGCAATTTTCTGCCATCGGGTGGTCCTCGTGAGCTTCTTAGACCTTTTCTATGCAAAAGGTATAAGATGGTATCCAAGAATAGATGATGAGGAAGTCTTTGTGCGGGAAGGTCGAGTAGTGAGGTGGATTAGATTGAGGAGGCAGAGCGGACGGGTCGGAAGTGGTTGGGAGATGGATGGTAAAAGAATCTATGACCACGAATGCTTACCCGAAGGGGTGAAGGCCCTCCGGCGATATGCAACTAGTCATCGTAACACAATTTCAAAATTTGAATCAACAATTCTTCGAGAAATTTCAAATTGACAGTCAAGTTTTACAAATCGATTTGAAAACGATATTATAAGGATGATACTTTCTCAGTTACATCAAAAAGAAGAAAGGAATTTAAATCATAATTTCTGAAATAAAGAAAATCAGATTCCCTTGAATTAATCTTTCTTCTTCTTCGCCTAACATAATTACCTTAAATTACATAATTACTTTAAACTCATTCGTGCCTAAATCGTAAAATTTCCTTTATAATTTTCACAGCAAATTATATCAAATATCTAATTCGATTCATTTCTATTCCGATATATATGATTTATAGATGAAATGAAACATACAGTACGCAACTTCGGAATGTTTCATATTATTATCAGCAGATTCTTCAGGGTATACATCCTCATTTGGATCTTCATTGGATTTGGATCCAAAATTTTGAAAGTATGCGATTTTGTAACTGAAGATGACGAGAAAAGCTAGAGAGAAAAGATCGGAGTGTATTAAGAAAATTGGTATTCCGAGTAAAATATTGTAGTAGAGGGTGTAAAAAGTAAGTAATGAAATACATCCTTTCGTCAGTTTGTTTCTAATACAGTTATTCAGACTTTTATGTGCGTGATACCCTCCAAAATTTATTCTTTTCCTTGCAGTAAAATTATTTATTGAACTCTTAATCGAAACCTCAGGAACAGCGGCAGATAAAGAACAAACTGACGTCGCTCAAAGTTAAAGATTTTTTGCGAGATGAGATCGAGGATTTTTTAATATATATGAGAGAGATAGAGGTTACTGAAATATCGAATAAATATTTTAATCGTAGGATGAGGAGTGGACTGACTAGTAAAAGGTACAGGCTGTGGTTCGCGGCTGATTTAGATTCGAAAGCTTTTGTAGAGGCTAGATACGGAACTTGTTGCCCCAGTGAGGAAAGTCGCCATGGACAACATGCGGAGGCTGTCGGTACATTCTTATTTATTGTTAACGCCCTTTATTATAATTCTTGAGCTTTCACCAGCCATAGCATATCTTCTCATTTGCCTCCAGCAACAGCTAGCACGTGAAATATTTCCAATTTGCGAGTCAAACGATTTTATCCGCTGAGAACGGAATTTATAGAGACAAATAAATTGCAAAAGCCACTTGACGCGCAAAACTGTGCGAAGGAGACGCACAGATTCTGAGAGAGATAGGTTGGAAAGAACATGGCGTATTCTGATGGCTTCTAAGACCTGCAAAACTTAAGAGGAGGAAGAGCAGTTAAGAAGCATTGGAGAGAGAGATTCGAGAAAACATACTGTGCGTTTATTGCTTTTAATTCAGGTAACTTCAGATGGCGTGGAGTCATTCATGCGAAAAGAGAAGCCTACCTTGCTTACGTCACATTCAGTAGTTTTTTTCTTGCCGAAATGCAACTATTCCAATAATAATTGTGAATCAATAAAGTTGATATTTTCTCATCATTGTCAAGAATGTAGTATGGTTAATGTACAATTAATAAAATTTTATTTAATTTAATGTATCAAGCGATAACGCGAAGCTAAGACAATAAAAATAACAACCTGAATATTATTAAATACTTTTAGATGATGGGAACTATTAGTAGATTTTCCTATTTTGAAAATATGATACTTTTCATAATTAGTGAATAGTTTGGCGTATAAGGTCTTTTATATCTTGAATTTTCATATTAAGAAAATAATATGTTGTATCAACCAGTAATTTTTATTTATTAGTGAATTATTAACATGATGCGTGCCATATTTGATTTGATACACCCCGAGAAACTTATTTGGTTGAATGGACGCTAAGCTAGTATGGGAATAACAACCTTTATCTTTTATCAAACAAAAACTCGAAATTATTATAATAATTGTAAATGAGGCAATTACTTAAATTCCCCTATGAATTAAGTCCTTTTTACGATATATTACTGATTCTTTTATGTCTTCTGTCCTTTACTTTTCTCAGTCAACGTGATTAGTATGTAACTACATGAAGAGGAATGGGCCGATAACAAATAATGAATAATTCAAAGTTGGATGCAAATCGTAATAATGGAAGCAGCCTTTGAATAGTCATCACATATACCGATAGCTTAAGGCTCGATAAGCGTTATACCTCAATAAAACCCTCGTCTCCATAGAGTGACGAATCACCAAGTGCGGTGGACGCTGATCTGAGCTGTCTTTTCCTCCACGTCCGAAACCGAAGGATAAAATCATCGCCCTAATGGAATTGTGCCAGACAATTGAAAAGACACGCACTGTACACATACCTGTAGACGAAACGAGTAACGAAAGCCCGGCGGGAGAGGAAAAGAAGATAAGAGATCGAAAAAAAGGCGTGAACAGCGACGAAAACAGCGTGTCTGTTCCAACCCATTTTCTGGTTCCCAGAATCCCCTCTCCCACAATCTTTCACCAAGATGTGCACGAGAAGGGGTAGAAATTCGATGAGAATATCCTACTAGCGTGGGCACCTTTTCTATATGAAGAGGATTGGAAATAATAGATGGGAAATGGAGGTTAGTTAAGAGGAGGCGAGAAATTTTACGCAGAAAAAGTGTTTGAAGCCGTTTCGTTTTGACGAGGGTTCTTGGCTATTCACGATCGATGATTGGCTCCGTTCTTCTCCTCATTATCTTTGATTTATGTTTGATAAGTTCCGTGAAGCAAATCCCGTCTGTCGAACGCTGCAAATAAGTGTGTGACTTGAAGATGAAACGTAAGGCAATCGCTAAATTGAATTCGTGTTTATTTTCTTGATAGAAAATTCCTGTCTATGACGTCATAGAATGCTTCTTTCTTCGCTGGGAAAATAATTTTCTCAGCTCATAGCACGTCTATCATGAGTAGTTTGCTACGGGACTTTCACCGGTAGTAAGGTACTGCACGTATAGCCACAGAATTTCAATGATTTTTTTAACTAGAATTTTGCGTGACAAAAACCATTAAGGTAATTTGAACCTTTCGTAAGTTTCTCTTTTCCGCATTCGTTTATGGGTTCCTAGAGAAAAAAACATTTAGATCGCGATGCTGTAAACGACACAACCACTGAAATCGGTTTCCATAATCTTTTTTCTGGTATTTTTTTTCACTTCATTTCTATAGAAAGCCAATTTGCTGGCAAGGTATAAATATTTGATAGTTATGGGTTTTGTTGTTTATCGTTTTTCCTTTCCAAATTGGGGTCAACAAATGTACGGGATTGCACTAGGTGGTTTTAATGCATAAGTAAAAACATTGGAAGATTTATGGCCGTCGATTTTTTAATTCACGGAACCAGAATTCACAGAAATTTAAGATAATTGGTTCATAAAAATAGATAGTAGTAGTTGTATTGTTAAATATGTTTTGATTGTTGAGGTCATTTCGCACTTATGGACCCCCACCGGCAATCGAAACCTGGACCGCTTCCACCGAATACGAACATGTTACTTACTTGGCTATTCTAAAGTTTTGAGGAAATAGATTATGGATGACTTAGGTGCGTCGAGTTCTAGATTATATAAATATCGTATGGATAACTAGAATCTTTATTACACCTATCTCATAATCAGTTTTAATGAAACTGTCTGAGGCATTACTGAATCGTAAAAATAACTTATGGAATCGATATAAAAGTAGAGCCCCTCAAAAAAAGAATCTTGTTTAAATATTTATCGAGACTCATGATATTATCTATAAATTAAATTAGCTTCAATATAATTATATATATGCGGAACGTAAGCCATTAATCAACGGACAGTTTAACCATATTAACTCATCGAGCAGTTTTATGTGCTGATAAATGTCTTTAAGCTAACCCATAAATGATAGTTTATTATTATTATAAACCTTGAGCACCTCTTGTAATTGTAGAGGATATAATTTAACTTTTATTGATTTACAAAAGTTTTTTCCCTAAGTATGTATATATTCTTTCGACGACTTCTGTGTTTTTATTTACCGTTCTATGAACAGGGCCTCAAGTAAAGATAGTCTATATATATATTGCGTGGGAAGATTATTCGTAACATGCTTTTACTTTTCAAATTTCTTTAAATATATCTATTACTAATTGGAAGTGGTATAAATGCTTCCACCCAAGTCATAGTGTGGCGATTACTTTTCTACGGTCTGCATATCCGTATTTTACAATGGAGGGTATTTTTTCGTTTTTTTTATAGTTTTTAATGGGGACCTCCTGGTCTATTTGTCGCGGTCCTCCGATCATCCGCTCTTGATGAGTGAGGAAGCAGGAAATCACCGAATGCCTTATTTTATCACTCATTTTCGGTGCATTGACCAGAATATCAACCTTAGGTTGAACATCCACTCGTTTCTGCGAAGGTATTCAGACGTTAAGGTGGCATACAGCAAAGGAATGAATGTTCCAAAATTCGGAGGAAAAAATCCATCCCTCCCACTGACCAACTATATCAAGTTCTTTTGGGCCCATTCGGACCGTATCCTCCTGCGAAACCTTCAACCGTCGCCGTAAATACAGCTCAGCTCCGAGACGAAGAATTGAGGGAATCCGTTGGCGCTGTAACATATGGATCCGAAGAGCTCTTAAACAAGCAACATTAGGGCATTTTCCTTCCCATCGAACGCACGCGGATAGAGAAATTTATTTTTCCATAGTCATCTCTCGCGCACGTATTTTCCTTTCGAAATTTTCTGAGCGTTCCTCGTCTGTTGCTATGTGGTCCGCATAGGAATTGCCCATTGAAGAGCGCCACCCATCTTAAGCCGGAACTTCCTTTTGATGGAAGAAACAGGTATAATCATAGTCGGCGGCAGAAGTCGGTGAGAGTGGCAGATAAGCAGAGAAACACAAGTCAGTATAAAAAACGAAGAGATATTTTTCTATCGGTGGATAGAGCTGAGAATGCCTGAGTAGTATGGGAAACCAGTGATGTAGGCCTGTCAACTGAATAGTCGGCGTTCCGGAAAAGATGTAACTAGAGGTATGTTTCCCACAATACAGGTTTCAACTGGACGTTGGGGAAAATAATTAACCATTTGATGTATAGAACGTAACGTGCAAAAGTAATTGACCGATTCCACTACATACAATATTGGCAAAACGGTGTGAATTTAGAGAACCGGTCACAGTATCATAGTTGCCAAATTAGCGATTTTGTTGCTATATCTGGAGAATTTTTCCTGCTTTTAGCGATCTTCTTTCTGTTCTAGCAACTTCCCGTAATCCATGGAGAATGTTCTGTTATGTTGGCCCTACTATACATACTCTTAACATAACATGCATGACTTATTTAAAAATTAAAATAATATAGTATACGTTTTGATGAAAAACTTGTTCATTACAAAATATAATAAAATAGTAATATATAATAATAATACTATTCCACAAAATGNATAACATACGTTCAATTTGCGCCATTTCTAAACTGGTATTTCATTTATAGAAGCGGCTTTAATCTATTATGTTTTTAATAACTTTAGCTGTGATTTTATCTAAGTTTAGCGAGTTTTAGGGTTTACTTAGTGACATTTTCAAAAATAAATTCGCATCTCTATATGGCATTCCTGTATTCTGCACTTTCTTCATAACCAACATTTACAATAACTATATAAGTTTTTACAATTTTTGTCGCTTACGGTTGTTCTCATTTAGTATATAACATGTATGATTTAATCGCGTTCTCTTTCATTTTAAAATAATGATTCATGCGGAAAATTCCCAGAATTATTCACATCGGTCTCACATGCATTTGTAATTGCTACTCTCCTGTATAAGTGTGAACTCTGGGCTTATCTCAAGTTATGTATCAAGGATATTTTGGTTTAAATTTATGATTATGGAAGGCTAGATTAAATTTTACCCAAATCCTGTCCTCGAAGACATTCCTTAGGAAAGTGACCATAAAAATAACCGTAAAAGTATGGAGAAAATAAAGATAAAGAAAACTGAAACGAATCATCTCCATAAAATTCCTAAATGGCCCGTCTTTTTCGCATTTACTTCGATTCTTTGCCATTTTATCAGGACAAATTATAGCCCCATCTCCTTCCAACTACAGAAAACACCCTTACGGTGGGAAAAAATTAGCGCCGAATCTGTTATCATCAAAAGATAAAATTGTTAAAATCATGCAGGCCATAAAGAAATCCGAAATTTAATTTCTACCGGTGGGATAAATAATGTGATAGAATTTCATTTTATTTTTCAGAATCAATTTGAACGAAATTTTTATGGGCTCTCAATTTTTTTTCTATGAACTCTCAATATATATTTTTTGACTTCGTGCGTTGAAAGCAAATGAAAAATGTTTCTGTTTATAGCATGAAAAGCTTAATTTATAACGCACTATGATAGGGGTGGTAAGCCTTTCATAGCTCCTCCGCCAATTTATTTTTCATTTTCGTTCAATATGCACCGTGCAAACTACTATAATGCGGTTTTAACTATAATCATAGCATATAATAAATGCGTTCCGAAGAATTTATCGGTAGGTTACGTTATGTGTTTTAATATTTATATAATTATATTCCCGGTACCCTCACAAACAGCAATCTGTTGGCCAATTTGAGATAGGCGTGAACGGAAACTAGGGCGAACACATCCATTCTCTAAACAGAAAAATTCGCTTAGCCGGGACTCGAACCCGGGACCATGGGGTTGGAGCGCTAGCATGCTAACCATACCCTTACCGTAGACGGTTGCTGCGGGCATTTATATAAAATGCATAAGATATTTATATTAAACTTTGCTATAAATTTAACTCACCTCTTATAATAGGCAACATTTAGTCGAATGTGCCGTGGGTTAACCATCACTAGACCCAGAAATTCTTCGATTTCAACAGAATAAACACAAAAAACACGTTTTATATATTACACGGAAATAGTTGTCACGAGAGAATGTTTTACTGCAGCTAGTCATATAGTGTTGACAATGTGTTTGGAAAAAAAGTTTTCAAATAGATAAGGAAGCTAAGCATTCATAAACGATACAGGCTTAGGGCTAACCTTGTGGTAATTATTAATATTAAACATATTAAAACGCTCCATAACAGTGAACTTTTTACTATACCACAGAAAAAAAATGTCTGTGGTATAGGAAAAAGTTCACTGTTATGGAGCGTTTTAATATGTTTAAGCATTCATAGGCAGACGAAATATGTTGCTTGTTGACCTTCGATAGGGCGCACGGATGGGTGGTAATTTTACCTAACTGCCGCTACGTGGGACAGAAGAAGAGACGCCCACCTAAAGCGAAGACGTTTAAGTCGTTCGATCGCGGTCTACGACCAATATTCTGTGTGTATTTGGCCACTGGGTTCGACTAAGAAATGAAATCCGTATAATGAACGGGAGATGGCGGATTGTCTTGTTGGAACGCTAGAAAGCGGCTTCCCTCTCTGAAGACACCAGAATCCTTGAAGGATATGCGAGGGTTTCCGTGATATAAATAAGAATTTGAATCATGCGGAAGGTAAGGAAAAAAGCGGTCTGTTTCTTTTCCTTGGCTAGCGTTTGCTTATTCAGAAGGTGTCTTTCAGGGTGACTGGAGAGAAATTCTCGTTTCCCGGACTTTCGAGTTCTTTTATTATTTTATGAAAAAGTTTCATGTCACGTTGGGTGCTCGAAAGTCTTTTTGTTCTCCATCCATTATGCGCCGTTGGTGCTCAAAACCTCTGGATCGTCTGCTAGCATTATTTTCGTGTTTTCCCAATTCTAGTCGATAGGAGACTTAAATTGTCGGCAGAATTCATAACTTACGTAGATATCCGATTTTATCGGATATTTCCAATTTCCTAAGGAGTTCAGTGTGGCAGAAACGGAAACTCTTATATATTATAGATGATATGCAGAGGCTTACAGACATTTTAAGTTTTCTTATTGTGTAGTAAGTTATTGAAATTGAGTGGAATATTTACTGCACAAATATGTTTTCCCGTTTAAATTATGAAAATCTCAGCAAGGGTGATCTGTTCCATAGCTTTTTTCTTCGAGAGGTTATAATTTTAAGTTATGAAAAGTAAACCGATACCCACCGACCATCCTGGAAGACCTTTTCCCAAAATATTACGCAACGCGTCGAATATTTATCAGCGGAATCTGATATGTTGGGCGCATTTAAAAATATATCTGCACCGTTACTTCATCGGCATCAGAAACTAAGTAGTTCCTGGTTGCCCAAATACACACCCATGACTTACTTTACAAACGCTGGGGACAGATGCTTCGACGCAAGTGACTATCAAATTAGGATATAGCTTAAGTTAGAGAAGAGGCTCTTTCTGAATCCGGGAAATTTTCAGGAAAATTACAATGAATGCTCATGTACAACTCGCACCTTTTTTCGGTTTCTATCGTTCGCGGCCCGTTTGGCTTTTGTGTATGGAGTTCGATGGCCAATTAACGGAACCGATTTAGTCGGTGCAGAAAGGAGAACTTTAATGATTGCAAATGGCTCAAGAGGCACCGATGGTCCAATTTTATTGCGGTTGGAAGACGAGGATATGAAAAGGATGAGATGGAGAGATAAGGAGGGAATGAGGAGGCATAAAAGAAGGCGGAAGAGAGGTGGGGGAAAAATAAAAAGTTCATATAAAGAGGAACTTTCTTAATGAGCTGCCAGAAATGCAATTGCTCGGCATTTCAAATCTTTTGGGTGGAAGAAAAAAACTCACGTTCGGCGGAAATTTATCCGGGGTTAGATTTTCACGTCAGACGAAGGTGCTCATTTGGAGGGGTGTTTTGGCAACCAATTTCGTGGAGGAGGCAACTTAAAATTGCCTTATGGGTTGCAGTTTACCCGATGGGGGAAAAGCTGTGAATCAGCAGACTCGCTGCGGAAACCAAATTGCTCTTTTTAGTGTGTTATTAACTCGTGATTTGGAGTCAGAAAATGTTGGGAGATTTCTCCGGAAAGGCTTTCATGATAAAGTTGTTTGAGGCTGAAGGTAGTTACTACTCGTAGGCTGCCTCGTTTCTAAAATAACTGCGGGACTTATTCTTAACGAGGGGACACACGTAATGGCATGGAACCATCTTTAGACAGACAAGAGAGTTTCAACATTACGAATACCTGCATTTTTCAGAAGGTTGGGTATCAAGACAGGTTACATTTACATAATTTATATTAACATATTTTTCTATTTTTGGTATTATATTACCAGGTTTTATGTAGAAATTTAGATGTGTTTAATTTGAATGTATTGTTTTGTAGTACAGAGTTACTTTCTATTAGGTTACAAGCCTGAATACGAGGTAATACCATAAATTAATTGCCTTCATATATTAAAGGTTTTGATTCAAAAGAAACGAAGTAAATCTAGAATTAAAAGAAACGATAGTGCGTCGAATCCGGCGACATCATCTCTGACAATGCGATCCTAACTCCTAGTCAGGTAATTCTAATTTTTATCCGTAAGTTATTTTCTTCCACAACAGTGTATTATTATTTGGGAAAATATACCACAAGTTATTAGTCTTTACCGTTCTGTTCATTGTCAATAGTATAAATGAGCCACCCGGATAGCCAATAGGTATCACGTTCGCCTTTGGTGAAAGTAGTCCCGGGTACCAATCTTAGCGGGGGCTGAATTGGGCGAAATGACTTCGGTTGTCGAAGAACTTTAACGATACTACTACAACTAAAAATATGTGATGAAAAGTACCGAAAATTCCTTTGACGGTTACATCTCCTTTTTTCTGCTGGAATCTAAATTTAAGTTTTCAGTCGCATAAATTTTGTAAATTTTCCTATTATTTAGCAGTTTACCGACCGGCAAGGTGCTTTATAGATCGAATCCCTCTTTCAAAGGCATCGAGTTTCCAATATTTCGTCTCGAGAGTTTCGAGGCCGACAATTGCCCAATCTTAAAGGATGCGTAAGCCACTAAAGTAGACAGATTGAACGTTTTCAAGTATTTCCTTATCAAAGTCAGAGGTTGGGCCGGGGCTCCAGCGTCGCCGCCTGCTCATGGGTCCGAGAAATCTTTCTTTATTTATTCCTTCCCGCATTCTCCCTAGTCGGCCAAAAAAAGGGCTGAAATACGCCCGCCGCCCGATAGTCAATTAAGGCTAAAACCAAATTTATAGAACAGGAACTCCCGGAAAAGCAGGCCCCAAGGAGACGAAATAATAAACTTGGATACATAACGTTCCTAATTATCTCCGCTCTTTTATCCGCCCACGTCATCCACGCTGCCCGGATCCCTGCCAGTCGCATAAAATCCAGAGAGAAGGAGGAAAAAAATTTTAAAATCCGAAAATTCTTTTCTCTTCCAAACAGAAAAAAGCAGCTGGATAAAGGCGATTTTCTCTCCCGTCTGCGGATCGCGATATTATAAACACAGATGCCCTCTTAGAGTTGCCAAGCGATTCGCCCCTCCATGTTTCACTATGAGCCTATTTTATTCGTCCCGATTTCTCCAACCATCTCTCTGCACCGCATAAATACACACGCACACAAAGGCACTTACCTTGCACGCTTCATTTGCCATCCCACCGCCTTTTTTTACCCCTCCTCGGTCCCATCTCTTTAGCCGTAAGCCCTACATCACCTTCGTCCCAGCGGCTTTGATTTTTCCGCTTAGTAGCAATGAATCAGGGCTTTGATGCGAGCGGCGCTATAGTTAAGTGCGCTCCAACGACCATTAGTCAATTTTCTGCCGAAGGCTCCGCTGGAAATACGCTCATCCCAAGCATTTCTCCATCTTAAATTTCCAGCGTGAAACGATAGAAAGCATAGGAGAATGACAAGTGAAAGTGTGTAATGTGCGAAAATTTTATCCTTCGTGGCGAAAAGTCTTTGTTTGTCGAGGGTCTTTGGTGGATTCGTCGAAACCCAACCTCAAATACCAATTGGATCCTCCAGAAAAGTATACTAAGTTCACATTAATAGTTCTCATGGATATTTGCTGGTTAATTAAAAGGAGAAGATAGGTAATCGAAGAAATAAATTCACAAATACTTTTTTCCACCGTATATTAAGAACACGACCTGTTTCAGCCAGGAATGGCCATCGTCAGGTCTTTGGTGGACTCGTCGGAACCCAACCTCAAATACCAAATGGATCCTCCAGAAAAGTATACTAAGTTCACATTAATAGTTCTCATGGATATCATCCACCTGATGTCACCTGATGATGGCCATTCCTGGCTGAAACCGGTCGTGTTCTTAATATACGGTGGAAAAAAGTATTTGAGTATTTTATCTATTCGATTACCTGTTATGGATTTCCACATAGTAAAGCCTTCAACAATTGATTATATAAGGAGAAGATAGTAGGGACTAAATTAAGTTTCAGTCTTTGTCGCGTAGTTTTCGTTAGTTTTGATCAAGGTTGCCAATTTAGCGATATTGTCGACAGATCGCTACTTTCCTCTTCTTTTAGGCGATTTTTTCTGTTTTAGTGACGTATCGCACTCTATCTAGCATGCTCTATTGCGTAATATCTGCACCTCGTACCACTTGTTAGTACTGCCATCATTAGATTCTTCACTAACAATTAAAAATGGCATTATTTTTTGCCGATAAAGAACAAATTTCATAAAATATACTTAAATTAAGCAATTCCTAATATTAAATTGTATGTATAAAAGCGAATTAAAGTCGTTTTATTTTTAATTACTTTATTAACAACTTGTTTTTCTTTTAGAGCATCTTTTTAGTTATTTTCATGGTTCATCAAACGAGATTTTCAAAAATAAATTGTCATCTCCGGTTTGGATGGCCAATATTGTATGATACAATGAGACCTACCTAAAGTAAGCACCCAAGGGAGCCATCCAAAAGAGGTCACATAATGCAGGTGGTCACCGTAGATAGATTAGGTTATTAGATGTTAGGAGAGTTTTCTTGTTAAAATTTTAAATACTCTAAAATTAATAGCTGTAAATTAAATGCCGTAAATTAATTGCTGTATTTATATAGCTAAATATTTTATACAAAATACGATCAATCGGTACAATTTATTCTGAATTCTCTTACCGATTGTTAAGAAACTGCCGTTCTTTATTCGCATACTTCTAACGCATTATTTTATTTTGACTGCCTATGATATGCCATATCGTGTGTAAAGCCTTCATCTGGTTCTGAATTGTTACTAATGCAGATGAAGTGGATTATATATGGTTTTCCTTTTAGGCACTTTAGTTCCTACGCGAAAATTACTGTTCTTTCGTTAGATTGGTAAACCCAACCGCCAGGAAAGTGGAAGATATATGTTCGTTCCGGTCTTGTCAGACTTTGTCACACCTTTTCATCCTTTGGATTTCTCTTGTGCGCACACCCTTAGTCACTTACTCTTTTATGTTAATCGGTGTATCGGTCAATTGTACGGAATTATCCCAAAAGATATACAACAGGGTCACCCTTTAATAACTTTACTTACTCTTATTCTATCTTTACCGTGGCTGCATTTCGAGGGACTTAACAGTATATTGTATTTTTTTAACTTGGGATAGCTCTGAATCTCTCTTCATAATGAAAGGAAAGTGATCACAAAACCTCTTTTACTACTACAAACATGACAGAAAATGGGATATGGGATTTAATTGGGGATATGTTCATCGAAATCTTGCTTCTTTATTCTTACAAATATCGTTTCAGAATGGAAGATATCGCACATGCAATAATTTCCATTGCAGTTATAGGCAATCAGTATGTTCTCTTATAACTTATATACATCTCTTTTACCATACATCAATTATATGGACATAATTAGAGAAAAACACAAAGGTACATATTTTATAAATCTTAGTTCATCACGAGCGAAATGTTTGATGATTTTCAGATTCTCCCTTATATTTTTAATATTACATGTCTTCTTTTTCTCTGTTATCATATTCCATTCTTCTATCACCCTATAGTTTTGATTTTTATCGACAAAATCTAAGAGGGAAGAATATATCTCATGTCGTCCAACATATAACAAATCAAATTATATATACGTATATTTATTTTGGCAAACATCGTCTCCGTAGCGCCACATTGCGAAGACCCGTAAGTGTCAAACTTGAGGGGCCAGCCTCCCTCGGTTCTCTACATATGGTGAAAAGAGACACGACCGAATAAAATTCCTTACAATATCACCCGCCTCCTCAGTGTCAACAACAACAGCAAGTCCCTCGGTATCCCGCTGAGTATCATGTTTTGAAGAAAAAGCTTCAATTGTCCAAGTTTCGGAGAATACAACGTATGGAGGTCAGGTGGATATTTTATCAGGCCATTTTCTAGCCTGAACCGGATTCCTCTTAAGCCATCTCGTATTTTTGGTAAATATTAATTCCATGCCACACGGTTTCGGAAACACTTTTTGCCTTTCTTACAGAATTTACCTCCCGGTGAGAAGTTATTCTACCCTCCCACTGAATTCTCTGTCAGTCCGAATAAATCCTCGGGTAAAATACCAAACCCCATCAAAATAACGGAATTTTCAGGAAAACAGCCCTCAAAATTGTACATCATGGTTTTATGGAACCTCTAATAGGAGCGTGATTGTCTTGATATCCTTTCGTTTCATTAGCATACAAACGAGCGACGCTCAGAGGTAAATTAACTAATGAGTGAGGCAGTTAACTCGCGAGCAAAAAATAAAGATGTTCTTAGGATTCCGATCATTCGGAGGAAATAATCCTTGATGCGAGTGAAATGTCTCAATCCAGATTGCCAAAGTGCTCCCTTTCTTTCACATTCTCCCAGCTTCCATTAACTCTGTTTATTTCTCATGTTGAATAGCTCGAAAGAAGAGAGCATGCCTTTCACTCAAGGTTTTCAGAATTTGACGTTTTATTTCCTCTCTTGTCCTATAAACGTTGTCAAAAACTTCAGCGATAAGGGCAACTGTATGGATCTGACGGTTTAAGACATCCAGTAGTACTGAAACGTGGAAGCTAATATTTGCGGTCATACTTAACGTGTTGCCTTTCGGTCTCCCATCATCGCGAATAGAAATCCTCACTCGTACACGCTGGATTCCCGTTACATAATACGATAGATTTATGCGTTTCTTTCCTTAAGTTGGCACTATGACGTCTTCACACTCTTCAAACGGCGATAAAACTAGTAGGCACAACAAGAATCGTAAGGGTCGACAATAGACACGATAAAAAATACTACCCCTGACGCTTTGCTTTATTGGTACCGTTAATTTTCCGAAGCCGTACGCTTTCAACAGATGCATCACCTTTAAAATTTTCACGATTTTTACGATCGTTTTTACGACTTGGCGATGACAATGGTAGGTGCTTCGTATTTATTTCTTTCTTTCCGAAGGTTCGACTCTTAAACAACTCCTGGATCGAAGGCGTGATCGTGAGAAGAAACCTTCGAATGCCAACAGCTGACAGGGTACATATTAAGACACCAGATGTCTCCATTCCCCTTCGCTCGTCTTTTAGCACGTTTTCTATTAGGAAATAACGTGGTTACGATACGAATTTTCTGAGAACTTGACCCCGAAACCGTCCTGTGAATTGGAAATTTATCTTAGCGATATTGGGACATGCATTAGTCGTTGAATATTAATCAATTTTGTTATGTGAAATTCACCTGTTTAATTGATATTATTATCGTTACATGCGTTACAGATGGACTAATAGTCCGGTAGTAACTTATTTCTATTTTACAATGTTTCTATTTGTCCAGGTATTTCCCCTAAAATAGTACTTAAATTTCCGATTAGAAGGCCAATAAAAGTGCATGCGTAACAAAATTTGTTCTTATATTTACCTCCCTTTTTATGATAAATTCTTTTTCGGGATTTCTTGAAAACTTTCACAGTTACAGCCTCTGGGACAAGTCTCCACCGTACCTCAGCCACCTGCACTTCGTCAACCGAAATGATAATGTTTTCTATTCTCTTAGGGTCAATCCATGGCAATCATAATGGAAAACATTACCACAGACAAATAAAATCGGTCTTACAGGTAACCTTTATACACTTCTAAAAGACGTTTCAGCAATTCTCTTGTCTCAATTACAACTACTCATATTTATTGGCTACAGGGCCGGTCATCTACCAAAAGGGACCTGGATCCAGATTTCATTTGGGTCCCTTTTTCCGCTTCTTCTACTCATGTGATGTGTAATAAATAAATAAAGGACGATATTCGGTGGAACAGAATTACTAATAGACGTATTGTTTTCCCTCTGCTAGCTAACAAAGTTTCCATTCCGAAAGGATGTCCTCGGGATGCCAAGCAACCACGGAACCCCCCCTTTCCCGTCCTGGATGTGTTTTATGAGTTCAGAACGGAATTAAGCATCCGTTTTCTCATCTATACTCACATAAAACGAAAGTTCTTTGACCAGTCAGTAAGTTCTCAGTTTGAAAGGCTAACATAGTGTCAAATCCACGTAGAAATTATTCTTTGATTCCTAATATGCGCAAGAAATTATAAATCACCGAAACTCTTGCTATATTGTGTTATTTGGTATGTTGTGTCAAAGTAATAGATTATGATATATGAAATTGCAGTTGTATATTACATTCTCGAGACTTTGAAGCGCTTGGAAAACATTCGAGAGTTCATTCCAGCGATCTCACACGTACATACATGATATGATGCAATAAATTACTTCCTTGTTTCACAATTTCTCCTTGAATTCTTTAAATTATTCTCTCATACATAAGTAATTTTCCAATATATCGCGAAAATTATACCCAAATAACCTTTTACTTGCTTTAAAGTTCAGTCAAATTTGAAAACAACGGCGGACTTTGTATTTGTTTCTTGTGAGTAGCGAAATCAAAATAATAACCTTGATTTCATAACTCTGTATGAATCACGTTTTTTTTACTTTCCCCACATTTGTCCTTTCTGTTGCAATGTATCAATCGAAAATGGCTGTAGCTTGGAGTAAAGTCGACCGTACACGCCCGAACGATATAAATTATTCGATTATATGATTGGGTTCTCCCATTCAAACCATTGGGAAAAAAGCAAACAAGGGCGGTGATTTATTGATGGGTCATGCACCTATGCGTTAGGTCAAAACAGGCTGGCCGTGCGTTTGTGAGGGAGACCCGAGAGAGAGGATGAGTTGCCACACGAGAACAATGGGATGGCTGTCGCGAAGCAAATCGCTCTTACATCAAAACCCTCGGTCATGCGCGATCCACAGCCTCGGATGCCACGGCCACCCGACCCACGCGCTTGACCCGAAGCCCACCGACACATATCCACCACTAACCACTCTCTCTTTCTCATTAGCCATTGTTTTGTAGTCGCGAACTTCGTCCGTGTTCTTTCCCTTTGTTTCCCCGCATTTAACTCTTTTTTAAAAATTAACTGAGCTCACCATCACGTTCGAGGATCAATTTCTTCGCAAAAGTCCATTCACAAACTTCAGATATTGCGTCGCCCAGCCTCATAGGGCGCAGCAACAAAACGAATTAGATTTCAGCTATTTGATGTATAAAAAATATAAATGCGGTCAGGAAGGATTTTGATTTAAGCACGTTTTGTATGCGTGTAAGCAAATGTCACGTTCGATTTTTTTATTTATTTATCAACCCTTGTTTGTCGATGTTTTTAATAAAGCAGAGTTGCCAATAGAGGGAGATAATATAGTAAAACAAATACCAAGATACCTTTGAAATCGTTGAGCTGATTTAATAGTTTAATATCTATAATAAACAAAGAAAGGAGACAACTCGAAACAAACCTGGAGTTAGACAATAAAAAAGTGGTAACATTGAGTGAGCAATGGTGATGAATGGGAGGGGGAAGCGACTTAAGCATAGGAAAGGCGAAAGAAGAGGAAGTCACTTGTGAGTAGAGAGAAGTAAAATAGAGAGGCCCGACGAATAGATCTCGAACACCAAAGTGTAAAAGAGATGGGAGGTAATTACTTACAGTTCTTTTCATGTAATTCCTCGAAAAAATTGTTTATCTATCATTGTTCTAATACCGGTTAATTATTCCATTGTCAAACCATTCTTCGGTCGTTTTCGACCATAAGTTTCATTTACTTGAGCTCGAATTTCCCGCTTGTAAAAATAACATCTTACGCCAAAATTGGACTATATACCATATCAAAATAGCAACTGAAACTAAAATTCTAACAAAAGTATAGAAAATAAATGCAAACTTTGCTTCGTATGGAGGTGTATGCAAGAGAAACAGAAATTACTTCCGAATCATCAATTTATTAATCCTTTATTTTTTTCATTGTACTTGAACGACATCTTCTCAAGTTTTCCGTAACTGCAATTTTGAGCATTCAATCCGGACTTAAGTCAGTTACCCTCCGAAGGATGCACAACCATTGCTGGAGATCATTCCTAAAAGGACTTCCGAAACAATAGAAAATCCCAATATTTCCCAAATGTCTTTCGATGATATTAAAACATCACATTCATCTCAGTCGGTATGGTAGAGGAAACACCACTAAATTAGGTATCTCGGGAACATTCTATCTGATTCTAGTCGATGACGAGCGCATTACATTTTTACAACCGATATCCAGAGAAATATAACGCGGCGACGTTTTCAGAGACGTAGAATATCTCAGTCTTCAGAATATAAAAAAAGTTCATCATGGCCATTTAATTCCTTCGCAGGAATCTCTTCGACCGACCGTCAACTTTTCGTCTACGTCAGCCACTCCTCTCTCCCATTTCATCCTCTCCTGTGTTTTCTTCAAACATCTTCCTCCTCATCCTTTTCCTATCAACCACCGCATAAAGAGATATTCCTTTAACGAGCCCCTTTGATGCGCTCCATCCTCCACCCGAGGCTTCCTCCAATGACTTTAAGCTTTATTTTTATCTTGGCCGTCCACTCCATCTTTGGGCGGAAAGAAAAAGATAGAGATGAATAAAGGAGTAGAAAGGTGAGGAATGGAAGAGAGAAGAACAAATCTCGTTAGCGGAGATGTTAATGCTCGCTCGGCATATTCAGCTATGTTCTCTTAGCAGTCCTCGGCTTCGCTCGGGAACCGTGCAATCGCATATGCGTATCGGTATGTTTTAAATGTCGAGAAGGCTATTCATTACCTATTTCTTCAGGCTATGGGAAGAGAGTCGAGAGGACAGACTATGAATATGAGGGAATGGAGTTTTATTTCTCCTCCGCCAACACAGGAAGCATTTGGAGAAATATTTCAAATTCTCAACGAAGGCGCAGTTCAGATTACTCGCTGGACGCAAAGGGGTGGCTTTGAATATCCTCTCGCGGTAATATATTATTCTCGCGCATGACCGGATTCGGTGCCGTTCCGCGATTCGCTGTAAACAATCTCATTCCACTTTCGTGCGTCTGTAAATGGTTCGAGGGTGTCGAATTCGCTTGAAAGGTAATGGTTGTTATTGGCTTGCTTTCCTTTAACTACCTTTTTAACTTTTAGAGCATTTCAGCTAATTTTATTAACAGTAAGCTAATGATTTATTCAAAACTGGAAGTTGGCTAAAATTGCTTGAGTATCTTCATCCGCAAATTTAATTATGGATGTTCAACCACTGTCGAGTAGGGTGCACGATGCATTCCCAAGCTAGTAACCAGCATACTTGCGTCACAGTATGGCTATTATTCTCAGAAGCAAGGTATTTCGCGAGAAATATTTGCCAATAGTTTCCTATCGTAAGATTTCATTTGCTTATTCCAACTTTTCGAGGAGACGTTTCTCTGAGATGAAGACGACATTAAAATGCGACTGAAGTAGTTCAATTGATAAAACGAAATAGAATATAATTTATGTAATCTTGTATTATTACAGTAATTTGAGGTACTACTTTTAAGTCGTACTTTTTAATTGGCATAAGTATATTTCAGTGCCATCGGGTGTAAAATAATAAATCTGATTACTTAAAATTCGAGATGTAACAGGCAAAGAGAGAAACAATTTTGTCTTTGAGTAAAAAATAAATGGTACCTTAAGTAGCTTACAATACTATCATTTGTGTCCATAAAGTGATTCAGTTTCTTTATTTCTTCGAAAGCTTTCCAAGCACAACGGTGAGGTTTACAAACCACCATAAGACCTTAGGCGAAAGATAAGATCACAAATATTGAATAAGAATCGTGTTTAACGTTCCCCTCGGGTAGCCTCTCTTCCATCCTATACAATTACAAATATTAATGCGTCAAAAATAAAAACGAAAACGTTTTGACATCCATCCAAATCGAGTGGCTAATTCATGGAGACAAAAACAAGAAGATAAATATGTAATTGGCTCATAAATCTCTGACAGACCCTCTCTGGGTTCTTCCTTTTGTTAGCCATCAAATTAATATTCCTGCGGGTGGTAATTAAAAGACTTGGATGTAGACGTGTTTTTTTATGCCACAACATGTTAGATACTCGCACTCATGTTTAAATTTTTCATGAATTATTAGCTGCAGCTGCACAGTGTTCGATGTTATCGGTATTTACATTTTAAACTAATTAGTAATTGGGTGAAGACGTCTTGAATTATTACAATTTTCTAAATCACCTTCCACTGAAAATAATTAGTTATTATTTGCTGTAAATATTATTTCGAATACCCCACCATAGTTATTCGATATTTTCACAACTGAGCCGAGCCATTTATATTAAAAAGTATTTACGTTTATTGGTATCTGTTCAATTGATTTTATTAGAAATTTACTTATCTCCTAAAATCCTTACTCGCAAATGCATAAGCAAACAATACATGTAACCCCTAAGTAAGTCATATATTAATTTGTTCCTTTTATTGGGATATAGAGGTAAAGAGCCATATGTGCAGCAACTATCACCCAAATCACCCTAAATTAATTCTAAACTTCCACCTCGGAATTTCGTAATCTGCGGTAAAAAAGCAATGTTCAATATACGTAAGCATGAATTGAGAAGAGTGACCATTTTTTCGTTTACACGAGCTTGAACAGGTACTAATATGAATATTATGGTTTCAACGCAAGGAAGTATCGCATGCGCATTGTCGATTAAATGAGCTTCGAATATACCCTCTTGAAATATTTCTACATTCAGTATCCTTGCTCAAACAGATATCGCGCTAGTATTGTATTCATAATCTCGATGTTCGCAACCTCTTTCGATTCAACGAACGCTATACTCTTCAGATTGCTTTGAATATTAACATTTTTCCCATGAACTGAATAGGACGTTTCCTTTTTGAAGAAGAAATCTAGACGCATACCGATCGTTACCTATAAAAAATGATTATAGGTTATATTTATAAACTTCAAATTTATACATCAAAGAAATTATGGAAAATAACGATTAATTTATCATTTTAAAATGAACGCAAATATCAAATATTCAAACCTGTTTCGAGAAAGTGCTATACTTCTGGATGCTGGGTTGTCTTGAATGATTTGCTATTTGCGTGCTTTTCCGAAATTTTTCTTTTTTGATTGATTTTCAACCTGTTTTGTTTCTTCTCTTTATGTATACTGAAGTTTTGGAGGTTTTCCTTATAAGCAAACGATAAATTGATCCTTGCGTTCTGAAAGACCAAAGACGGTATTTTGTTTATGCCGTGAGCCCTGTACAATAGCAATTTCCACTTTTTACCCGCGCACGATCTTATAGGACGCAATACATGGTTAAGAGATTCATTTTTCTTGATTTTGGGCACCGTTCACTCGTGACCACCCGCGGTGCTGGGGCCCCGGGGTTTCCGCCTCCTTGATGATTTTTGCGAAATTACTTATTAGATTTACCATCGCGGGAGAAATTTATTTCCTGAAGGGAATGGCACGGCTATTTCCTCGCAATTTTCGGTTTGAGATATTTTATATCGTTGCCCACGATGATGATTTTTTTCATTTAGTTGTGAGTCGTCATTAAGCAGTTGGCTAGGCTTTCTTTTCACGTTGAAAACCACCTTTACATAAAGAAATCCTAATTTCGACCGAAGTACTCTTTTGGATCTTTCCTTTGAGTACTCTTCTTATAACAGTCCTTGTCGATACCCTTACTCAATTATTGATTTATCTGAATACCTCCAATCTCCTTTCACCAACTTCTTCACAGTGGCCCATTCGTGTGAACATGAGCAAGCGATGCTTTCCTTCATGTTGCGTGGGATGTGTTTACGACCAAAGTTAAAAGTCTGTAAAACCGTTGAAATAAAATTCTCTCGAATTTTTTCTCCACAGCTCGATTGAGCATTTCGATTTAATTTACTTTTGGTGGTAGGGGATCCTAGCCTTTACCTGTCCGCCAATTTATTCTCGTAATATAAAATGAGGAGGTAAATCAACGGCCGTACAAAGTCAGTCTCAAGGAAGCGTATATTTGAACAACGAAGGAGGCGTGATCAAACCTACGATTATACGCCTTAGATTGGAAGGGCCTGCGTTATTTCCCGTCTGAGCAATAAATCTGCTTATGTATATGACCTTAGCTGGAAAGCGACGTGCAATAACTCCACTGGATTCATTAGTGAAAGAGTTCAAATTCTAAGATAGCTTTACTTGTCGTCTTTTTCAGATTTCTTTATTTCACTAATAAACTCCTAGGATTAAATTCCAACGGAAAGGTATACCTTGGGCCGAAACCCGAAACATTTAATCCATGTCTACATCAATCTTTAGTAAGTAAAGTATCTTGACAGGTTATCGTTGCTCCAAAACAAAACATTAATTGCCCAAATATTATTTTTTTTGAGGTTTCGCTTTAGAGAATGAATGGAGTACTAGTGATAAATCTCGTTTGCCATGCTTAAGTTAATTTCTGGTGTAAGAACTATACATTAAACTATGTTACAAGAATTACTGTACTCATATCACACAGTAACGTAGTTTTAATGAATTAAGGGTATGCTTTCTTGGGTAATTATTAGAGACTGGCACTAATTTCAATTTACCTGGTATTTCACTACAGCTAAACTTTTTGCCCTGAACCTTACTTACGAAGTATCTTTCCTATTATTTTTATTGGAAAGGAAGAAAAGTGACTTTTCTGCTTCTCAAAGTCGATGAAATAATTTTTCGCCATGGGTAAGTATTAATATACAAGTGATTGGTCAAAAGAAGAGAAGTAACTCATCATTAAACTATGAAATAGAGGGAATCTTTACTATTTGATTCAGCAGCATAACCAGTTCTTTTCGTGATTTAACACCAATGAACAATCATCTGTAAAAATTGTCCGTAGGTATTTAATTTTTGTATGCCAAAATATTACTCGTATTAATAAAAAATTCTGGCTTAATCAATCTTTCGTTTCAAATAAATTTTCATGGCGGATTGCTGAATTTTAATATTTGAAAATAGCCGTTTGGAAACAGAACTGCGCTGTGTTATTTTAGAGTAATATCTATTGAGCGTGGCAATAAATGCCTATGGGAATACCGCCGAGTTTGTCATGTTTGCGACCGATCTTCGGTCTGCAAAATTGGTGCGGTGTAATCACTTATTTTGTATGAAAAGTTCTTCGAAACTATACTCGTTATAAATACATGAATTGCTGGGATATTCTAAGTCATCAAAAACAGACTGTGAAGCGAAGGAAAAGGCATACTATGTACCTCTAAGAGAAAATCGCAGCTTCACAAAATAATAATCATCGGAAATTTGGTGATGAATATTTTCTAAAACTTACGTTTGAGTACGAATTTGAGTTAAGACTATAAGTTATCATTAACAGGAGAAAAGGATAAAAGAACAAGGTGGGTTATATGCTTCAGAAATTATATCATCTCGATTCTTTTATCCTTGCGCTAGAGAATAGTGAGATAGGTCAAGTTCGATGCAAAAAATAATAACTATATTTATACTAAGTTACTAATGATTTTTACCAATTTTTATTTTTCTATTATTTAATTTTACCGCTCATTAAATTACACTTCTTTTTCTTCAAATCTTAATCGCTTATTTTGCATTAGCGCCTTCACAGTTTCGCTCTACCTTCTTCCAAGAAGTGCGATATCCTTCCTCTAGTAGTGAGGTCAGCACGGGTCGAAATATTTCGCTTAGGACCGATAACTTTCGAAACGATGTTCCTTGACGCATAACTTAATGAAAGAATTCATGAGTGTCTGCGTCAAAACGACCATCCGTTCTTTCTTGACAGGTACGGGATGGCCTCAGTTCTTCAACGCTGGGATGTTTAATTTAGCTTCCCATCACCGATTGATTTTGACACGTACATCCTGAGCAATATTTATAATGTTAATTTCGATTAGTATAATGTAGTTTTCACGAGATGAAACAGTTACTACGAATCTACTCGCACCAGATAAAGGATATCTACTGTGCCCACCATAGGCTGAATTGATTAATTCCTGTTTCAAAATTTTGAAGAGAATAAAGTTCAATTCAGCCACTTCTCTTCTATGCTAAATTCTGTTGAGCTTGAAACTCCACTTCCTTTTTTGGAAGAAATTAGAAATCATTCTATAGATTTCAACCTATGGATATCCATTTTCTAATCAGGAATACATGGAATATTCACTTCAAATTGAATAATACTGAAACATTTGGAGATTGGTAATTGTTATTCCGACGATTAACCAAAGTCCTAAACTTCTGCAACTTCTCTCGATCTAAAAAGATAACCAACCCACAAAAACTAGGAATCATCGATATTTTAAAATGATGAACTACTAGAAAGACATCTACTGCACCTACGTCAGGACAGGTCGACGTTTGCCAGCAATCTCTCGACTGAATTGCAGAGGATCTGTGGTCTGTGCTCTGTTCCTACTCCAACACATAACGCAAGTTTTTAGGACAAGGTTTACGACACGAAATTCCCCCTCCGCCCTGCATGTCATATAATTTCCGTTAACACACTCCAATTCGAGACGCAATCTCCCTCTGCCCACTGTTCCAATCATTTTTCCTGAGATTCGCATTTTGAGACTCGGGGGTAATAAATGACTTATCCTTACGTGGAGAATATTTGAGAAGTTGTTAAGCTAGACTAAGCTACTTTACATTACATCTGCCATGTATCACATAAAGTTTACTATGAGTTATTCAGAGCAATTATAAAATCATGTACTCAATGGTGAAAAAAGTTTTATGATGATAAAAAGATTATTTAAGGAACATCTTCGTACATACATTAATGCTCTTAATAATGGGAGAACTTGATAACGAAACAAACGTCGTTAAAAGATATAAATTTGGATTAAAATTATTGTATTCCATTTTATCGTATTAGAAGTATATTTTAAACGATTTATAAATTAATTATTATTGATTTTGATTATCACTGTTGCAAGAGTGGTGGTGATAGGTTAAAATAGATATTGATGATATTTCGGGAAGCAAGTGGTTAATCTACACAGTTTCTCTACTCCGTTATAAGCGAGTATTTTTCCTCCGTATGTGCATTAAAAATTTCATTCGAACTCATTCGAGTGACTAAGTCACGATTACGCATCTAAGATACACTCTGGGAGTGCGAAACGCGCGTTAGGCTCAACTATCCCGTTTTTGGTGGTTTTCTGGATCTTGTGACTTCTGTTGAACTCATTCGAGTAAGTTATTGAATACCAAGTATAGGATACAAATGCAACTGAAGGTCTCGAAATCTGGGATGAATCCCGACTCATAAGTGCACCATTTTAACCTCCATCTATGGAAAAAACCAAAATGTGTTTATTTGGCTAGCAAGCCTGATAATGTCGTAACTGCTCTATAAATCTGAAAGAAGACCCTTCGGATTCCAAGTGAATGGATGTACTCAACGTCCGGTCGTGAATTTCTTGTTATCCTTTGCCTTACTTCATAACAGAGCATATTGTGATAAAATTTTCATCATATCTTACATCTAGTGGCTGCTAATCAAGGCAGAGATTTTTATAAGTCGAGCGTGTCAAAGCAAACGAACTTGTAAAATCTGAAATCGCGCTACATTTTCTTAAATTGCGTCATTAAATGAAGACAAGAAACTAAAGTTAACCCGTGGATACTCGACCAGTGCGAGGTTTTTGGCCTCAAATAGGGCACATAAAGAAAACAGGAGTGCACAAAAATAGTCAGTTGCAGCAGAAGAGAGATGCATGTGTGGAATAATATGAATCATACATTCGCAGAAAAGGACAATGAAGAGGAAAGGTATAAAACGAAATGATGGAAATGGAAGAGTGAAGGATGAAGTGAATGATGAGAAAAAGAGTGAAGAAAAGTGAAGTTAGAAATGACTGTAAAACAGCAGCCTGCCACCCTACTTCATCGCCATCTTCCGTTCTTCCTTCCAGAAAGGGACGGACGAAAAGATACTAAAGCTTCGGAAAAATCGACGGGAAATTTTGGAGCGTCGCTTCTTTTTTAAAACGGGTCCAGTCGCAGAATCCCAGGGGCAAAGAGCATAAAAGTTTGTACAAGGGAGTGGATACAGAAGAAGGAGAGAAGAAAACGTACGGGGGAAGCACGGTTTAATCCGGTTCATTAGCATGGCAGCACTTTACGCCTTAAAAAAACCCCACCACCCGAAAAACCAGACCGGCCGTTCCAAATGGCACCACATGTCATTCCGGACGATCGCCGTGGCCGAAAACGATAGGGACACTCGCGAAAAAAATGTCTACCGTTTCTCCATCGCTTTCTCCCCATCCCTCCATCATCTTCCCTTCTTTCCATTGGCCTATCGTTTTTTAGCGTTGTAAACGACCCTCGCATCGAAAGGGGAGTTAACCGCGTAATGACGGAAAGAAGACCGTATCCTCCGATCTCATTGGCTGTCCGAGACCCTTCGCCAAGTGACGTAACCCATTGCCCATTCGAGTCTTCCCTGATCCGCACCATCGCGAGCAGCGTATAAAAACTATCTTTTTTATAACTCTCATAATGAAGGGGAGCTCCCCTTTCTTCCTTGTCTCCGGAGACTGACGCTGAGATACTGAGCGTGAATTACACACCGAATATGTTTCCACCTCGAGCTTCACCAATTGTAAATGTCTCGGAGTTTTATAAGGTTTGTAACTCAGACTCCCTCCCATGCGAGGCTCCTGCTCCAGCTTCTCACTGCCCTCCCAAGATCCTCTCCCCCTCAAGAGTTATTCTCTTACACTCCTTGGCGGAGAACCTGGTCATTCGACCTAACTCATCACTTTTCTGGAGAGCGTAGAGGTTGAAGAAGGGAATGAAAAAAGGATAAGTGAGCGAACAGGAGCGGCTCGATTCCGGGAGAATGATGAGGAGGATGTGAGTACGACCGAAGATCACGCGTGGATGTCGTGAGCGAAGGTGAGATCTCGCGCGCGTTTTTCCCCGTCCGTGAGATGGTATCGGATAAGCGGGGGCATAAAGCCGAGTTTGGACGTTTGTAAAAAAAGCAAGCTTTTCGGGACGCTGCTGTGGGTTGGATAAGGTTGGGAGACCCGCAGTGCATAAAATTATCCTCCGAGGAATGCTCCAGCTGTAACCAAATTGGGAATTTTTATAGCTTTCCCTGGAACCTACCCGTTCATTTCAGAGGCGGGCTAATGGATAAGGAGTTGATCGGTTAGCACGGATCTATCCATTATTGGGATGCATAAACGTGGCTGAATGGGGCAGACTGTCTAGCATTTGCGCGCATTAAGTTTGGACTATTGGATATTAAGGAACGTCCTCATCACGACAGAAAAAGGGTTATCTATAATGAAGTGATGAGGAAGTCAGATATTTTTATTTGGTCGAGTTCTCACTTTCGCGAAGACGCAGATCTACGTCTACGGGTTATTTACCATATAGAATTTATATTTGATTGTTCACTTGCTCTCCTCAATAGGTGTAGTTCACAAGAAATTATT